>CM052806.1:74245249-74261079 GCA_028533885.1 Nasua narica | reverse complement strand
AAAGAAAGAAAAGAAAAAGAAAGAAAAAAACTGAACAACAACAAAAAAACCCCACACTCAACCAATGGGCAAATAGATGCATTTGCTGTGAGGGAAATCAAACCACGTCTCAATAACCCTTGCCCTTGATCAATTTCTTACAAAGCAGACATCTTCCATGATTTCAGCTGATTAATTTCTCCTGGTATTTCTGCATGACTGTCCTCCATCCATGCCTAAGAGGCTGGATCCATTTTCCAACCTAGACTGAGATTCTACGCATTATTATTTGACCTCATTTGAAAAACTCATTCCCAGCTTTATAACCCGATCTGGGCACACCCCCCATTGGGGCCTGCATTTCCTGTGGATGATGCGTTGGTTTCCTAGGTGACAGTGGGAAGGAATAGACCTGTTAGCTTGTGGCTTCTGACTCACTCTCTGCAATGGACGTCACAGAATCGTAGCAGAACAAGTGGATGCCAATAAAAACATACGCTTCGGGGAGCAGCAGGGCACTAATGTTTAAGACCCTCCCATTGTACCAGCTCTCCCTCCCACTCAGCAAGCCAACAGACACACAGAAATACCAGATCTGGGCAAAAAAAAACCCCCAAGCAACAGATTTGAAACCTTCTCTGAACTCCCAGTCATATAGAAGTGTACAGTGGGGTCCTATTTACCACCCCATTATTTTATTCCTTTCCCTGTTTAGCATTTCCTTTTTTTTTTTTTTTTCTGGAATGTGAAAGTACCAGGATTCTCTAATGAAATGTCAGATGGAAGCTGAAGAGCCGGAAGTGGAGACAAGCCAAAAACTTACCGTAAAGCCTGTTTACTGAGGTGACAGCTTTTTTTGATCTTTCACATTTGTTCCCTGAGAGGGGACAGGTAGCTCACAGTGGTCTAACCAATTATCAAAACCCAGGATGAAAAATACATTCTGTTGTGAAATTAATCTTCAGAAACACTGGGTTTCAGGGCGCCTGGGTGGCTCAGTCGATTAAGCATCTGCCTTCGGCTCAGGTCATGGTCCCAGAGTCATCGGATGGAGCCCTCCTTTAGACTCCCTGCTCAATGGGGAGTCTCCTTCTCTCTCCCCGACCGCCCCCCCTGCTCAGGCACTCTTCTCTCTCACTTGCTTATTCCTTCTCTCTCAAATAAAATAAATTAAAAAAAAAGAAAAAAGAAGCCTAGGTTTCATGAAGCCTAGAGACAAGGATGGGGACACACACACACACACACACACACACACTGGGGTGGAGAGAGAGAAAGAGAGAGAGAGAGAGATTAACTTTCTAGCTACTTCTTTTTCTATGAGCTGCACCCAGCGACATACAAGTCAGGGAAGACTGCCTAGAATAAAAAAACGCAGAAGAGTTCCTTTGTCCCTTACATCTGAACTACTAAAGACTGAATGGATTCTTTAGATTCTTGAATTCCTTAAATGACCAACAAACCTAAAGGTTCTCTACTGGAGATAATGCATCTTGTTTTCCACAGAGCCTTAAGGGATGCTTTAAATAGCATCAGCAAGCATCCGAATGAATTAGACAGCAAATGTAGGTTAGCTTTATTTAGACAGATAAAGACAAGCAGAGAAAGTTGTCTGGTTCAAGGGCAGCCCTGACACGACAGCATTTCTCAGAGGAGGGGAAATTGCTTTGGGAGAGAGAGGTATTTTGGGCAAAGAGCAAAGTTCCTTGGATCACCAAGGGAAGAAGCAATGCTAAGTTCGTCAGTACAGAGGGGCAGGAATTAAGAGTGCCTGCCACTGGTTAAAGGAAAGATCTATAGATTTAAAATGTAAAACAGATCTTAGCATCCCTAAGTTCACACGTGCATCCTCTTTTCTCTCTCCCGTTCCGCGGGAACACTGTCAGATAGAATAGGCTTTCCAGAACAGGAGCTGAGGTGGGGGGTTTATCAGACTCCTCTGAAGTGGGACTCAGCATCCCTAGCAAGTGCTGTGTCTGGAACTGTCTACATGGAGGGTTCCTGGAGATGAGGGAGGCCAAGAGATCAGGGAAATTGGCAAAAATGGGGGCATCCACTCATTAGGCAAAAATGTAGGCGCCTGGAAAAAAAAAGTTACAGTCCGTGGATTTGGTTTACTTTCTTTCCCTCTCCCTGAAACTCTTAAATTACCTTGTGAAAACAAATTCCTTATAAAAAGCAGTGGGTCTAGAAAAGAAAAAAATACAACTTTCTGGTTTCGTTTGCTTTTACTATGACGTTTATGGTATCTTTTCTTTCTAACTTTTTGCTGTTTTTTCCTCAGTTGGCCAAAGCCAAATGACATTTGATGTCAGCTTGTAGCCCCATTAGTAAGTAATTTGTTTTTGTTTGGTTGGTTTTAAGATTTTATTTATTTATTTGACAGAGAGAGAGAGAGATCACAAGTAGGCAGAGAGGCAGGCAGAGAGAGAGGGGGAAGCAGGCTCCCTGCTGAGCAGAGAGCCGGATATGGAGCTGGATCCCAGGACCCTGAGATCATGACCTGAGCGAAGGCAGAGGGTTTAACCCACTGAGCCACCCAGGCGCCCCAGTAAGTAATCTGTTTTAAAAATAAAAAACAATTTCAATCCACTATAAGGTTCCTAACGTAACCCTGAATTTAGACTTATAAAAATATCTTCCGGAAAATCTAAAAATTTAAATTTGCATAGATTTCCATTTCCCCCAAATCTAATTTTTATATGTTTCCTTTTTTAAGGGTCTCACAACTTCTGAAAATTATACATCTTAATAAGTTGCCAAGGCAGGTATAGCATAGGGGAATATTGTTATAATGCTGTCATGAAGCAAAATTTAAACTCCATTTTGAATTAGGCATTTATGCCACTTTCTTTGTCCTTACCATTCATTAATTCATTTCTTTCCTTCCTTCCTTTTTTCCTTCCTTCCTTCCACAATTATTTACTGAAAACCCAGCATGAGAAAACAGGGCACATCAGACTTATTTGCTCTCTTTCTCCATCACTGGAGGCTTCCCTTTCCCTAATCATTTCCTCTCCTCTCTGTCTACTCCAAGCCCCTTCACTGCTCACCTGGTAAACTAGCATATGGACTAGTAATTGATTCAATTGGGAACTAGCATTTTGCACTCTAACTAAAGCGTGTAAAACTTCCCTAATTCTTTTCTCCAAACTCAGTATACTTTTAGCTATTTGTAAAATTGGCAAATCAGTTAATCATTCTAATTCTAAGAAGGAGATGGAAAGCCAATTCCTGTGACTATATTTGTAAAGTAAGAGTCAAAAGCCTCATACAGTCCTGATACCATGCTTATTCCAGGTTTATATTAACTTTTTATAAAACCCCCTCACCTAAAGTCGATTCCATAAAGTTTTCGTTTTTGTAGTTACAAGAATGTAATCAAAAGGAAGACTACTCTTTTATTCCTTTTTGGTAAAGACACTAACATTTCTGTGACTAGAAATGAAAAAACTTGATATCCCTGGGGGGGCCTCCGGATGGCTGATCTGGAAGAGCATATGACTCTTGATCCCCAGGTTGTGAGTTTGAGCCCCACGTTGGGGGTAGAGATTACTTAAAAATAAATAAGTAAAAAAAAGAAAGAAAGAAAGAAATGTAACATCCCCGGGATCTATATTTCTTGTTCCGACAGCTTTAATCACTTCACTATCATTAGAGTGTCTTTATTAAAATTTCCCAATTTGGGGCACCTGGGTGGCTCAGTTGGTTGAGCAACTGCCTTCGGCTCAGGTCATGATCCCGGAGTCCCGGGATCGAGTCCCATGTCGGACTCCCGGCTCTGCGGGAAGTCTGCTTCTCCCTCTGACCTTCTGCCCTCTCATTCTCAGTCTCTCGCTCTCTAATAAATAAATAAAAATCTTTACAAAAAAAAAAATTCCCAATTTGTACTAATAATGAGACCTTTTAAGTATTCTGCAGTAAGTCCATCTCAGAACTTGTTTTTAATATTTTTTAAGTACTGGAGAAAAGAAACTTGTGTATGGAGGTAGAAGACAAAATTATAATCCATCACTAACCCAAATAAATGAAGTATGATGTATGTCACATAAAAAAATTATGACAATTTTTTGGTTTGTGTTTTCTTTGTTCTCCCTGTTTGCTACACTAATTTCAGTAATTTTCAGTGATTTTAATAATGCTCTGAAGAAGAAACTGTTAATAATATTTGACTAGATAAAATAAGAGTCACATGTTTTATTTTTGTTTTGTGACATTTGTGGCTCTTCAGCATGACATTGGCATTCTTCCTCTTCTGATGCAACTTCCTTCTCTGTTTCATTCTGTTTTGGTTGAAGTTATTTCAACCTCCCCGCCTTCTCGGAGCCGTCTTTCGGCTTGTCCATGAGATCCTGAGCTGTCACTTTATTTTCTGAAATATCCACTTCTGTTTTCTGTGGCAACACCTGCATATCAATATTCAGCCCGCCACCCAGATGGACACCCCCCCCCCACTCTACCCACGGACCCAGGTATAGACGCACATGTGTGCTCAGCTCCCCACCCTCCCCCAGGGAGCTCAGACAACTCCAGCTGTTTTCTGGCCCTGGCAGCAGAAGCAGCAGCAGAGTGTCTCCTGTCAGTTCTCTGACTGGAACCAGCACTAACAATGCTGTTGCTGCCAAGGAAGGATTTGAGTTGCCTGGCCTGAAGAGAAGACCGATGAACAGGGGAAAGATGGTAGAGCCACATGCGTCAGCTCCAGGAAGCCATCAGAAGGGAAGGAGCTGGACGTGGGGTTTCTCCACCTAAAGTGTTTTGCCCCCATCGTTGACAGGCACATACTGATATTTCAAGACTCAGCTCAAGTATAACCTCTTCTTGAAGTTTTTCCTAACAGACTGCTGGTCCCATCTATACCTATACAATCCTGATCTCAATTAGTTACTTATCTGCCCACTACCCCAAACTCATTAGATTCAGACGTCTAAAGGCACAGACCTTGGCTGATTCATCTTTTATCTTAGTATCTTGGCACATAGTAGGCATTCAATAAATGTTGGATGAATGAATGAAATTCACTGCTCCCCTCCCATGGGTGAGAGTAGCAACTGATTTTTGGTGGAGGGGGAAAACAACAGTGTCCTAATCAGTGTCTCTTCTCCTCTTGAAAGTCAACTTTGGAAATGAAGAGACCGGTGTGATGGTGTGAGGATGACGATCCATATGTGAAAATAACTCAACAAAAAACAGAGCTCTGCTTGTCATCTTCCCCATCACTGGAATTTCTTCAGGTGACCAATAGGTAAGTCCAACCTATTTACAAGATAAACCTTTGAAAAACTCACGAGTGTGAGAGGAAACTGTTGTATCAAGGAAAGTTGTACTACTAGCAGGAAAATGTGGCATATATCTATTAAACTGATTAATACAATTCATGTTCCAGAGTAAGATGTTTCAACATTTAAAATGTTTTGACATCGGTGGGAACTGGGTGGCTCAGAAGTTGAACATCCGATTCTTGATCTCAGCTAAGGTCTTGATTTCAGGGTTGTGGGATCGAGCCCCATATTGGGCTCCATGCTGGGCATGGAGCCTACTTAAAAAAAAATTAAAAATATAAAAAATATTTTAACATCAAGGGATGGTAAGGACAGGACAGAACTGTGTTAGGTTCATTACTTGCATAATCTCATTTTAATTCTCATAAAAATCCATAAAAGAAATCTGATTATCTACATTTTACAAAAAAAGACATTGAGGCTTAGAACGGAAGCCATCCTGGTACTAACACTCAACAGAGCTTAGATTTGAACTCAAATCTGTCTGGCCCCCCAAGTCCTTTCATCACTCCTCTTGGGTCTTCTCAAGAGCTGTTTTAAAAATATTGACATCAAGTTTTCAGAGAGGTTGAAAAATAAAGGTTGAATATTTTTGAGCAGTGATGATGGGCTACGTACGAGGCAGGGCTGTATGGGGGGATGAATAAACCATTCCCCATTCGAGGAGCAAGTAGCTAGTGCAGGAAGCTGACCCATGACACAGGCTGACCAACAGACAGCAAAGTAAAGGCTGCTGTGACGGGGACGGTCATGGGCTGCTGGAGAACTGAGGGAAGGAGTGGTTGCGTGGGTTGTTCAGGGAGAGCAGGGCAAGGTCACAGAACACAGGAAGGTTGCATTTTGGGAAGCCTCTGAGGAGGCGGGGGGAGGGGTCAGCAGGCATTGGGACACTGCAGAGTAAGGGAACATGTTACGGGAGCTGAGTGGAAAGTTCGGTGAGGTCAGTGCATGGCTAGAATAGTGGAAGGTGAAGGCAGGTTGGAGCCAGCCCGTGGAAGACTCTGAATAGGAGCCGGAAATTGAAATGGGACAATTACTGAAGATTTTTGAGTAGGAGAAGGCAAAGATTCAATCAAATCCTTGACTAAAACATCCAAAATTATTGCTGAATTCATCCTGACACCAGATCACAAGTACACGAAGTACATAAAATAGAAAAATATAGAAAATCAATATTCTTAATCAAGACTCAAAACAATGTCCTGCTTACTTCTGAGGAAACATAGCAAATGAAGGGATATATGCCTGAATCACCAGCTCAAACCCGAGCCGCCTTTTCCTTCCACATTGGCCGAGAACGATCCCATTCTCATGATTCGTAAGACAGCCTCATCGACCCAAAAACCTGGAGCAACAAATGCAATCCCCTCCACCCCCCACAAAGAAAACATTCCAGCCAGGAAATGACAATTCCTTTCACTTCCTTCCCTTCTTCAGAGGCCAGCCCATGAAGATTGCTTAACTGTTCTCTCTCTGATACACCAGACGAACATCCTAGAGTGGGAATTGGATCCTGATGGCTTAATTGAGTTAAAAAGAAAAGTGTAGATTATCTAAAAGCCTCTCGATGGTTTCAGAGTGGCTCTCAGGTCTCTGAAAGCCCAGTGGCGGCTCTCAGTTCCTTGGTTAGGGGGGAGCTGAATGAATTTCCTAGCACAGAAATCAAAAGCACTGGAAGTCAGCAGTTCTGAAAGACTGCAGAAAGGGCTTGTTTACATTTTTCTCTTGGGCTGAAACCCATCTATTTAAACTTTAACCAGAGACAATTATAAAACCATGGTTAGCCAGGGATGGCAGTCTGCACAAGATGAGAGACAGATGCCAACGGTCTGGCATTGGAGGAGGAAAGATTGAGAATATTTTGAGGAAAGGGGTCAAAGAAGAGCTAGGAAGCAAAAGGTGTCACTTAGGCTAGTCTTCATGAGAACAGGGAGGGAAGGAGGGGAGTGGGAGGGGAGGTGGGAGAAGACAGGCAGGGTTGGCAAGGAAGGAAGACCGAAGCTTCTGATGGTGTAGGTATGGTTGGGTCTGTCACCATCCCGGCAGGTCAAAAGTCTCACTCAGGCAGCTCTGCGGTTTACACCTTTTTTCCCCTCTTGGGTCAAAAGTGCATTAGCCCAGGGAGTCAGCACCTCTGAGAGATGCCTGGGGGAAACACAGCCAGCCCACTAGGACACAGGCTCTCTTCCCCGAAGGCCCAGCCTCCTCTTCAATTCAGGTTTTCCTGGCAAAGACCCATTTTGGAGCTGACGAGCAGTCCAGTGATGTCAGAGGAAATACCCCACTTGACAAAGGACTGTGCTCCAGATTGCCAGTAAACTGAACTCTTTAGGTCCTAGGATTTGGTGAGTCCTGAGAACACACTCAAAGAGTGACAGTCGCGGCTGCAAAGTCGTTTTTGTTTTGGATTTGAGGATGTCTGTGGACCCGACATCGACACTACGGACAGTTTTAGGTGCATATCCAAATGCGGGGAGATCTACAGGACATTAGCTCCCAGCTCTCTGTGTAAAGGAGCCTAACATTTCACCCTGAGATAGTCAATCTTTTTTTTTCCTTTTTTACCTTTTTGGTTTTGAATATTCCTATTAAGATGCAAATGCAATATACAGAGGAGAGCCCATGCCTCAGATGTTACCAGCTAGTTTCTTCCCAGGAATTCTCTTTCTCCCAGGGCCAGGCAGATTAGAACTAGGGCTCAATCGGAGGCAGACCCGGAACATGCATTTAGAGACGGAGAATGGGCAGAGGCCTTGGATTTATGAGCAGGAAGCTGGCAGAGGTCATGAAGAGTCCAGAGACAAATCTCTCTCTGTCCGACGAGGAGACCCAGTCCTTCAGCGTAGGTCAGAGTTCGTGCGGACAGCAGAAAGCCAAACGCATCCCAACTTCCTGTGAAGCTTTCTTCTCTGCTAACCCAGCTTTTACCAGGGAAAGCCATTTGGGGCGCAGCCAGAGGGAGATAGGGAAGGTCAGAGGATCTGCAGATATTCAGGGCCGTGGCATAATCTTTCAGGGCAAAGAGGCCAAAGTCATGGGCTCCTCTCCAGACCAGTTTGCTACTCTCGCTGGAAGATCTGTCCTAAAGCTCTGAACTGTGCTCCCAAATTCCGCCGGCCATCTAAAAAATTCACGATGCTGTTCACAAGGATCTGGGTGGAGTAGGTGGGGACAGCTCCCTACCATCTCTCCCTAACTGGGGACCGATCCCAGGGTAACATCTTTGCTCATGGGGGCTGAGGGAGAGCACTTCATACGAGGTGTGGCATAATGTGACATTTTATTTTTATTAAACATACGCTAAAATTTTATTTCTTAAAGTTTGTATGAGTAGAAATTGCTTTCTGGGGCCCTGATCTCCAGAGAGAGAGAGGGAAAGGGAGAGAGAGAGAGAGAGAGAGGGTTCTTATGTCTTCTGCAGGACGGAGACTGTGAACATATTGCTGGCAAGGATCCCAAGAGCCGCCCAGAAATTTCAGAGGGATACACACATTGCCCAGCTCCCATCCGAGGGTGTGATACCTGGGAGAAGAAATCTGATAAAATCAGGTCTGAGATCTCCAAACGAGATCCTGGGAGACTACATAGGCCAGAGAGGCAGCGTCGTGCCAGTGCCCACACTATAGGGAAGTAGAGTGCGCCTACGAACCCTTCCGTAAGCTGAAATGGCCTGAAGAAAAGAAGCTATTACCATCAATGTATAACAAAATAACCTCTCTGAGGCCGATACCTCGAACACATCTTGCTAACTGATGCACACAGTAAGTTGAGATCAAGCACAGATGCTCACAGACACAGTTGGAAGCTCTGGCGACTGGGTGCCGAGAGGCTGGGTGTAGTTCCTGGGAACGGAGGTTGGCGGGGCCGCGCTCGCAGCTCAGGGCGCTCGCCGCCTCTGTGCGTGTGGGCTCTATGCAAAACAAACGCTGAACATGTTAGGTTTGCTTTTCGCCTATTTTTTTTTTTTTTTGGTAAAAGCAAAAATCCTCTTTGGATTTCTTTTCGTTAGCAAAACCAAGTACTAATGTAGGTCTCTTGTAAAAGTGAAGTGGTGTAATGTATACGTTCAAAAAATGAGGGTGTGATACTCAAGTGGTGTTTAAAAGCTTGGATTCGGGAGCCAGGCTGTCTGAATTCTGATCCTGGCGGTACCATGTACTGGCTTGGGGACCTCCGGCAATCACTTAACCTCGCTGGGTCTCAGTTTCCTCCTCCGTAAAATTCAGCCAATAGTCATTCCCAGTTCACAGGGTTGTTGTATGGCCTTTTTTTTTTTTTTTTAAGATTTTTATTTATTCATTTATCATAGAGAGAGAGTACACAAGCAGGGGGAGCAGCAGCTAGAGAGAGGAGCAGACTCCCCACTGCGCAGGGAGCCTGATCCCGGGCTTGATCCTAGGACCCAGGGATCATGACCTGAGCCTAAAGTGGATGCTTAAGCGACTGAGACACTCAGGCATCCCAGGGTTGTTGTGAGGCTTAAGTGAATTAACATTTAAGGGCTTACATGAGTTACTATTGAAAAGCACTTTGAATAGTGTGTGTCACAGCAAGAACTATGTAAATATTACATTTTAAAAGGAACATGATCAAATCTTCAGGCGTGGAAACCGCGCTTGGTTCTATGATTGACATTGTTTCCAAGAAGGCCTGGGTTGGCTTTGGTCTGGACATAGCCTCCCAGCATACCAGCTTGAGGAGCAAGAAATAGGATACCCTGATACCTTTCTCCTCCAGACTTCTGCAACTTTAGGCAAGGCACTTCCGTTCTACTCAGAAGCCTAACAACACTCGTGCCCAGGGCCAGGTCGAAGTCAGAACCAACGATGGGGGCACTGTCTGGCGCCTGGGCCAGAAACAGGGAATTCCTTGGTGCTAATCCCTCAGGCCCTTGGCAGGCTCCATGTTTGTGCTGTAACTAAATACCACACTTACCTGTCCTTCATGGATACCAGGCACAAAGCCAGGGGTATAGAACACAAGGAAAAGCCCTAATTGAGAAAGGTAGGAAAAGCAGAGAAACGAGCAGGTGGCAGGAAGAAGGATCATGGCAAATGGGAAAACAAAGACATGAGGAAAAAAAGTAAAAAAGCTGTAAAAGTACAAGGAAACTTTTTTTTTTTTTCTGTCTTTCTATTTTTGACCAAGGGGGAAAAAAAAACAAACAAAAGAATAAACCAAGCAACTGGAATCAGACTGAGCCAGTGAAGGGAGGGAACAGGCAGCAGAACTGCAAATATATGCTAATGACCTCATCCTTCCTCCTGCGCTCCACAAATATGGCTCCAGAGCCCATTTGTACACTGGGCTCGTAATGATTTCACCCGCAGACTTCCTTCCACTTTTTTTTCCTTAACAAAGTCCATCACAACTCTGTTTGGGGAAGTAGAAACAGTATCTATCTTTAGGAAATTTAAATGCCAAAAAAAGCTCAGATAAGCATAATCGAGAAGTAAAGAATAGTTGGTATGACCAGGACAAATATCAAATCACAAATATTTGAAATTCTTCCCCTTCTGGGGCCTAAGGAGAGAAGTGCCTTTGTTTGTTGAATTGGCTCACAGAGGACCTGGCCTTTGCTGTGTTGTGTGGGATGTTGGATGGGGAGGAAAGGCCAGAGGAAGGTCAAATATTTGTCAAGGGCCTACTATGCATCAGGCATTCTGTTAGATGCTAGAAATTTAAGCGCGAATGGAACAGGCTCCTCCCCTCATGAAGCTAACACTTTTTTTTTCTTTGGACTCTTAAAAAAATTATAGTAAACTGCACATAACATAAAATTTACCACCTTAACAATTTTAAGGGCATAGTTCAATAACGTTAAGTATGTTTACATTGTTGTGCATCCAATCTCTAGAACTTCTCCATCTGACGAAACCATAACTCTATGCCCATTAATGAACTCTCTCCCTACTTCCCCCACCTCCCAAGGCCTGGGAAACCACCATTTTACTTTCTGTTCTTATGAACTTGATTATTCTGGGTATCTTGGGTAAGTAGAATCATATAGTATTTTTTGGGTTTTTTTTTTTTTGAAGAGTTTATTTATTTACTTGAGAGAAGGAGAGAGGGAGAGGGAGCACAAGCAGGGGGAGCACCAGAGGGGAGAGGGAAAAACAGGCTCCCCGCTGAACATGGAGCCCAATGCGGACTCAATCCCAGGACCCTGGGACCACGACCTGAGCCTAAGGCAGATGCTTAATCAACTGAGCCACCCAGGTGCCCCTAGTATTTGTGTTTTGTTTTTTATTTTTTTAAGATTTTATTTATTTATTTGACAGAGAGAGAGAGAGATCATAAATAGGCAGAGAGGCAGGTCGGGGGGAGCAGGCTCCCCACTGAGCAGAGAGCCTGATGTGGGGCTTGATCCCAAGACCCCGAGGTCATGACCTGAGCCCAAGGCAGAGGCTTTAACCCACTGAGCCACCCAGGCACCCCGTATTTGTGTTTTTGTTACTGGCTTATTATATTCAGTATATCCTCAAAGTTCATCCATAGTACACTCTATCTCAGGATTTTATTGCTTTTTCGGGCCGAATAATATTCCACTATGCATATGCTACATTTTGTTTATCCGTTCATCTGTTGATGGACACTTGGGTTGCTTGCACCTCTTGGCTATGTGAATAATACTACTGTGAGTATGGCTGTGCAAACATCTCTTTGAACTGACACTCTTTTAAGGAGCTTAGCCCGTCATATTTGGATTATTTATTTGCCCATCACTTGGCCTAACTAGATAGTTAGCTACATAAGGACCTGTGTTATTTTTCTTTGTATTCCAACTTCCTATATAATGCTGGCACATAGTAGGAACTCAATAAATATTTGTTGGCAAAATAATTTATTTTTGTACTTCTTAATTGCTACTGCTGCAGCTGGCTGTTTTACATATTTTAATAAATAAGTTTTGCAATTTTAATGAATGCTATTTTGATTATATTTACATACTAAGCTAGTTTATATAAGGGGATTAGTATAAAAATCTAAATCTCAATCAAAATCCACTTTCTAGATGAAATGCCATTGACAATTCCTTCCCATTCACTTTGCTTAAAATCAGCTCTTTCTGCTCTTGTTCTTCTCCTTCTGTTCCTTCCTTTTCAAGACATACCGCTGCCTAAGGACCTTCTTAGGGGTCTCCTCAATTTATGAGGTACCCGGTTGAATAAAGCTAGCATGAGCCCAGTATTTGGTTTGCTCAGCTCAAAAACTTTCATTTGAGGGTCATTTTGTATGAGGTCCAGGATGGACAAGGCACAGTCCTACTTGGGAGGAACTCGTAGTCTTGCAATTCTATCTCGTTATTCTTGGCCACAATTAAACAAGAAGCCTCAGTTTTCCCAGGTGTTGAAAATAATATTTACCTCTGTTCCCACACTCAGCTGACAAGCACAGACATTATAGCATTCCCGAAGCGTGAGGAGCCAAAGGATATAGTGAAAATTCAGAGTAGGATTATTTGATGATTATTACTATGTGTGGTATCAGCAGGGGCAGACGCTAGTTCTGTAATTGCTTACAAAATAGACATTTGGAATTGTGATTTCTGGTCAAGGAAACATTGTTGTACATGACCCTTTGAGGGAGTTACTCAGCTCCAAACATAAAGCAACGGTCTTTAAAATATAAAAGAGAAGAATGAGAAGAAACAGTTGGACCAAAATGTAAAGTCTTCTAGGAACCAGGAATGCAAAGCCAGAGACTGAAGACACGGGGTCTTCCGCCCCGTGGGTCCTACTGGGGTCCAGGTCTGAGAGAGAGGAAGCTGGAATGGGGGTTCTGCAGGGTTAGGGAGACTAAAAGTGAGGGAAGTGGGTGAGAGCCAGAACCAGGTTCACTGTTTGAAACCAGTTGTTTCAAAATGGGCTGGACTGAGAACCCCATCCTCCCACACACAAAGTGGCTTGTTAAAGAGGCTAAAAAAAAAAGCTCACCACTGCCTGAAGATGGGCCTTACATTAGGGAATGATCAGGCAGAAAAGCAAGGAAGGGCACATGACAGGAAATTGGGTCACAGTCCTCCATGACTGACTCTATGGCGTCTGTGTTATCACCGTAAGGGAAACGAAAAGCTCTCTTTCATTGGGTAATATGATTGTCTATAAAGAAAATCAAACAGACTAACTGAAAAAATGTTAGAACTAAAAAGACAGCTCGGCAAGGCAGCAGGGTATAAGATCAACAAATAAGATTCAATTGTAGTCCTATATCTCAGTATTTGTCACATACAATATTTAATAGCAACCAGACACCATTTTAACAGCAATAAGTGAAGTGTCTAAGAATAAATATAACACACATGTGAACTTTTATCTATAAATACAATGTTGATTTTCATGTATAAAATATTTTTGTGGAGCAAATTAAGATTGAATAAGTGAAGACATATACTATATTCAAGAATTGGAATATTCATTAAAATGAATTCACTAAAACGAATAACACGTCATTTCTTCTAAAGTTAATGTTTATTTTCAATGCAAACCCCGTTTTTAAAATCCCAACCTGACTATGTAACATGGAACAATGATCACTTAATTCATGTAGAACAGTAAAGGGTCAAAACTTGGGGCACCTGGGTGGCTCAGTGGGTTAAGGCTTCTGCCTTTGGCTCGGGTCATGATCTCAGGGTCCTGGGATTGAGCCCCGCAGCAGGCTGTCTGCTCAGCAGAGAGCCTGCTTCCCTTTCTCCCTCTGCCTGCCTCTCTGCCTACTTGTGATCTCCCTCTCTCTGTCAAATAAATAAATAAAATCTTTAAAAAAACCCCTAATTATAGTAGGTGGGGTGTCTTTGGCTGCAAGTGAAGGAATATAAAACTTAAAGTGGCTTAAACAAAAACAGGTTTATTATTACATGTCATAGGATGTCCAGTGGTAGGTCACTTCAGGATCGGTTAATTCAGCAGCACAATGACATCGCTGAGACCTGGGACCTTTTCATCCGTCTACCTCGCCATTCTCAGTGTGCTAGGCTCCAGCTTGTCCTCTCAAGGTGGAAAGATGGTTGTCACTCTCTCAACCACCATGTTTTTCTCTAGCCTCTGTACGAAGAAAGGAAGGACAAGTCTTCTTTTGTACCTTTTTAAATGAGAAGAAAACATACCTATTCTATTCCATCTCTACCCTAATACAATTCCACATAGGTTTCATTGGCAGGAAATGCAACACATGCCTGTGGTCAAACCAGTCCCAATGGAATGTTAATTACTATAATGGGCTTAACCTAAGCACCATGGGGTAGGGTTCATGAACACCCGAAAACAATTTAGGTTCAGTTAGAAAGCAGAAAGAGACAATATCCTTTGGACGAATAATCAACCACAATACCCAAGGCAATTTTAAAAAGAGTAAGTCAGGCGGGTTGCCCTACCAAAAAAAAAAAAAATCAAAATTTAAAACCAGAGGTAGCATAACAAACCTGTAGAGAAAAGATGAATGTTAATAAATGTGTGTTGGAATACTTATATATGTATTTCCTATTTCACATCACAAGATTTTAAGTTGATTTAAAGACCTAAATGTGAATAGTCAAATCTTATACCTCTAGGAAAACTATAAGAGATTGTCTTTACACCCTTGGGATAGGAAGAATTTATTAAATGCAGCACAACAGAATAAAATATTAAGGAAAGATGAATAATGTTACTAGTTTAAAATAAAAATACATCAACAAAATGAAAACACAAGTTTAGACTGAGAAAAGATATTTTTCCAGACATACAACAACCAAGGTATTCCTATTAAAAAATTATGAAGAACTCCTGCAAAGCAATAAGAAAAAGAAACAACTATGGGGCGCCTGCGTGGCTCAGCCCTAAGTATCTGCTTCTGGCTCAGGTCATGATCCCAGGGTCCCTGGGATGGAGTCCCTTATCGGGCTCCCTGCTCAGTGGGAAGCCTGCTTCTCCCTCTCCCACTCTCCCTGTTTGTGTTCCCTCTCTCACTGTCTCTCTCTCTATCAAATAAATAAATAAAATCTTAAAAAAAAAAAGAAAAACAGCTAGAAGGAAAATCTGACAAAAGACATGAACAGGCAATTCACAGAATAGAAACTCTAATGGCCAATAGACATACAAGAAGATGTTCAATCTCACTAGAAATGAAGGGAAAACAAAATAAAATAATAAAAAGTTATCATTTCATAAGTATAAGTAGCCAAACATTTTAAAATTTGAAAATGCCAAAAATTAGCAAGATGTGGAGAAATAGGACTCTTAGAAAGCAAAATGGTGATATATACTTATATAAATCCCAAGACCCACCAGTTGCTCTCTTGCCTAGATTAGTGGTTTTCAATGAGAGATGATTTTACCTCCTAGAAAATATTTGGCAATTTTTGAAGACATTTCTGGTTGTCATACTGTGTATTGGGGTTGTTACTGGTACCTTTGAGTTAGCGGTGAGGGAGGTTGCTAAATATCCTACCCCACAACAAAGAGCTATGTAGTCCAAAATATCAATAATATCAAGGTTGAGAACTTCTGGCATAGAAAAACTCTCACATGCTGTGTACTAGGAGACAGGTATTTAAATGTTAATTGCAGTATTGTTTAGATAGCAAACAATCTC
>CM052806.1:74135933-74244749 GCA_028533885.1 Nasua narica | reverse complement strand
AAAAAAAATATGTGGGTTGGCAAACTTTTAATCTACAAAAGTGGTGATCTAGTTTTGCGTGATAGCTCTAATGGAAATAGGTGCAATTGCGTTTTTAGATGCTGATTTTTATCAGCAACCAGAAACTGTGCTAAAAGCTCAATTTGGCCTACTTTTGGTTCCCTGGGTAAGTTAGTGGGGGAGTTTTCATTAGGTTATTTGTTGTATGTCAGAAGAGGAAATAAAGCAATACACAAGCACTGCGATGTATAGGTGAGAAGCTATCTTAATAGAAATAGTTCTTTAGTCTAGGATGTTTCCCTACCAAGGTGATGGAAAGTACTTGGAAATGCAGGGACCTAACTGATTTTCAGACTAAGCTTCCTTCATTGTTCCAGCCTTCCTGTTTTACCAACTTCAACCTTGCTAACCTACCAATTCTAGGGGAGTTGGTTTTATTTATATACTGATAGTCAGCTTCTGATTTGGGCCATTGCACCTTCATTCACTTGTGGTCATTGCACCTTCATTTACTTTTATACTTTTTTTTCACATTTCCTTGTATTATAGTAATATGAAAAGATAAAAATATCTAGAACTGTTTTTTCCATTGTGGAAGTGAATAATTTAGACTGTCACTCCCACATGGATATCTAATAGACATCTCAAACTGAACACAACTAGAAGAAAACACTCGATTCTTTCCCTTAACCTTCATGTATCAAACAATACCAAGAGGCTTAAACAGAGTTTCACTTTTCTCATAAACAAGATGTTTGTCAGTAGATTATTTCTGGTGTTGGTTCAGCTGTTCAACTATACCATCAAAGACCCATTGATGGTATTCCCCTTTTTTTCTATATCACCATCCTTAACATGTTGGCTATTAATTATAATGTATTTTGTTTTGTAGTCACAAGATGGCTGCTGTAACTCCAGGCATTGTGATGGTGCTCAAGATAGCCATATCCATCCAAAGAAGGCTTTCACTTAGGTCTCATTAGCCAGAAATGAATCACTCCTGGTGCAAAGGAGATGGGGAAATTGAGTAGCTAGCAAAAGAGAATGGGATTATTATGATTGAATTATACCAATCATGATTCACCACTTAGAGCTGGACATACTGTCACCCTCAACCAAGTCAGGGCTCTCTTAGCAAGGAGGAAGAGAAGAACAGCTGTTGTAAAGGAAATTGACCCAGTCTGCCATACTTCTTATTCCCAGCCTACCTGTCTAACTAAATAGCAACCACCATCTGCCCGGTGCCTAGGCCAATAATAGAGGAGAGAACTTTGAGCTCTTTCTTTCTCTTAAGTCTGCCATAATAAATGACCAGAAAGTTCTGTTGACTCTACTTCCCACATATACCCTTAATCCACTCTATTCTCCCTGTCTTCACCATTACTATCCTCATTCAAGTCACCATTATTCACCTGAATTACTAAAATTGCCTCCTAAAGAAACAGAAAAAGTCACTTCCTCTCTTAAAACCTCCATCTCACCTAAAATCCAAATTCCTTACTTTGCTCTTCCATGTCTAAAAGATCTAGGTTCTATCCACCTATCCAACTTTATATCACTTTTCTGTTTGCCCCCAGACTTCCAGCCCTGCAGGCTTCTTTCTCTTCCTCAGATTCTAACTTGTTACCATCTTGGGGACCTTCGAGCCACCTGTTTTCTCTATCTAAAGTGCTATGCATTCTGGTCTTTTCATGACCAGCTCCACCTTGTTGTTTAGATCACTGTTCAAATGTCATCTCTTCAGAGAGGTCTTTGCTGGCCACCCAATCTAAATTTGGCGACTTGTTTGGTCATCCGACGCTTCATTTTATTTCTCTGTGTTGCACCTTCGCTGTGTAACATTATCTTGTTTACTTCTTTATGTATCATGTTATGAAATATAACTATTTATTTTCCAACTCCTCCACACTAAAATATAAACTCGTTGACAGCAGAGACCTTGTGCCTTGTGTTCACTGCTGTATTCCTAGCACCTAGTTCAAGGCATGTGGCAGGTTTTCATCAAATATTTCTGAGGGTAGGAGTACATGAGAGGAAAGATTTTAAGCGGAAACTTTAGCAATAAAAGAACATCTGTAACCTATTATCAGCATCCTTAGAGTTGTCCTTCATAGAGCAGAATAACTTTGTTAAAGGATATAAAATGTGTTATGCTTTAAAGACATCACAATTAATAAGCAATACTAATTTCTTCCATGCAGCCTCTTTCCTCCTGTGTCCTACTTTCCAAAGCTAAACATGCCACACACACTCTTAGTCTTTGAGCTCTGTCAGTGCAATTGACTGCCTTCTCCACTGACTTCTCTCCTTTGGCCCTCATGACATGATTACATTTTCTCACCATTTTCTGAAGTTCTGGGACAATTTAAAAGAAATATTTGGGCAATGTCCTCCTTTCCTCCTTTTTCTTTTCTTTTTTTTCTTTTTTTTTGGAGGGGGGTAGGATTTCAAGAAGGGGAAAACCAAAATGTCCTCAGAAGAAGAGAGAAATACTTAGCATCTAAAATTTTCTGCCTTTTTGTGAGGTTTTCGCATTTCTGTGTATGTTCTTCCCAAAGGCTAAAACCATTTGCACTCCCTTCACCAGAAAACCAGACTTTTCATCAGGCTGTCCTTCAGGTAAAATGTTAAAATTGGAGAAAAGGCAGCTTTCATTCCTCTCCCTCCATGAGCCGTTAAGTCCTTCCCTTCTTGAACAGCAGCTGGCCGGGCACATGGGCTCAGCCTGCATCCCAGACATCCCGTGCATCTGGCAGGCATTGGCACATTGAAATTGTGCAACAGAAGCTTTGAGAAGTTCATCTCCACACTGGGGACACAGCATTCTTGATGGTGACCAGCATACTCCAAAATGCCCTTATGTTTAGAAACGTCCCCAAATACTGCTTGTAAATTATATGCAGAGAATCCCTGGACTTGCCAATAGAAAATAGCAAAAGGATTCTGACCCTCAAAGGTCTTCCGTGAATATATTATAAACAAGAATAAACTGTTCCTCCAGATTTAACACAATCTCAGCCTCTTGCCTGTCTTCACCTGCCATCACCCTCCCGCCCCCATGCACCCTTGTCTAGCTTCCCACCTACACCTTATCTCTTGGACATTCACAGGCCTCTGAAACATAACATGTTCCAAAATAGTCTTGGGCATCATTACTGATCACGCATCCATAAACAAATGTGGGGATGAGCACCCCCAAAATACATACATTAAAAAATAAACCATATACAAATATTTCTTTAAAAACAAAAAAACGGGAATAAAATAAGTAATTAAAATATTTGATTCAACACTGTTGGGAGTCTATTTCCAGATCATCTCTCAGGTTAACTGGGTAATTTTATTTCCTTATGGTTATCAGGATTCTCTCTCTTTTTAAGATTTTATTTATTTATTTGAGAGAGAGAGAGAGCACAGAGGGAGAGTGAGAGGGAGAAGCAGACTCTCCACTGAGCAGGGAGCCTGATGCAGGGTTCCCTGAGATCCTGACCTGAGCTGAAGGCAGATACTCAACTAATTGAGCCATCCAGGCACCTCTGGTTATCAGGACTCTAAATATAGCTCCCCAGGAATCTTGTCTCCTGAATTTCAGTCAAATACTAATGTAGGTACTGCTTCAGTCACTCATCTAGACACTATGGTGAAGGTATTTTGCTGATGCAATTGGAAGTTCCAAATCAGTTTAAGAGACAGGGATTATCCAGATGGGCCTGGGTCAATCATGTGAGCCTTTAAAAGAATAGATTCCTCCGTTGGTAGCAGAAGAGGAAGTCAAAGAGATTCTGAATGCGAGAAAGATTGGAGGGTGACTGCTGGCTTTGAAGATAGAGAAGACCACGTGAGAAGGAATGTGTGTGGCCTCTAGGAACAGAGAATGTTTCTCGGCTGGCAGCCAGAAAGAAAAGAGGCACTTCAGTGCTCCAGTCACAAGGAACTGGGTTCTGCCAGCAATCTGAATGAGTTTGGAAGCAGATTCTTCCCCAGAGCCTCCAGATAAGAGTCCAGCCTGACTAATACCTTGATTTCTGCCTTGTGGCATCCTATGCAGAGAACTTCGCGAAACCCTCCCAGACCTATGAACTACAGAAGTGTGAGCTAATAAATGAGATGTAGTTCTAACCCCCTAAGTTGGTGGTAATTTGCTGCCCAGCAGGAGAAAACTAATACATCCCTTTTGTTTTCCCATCTCTAAATAAATGTCTGGCTATGTCCTAGAACCACTCAGAAAACAAATATGAGTAAGATTTAATTGGTATGATTTAAGTTCAATCAGAAAAGAAATATGTTAAATTATTTTCAAGGTGCTATGATTTTTTAGATTAATTATAACATCCGTTGAGGTTCAAGCCAGGATAATTAGACTTAATCCTAGTTAAGTTTGTTTTCTCGTATTCATTGCAATAGCAAGACAGCTAACTTTAAAAGCCATCTCCGATGAGTTTAGAGTGTGGAATTGTTGTTTCAGGGAGCCATGATTTAATCGGCAGTTTCTTCATTTCACAAAACAATATTGGCATTTTATAGATATTTGACTGGATACCACATCCACAGGTCAACTAGAGGAATTTTTTTTTCTTAGCTGTATTTCCCTCTCTGAAAAACTTGACCTTTACCTTGGCAAATTTGTTGAAATTCATCAAGCTATATTCTGACATTGAAAAAATTATGAGAGAAAAAGCATACACAAGATGATCATACCTGTTTTAATAAAATGGATCACTGAGATAAGAGAAAACCGAAAAGTGGGGCAAGATAAGAGAAAACCAAAAAGTGACCACATAATCATTCCCTGGGTAAACAGAGATGTAAATGTTGCTAAGCCTGCTAACCCAGATTTCTCCTTTTCAGAATGGTGGGTAACCATGGAGTTCTCTGTTGAGCACGAGCCCAAGACCAGATGTAGTTTAAACAGAATGATCTGGGGAAGATAGGAGGAAGGAAGTAAAGTAAGTTGTATACAAGGTGAGAACATTCCAGTTTAGGGAGTAGACTTTAAATACAGAATGAGAGATATAGCTTGGTAGTTAAAACCTATAGACTGAAGGCAAACTACTTAAATGTCCTGAGCCTCAGTTTCCCCATGTCTAAGTAAAGGTAGTTTTTCAATGTTCTTAGCACAGGGCCTAGGACATGGAGTCCTCAGTAAACGATGGCAGCATCCGGATCATGCAATGTCATCCTTCCATCCTTGTCCAAGAATCCTGGATAATCATCGCTATTCTAATGGACGCTAATAGCCCCGCTGGCTGGTCCAGAGCATCGTGTTCAAAGCAAAAGGCCCGCTGTCCAGGCCAGAAGTCTAGTGCAAACACTCCCTTAGGGGAAGGAGAGACAAAGAGAGTGGGTCTGGCTATGGAAAGCTTGTTCCTCAGGCAAGGGCAGGGTACTTAATAGAAGGAAGGACTTGTATAGAATATACAGAAGGAAGGACCTGTAGGCATTTATTCGCAAATAAAAATCTCTTTCTAAAACAATCCAATTTTCTGGCCCAATCGGTTGACAATAACTTGGCCATTGAAAATCATATTTTCCCAACATGGTCCATTTTCTTGGCTTTCCTAAGTCATTAATTATGACCATGTTTTCCCAAATGTGGAAATTCCCCTTGCACAGATGCGTCTGCTGGCCAACCCTCCTTTCCTAAGATGTCTCCACAGCACAAAAATATTTTTGTTTTCCTCAATTGCCCACAGGGAAAATTTCCTCACTCTTTATTTCCCTCCTCCCTTAAAGCCCTCTGGCAATTTCCAGGAATCTCAGTAAACCAGAATCACTTAGATCACTGGAGAACCTTTTGGAGGTTCTACTTCTAGCATGGCAAAAGAGAATCCTGAACTTTAAATTTAACATTATTAAACCAACCTTAAGTGTTCCTTTTAGTAACCAAAGGCAATGCCACTGACATCAAAATGCCTCCCACTTCTGCCTGAGAATATGGCTCTGGGATTTGGGAGCTTGAATTACAACCAGAAGTGGCCAAAGTGATTATTTCTGTACCTAGATCAAATGCCATTATGTGAAATATGCTTCAGACACATTAAAGCCCTATACAAATGTAGGCCTTTGGCCAAGGGGATATAGGATCCGAATAGGGAGTGATTATACAAATAGTAAAAATTTGTTAGAATTTACTCTGGTTATCTGACTCATCATCCGGGTTTACAAAATGCTCTGTGCGGGGCTGACAATGGTATAGGTACTTACTCCAGAGATATTTTGTTCTTTCCAGAACGCTCATCAAGAAGCATTCCTGTGCTAGAAACTGGTGGGGGCGGTTGATACAGTGATGGATCAGATTGGGTCTCTGCCTTCAAAGTCTTTATACTCTAGTAAAGGTATGTTGTACATACTCTCAATGGTTCTCAGATAGGGGCCATTTTCCCTTCATCACCCCTACCTCAAGGAGATTTGGCAATATCTGGAGATAATTCTGATGATCAGAACTAGAAGTAGGGGTGCTAATGGCATTTAATGGAAAGCAGCAAAGGATGCCTTCTCAACATTCTACAATGCACAGGGCAGCCCCCCACAACAAAGAATTCCCTGGTCTGAAATGTCATTAGTCCAAAGGTTGAGAAACCCTTAAGTAGTTATAGTACCTAGAACAAAGGGCTTGTTGGTTGATTGATTGATTGATTGATTGGTGTTGGTACGCATGGTAAATGACCTTAGTCCCAGTCATTTTGAATTTGTACTTGGGTCTAATCCATTATAACTGTTAGAAATCTTTTGAATAAATGAGTACATTTATACAAGTATTAAACAAAGCATGAGATAAAGTGTCAGTAGGCAAAATGAGTGATAATTTAGAGTGAATTGTTAACTCAAGAAGACAAAAATTTTCTATCATGATGCCACTGTATAGTACTATTCAGTGAATGTGAACTGAACATATTTAGATAACCTCACCACACTCATTTGCTTAAAGCTCAAGGTGCACAATATTGAAGAATCTTATCTTTAAAGCAGTCTTGGCAGTAGCCTTTCTTCCTGGAAATACTTCACTATAGAGTCCTTGAGTGGCATATTGTACCGTAAAGGGATAAAACTATAAATTTTTAATAATATTATAGCAATCAAAATTTTCACTAATTCAAATTGGTCCTTTCTCTGCCTAATTAGTGAATGTTAAGGAAATGTGGCATTTCAAACATCAAATAACTGAGGTGGCCTCTTAATGAATTTAGGGAAGGAGGAAGAAGTATTTTCTACGAGACAAAAGATTTATATAATCTAAAGAGAAACCAGAGCATAGAAGAAGTATTCTGAAATGTGGCCTTAACTTTTTTACATAGAATGTGGGTTCTGCTGCTTATATATAAGAAAAGTAAAAACAAGTAGCAGAGGCATGGAGTTTGCAACTGTTGCTTGATAAGCATAAAATACCAACAATAAGGGAATGGGTAAGTGCTACTCTCAATTAAAAATCAAGTAAAATGAAACTGTATCTTTAAATTAGAATATGTCCATAGAAAAATAAGATTTAATTTTCTAAATTTGTTTACACTTTTTTTCCCCCAGAAAAATGATCAGGTGGTCTCATGTTCCAGTATTTGTAAGATAAACAGAGCTATTATTGCACAGAAAATCTGTACTTTTGATTAAGTAATTACCTTCAATTGTGATTATGTGGGTTACCAAGGAAATATTGGCTTTCTTCTTCCACCTATTCGACCCGCATCTTCTCAATGTAAATTGGTGAGTAAGTCAGGAAATAGCACCTAATTTCGTAATAACATTAGTCAAATATAAGTAGGAGGAGTGAGTTACCATTAAAATTTTAAATAGAAATAATTGGGATAATCTGGCATTTGGATAATCAGTATCAATGTTCCCTGAATTTAACACAGATAATGGAGACCACTCTGTCTCCGATTTTTGCAACATAAAAGGAGCAAAATTTCCTTCAAGTTTGAAAATTCCCAGTTAAGTCTTTTTTCCAAAGTGACTTTAATGAGGTACAGTTGGGAGTGGGGGGAGGGGGAATTTAACTCTACTTTGCATAAAAAAACAAAAATTATTTCACCTCTGCAAGAGAAGGAATCTTATGGGGGTAAATTTACGAATGGATGAATAAAATTAAAAGTAACACATTTTTTAAAAACATCAAATACTAGAAAATTAAAAGAATAAATTTTGGCTCAGAGGAGTAGTTAGTATTCTCAGAAAAAGGTATCACCTGTGAAAATAGATCTTGATGTGACATATAATAACTGACATAGCACTGGCACTGGCCAATCAAAATAGTTGTCCAATTAAGCAGAATGGACAGTTGGTCATAAACAACTGGAATGGCCAAACTAATATGTACCAGCTAAATACCAACCCTGTGTATTTTATATGGCCATGAGACTTAGTAGAATGTTGATTTGTAAACTGGAAAACATTATGGAAACATTATCTTATTGTAATATGTTTCGATGCAGCTGAATCAAGAGTCAGATCATGGATATGTAGATAAAAATATCTGCTAATTTCTATTGAACTCATCTTCTTAACAGTTGCTTGTGGACTGAGGATTCTTCCTTCCTCTCTCTTCCTTGCACTTCTTTTCATCACTTTTCATTATTATAAAAAGTTAGGTTTGGGGTCTCTTTAGACTGTCATCAACAAGAACACCCTTCATTGCCTGAGTGCAAATCTCTTTAAAATTCTAAAATCTCTCTTACTTCCATGTCTGGAATGATATTCCCATAAAATCTGTGATGGTTATTTTTAGGTGGTGGATGGGTGATAGATGGGTAGATAGAACACAAACAGATTACACCACAATGTAAAAAAAAAAAAAGAGTGATTCCTAATCTGCTCCCCTTTACAAAATCAACTATTTTTAAATTTCTGTTACTGATCCAGAATCCCCTAGTCTCAAACAAATATAACCCTTTAGCATCTGCAAGAAATGTGGGGAGGATATTTTTTGTTTTCTTCCTTACATTCTTTTGTGCTGCTTAAATTTTTTTTCCATTTTTAAAAAATAATTGAACAAAATTAAAATAACCATTTTTAAGTCATTCTATTTATTTAGCCAAAATTATAGTTCACAGTCTTCTATTCTATTAGCTAGTTGATTCTCTGAGTTTGCTTCCTCAAACTCAACACCATTTTCATTTTCTTAGGACCAATTTTTTATTTAATTTATTTTCAAAGCTTTTATTTTAATTTTAGCTGGTTAACAGATAGTGTTGTATTAGTTTCAGGGGTACAATGTAGTGATTGAACACATCCATACATCACCTGGTGCTCAACATGACAAGTGCCCTCCTTAATCCCCAGCACCTATTTCATCCATCCCCTCACTCACCTCCCTTCTGGTAACCTTCAGTTTGTTCTCTATAGTTAAGAGTCCATTTCTTGATTTCTCTCTCTCTCTCCCCCTCTCCCCCTTTCCCTTTGCTCATTCGTTTTGTTTCTGAAATTCCACACATGAATGAAATCTTATCATATTGGTCTTTCTCTAACTTATTTCACTTAACATAGTACCCTCTAACTCCATCCACGTTGTTACAAATGGCAAGATTTCATTCTTTTTATGGCTGAATAATATTCCATTATATGTATGTATGTATGTATGTAGGCATATATACATATATATGCCACATCTTCTTTATCCATTGATCAATTGATGGAAGATGGACTGCTTCTGTGTCTTGGCTATTGTAAATAATGCTGCTATAAACAGGTGGCGGGGAGGGCATGTATCCCTTTGAATTCTATGGGCAAATACTACTTTCATTTTAAACTCATCTTGAAAGAATCTCCCATAGAGCCGATGTGAAAAGGCACAATATCAAACAGTTTCCACGGGGCACACTATCTTTGAGAGATTTTCTTTTGTCATTTTTGTTCTTTGTGTTGTCACATTTAGTTGTTTCATAATATTGCTAAACTCCTCAATTTCCTTTGAAAGGAGTAGTGCCATATGTATAATTTAGGCAACTTGGGAACACATTGCTCAGTGGAGATGGTATTTGTAAAGTGTTGGAAAGATCCCTGGATAAAATAATCTCAGAAATTTTCCTTTGTTGTACAGGTGTCAGAGTGACAAAGTGGGATGGATTCGGGAGAGACTTGGGAAATACTGTGAAATTGAGTCTTACAAATTCTTCATACAATTTTCCTTTTTAGCGTCTGATTCTCATGGTGTGATGGGACACCATGGACTAATAAAAATTCCAAAATGTCTTTAAGCCAAACGGTTCAGCCTCTTCACATTTCTCGTGGATTCTAAAGGGTTATCTTTACTTGAGACTGGGGGGTCTTGGATCAGTTACAGAAATTCAAAAATAGCTGATTTTTTTAAAGGGTAGCAGATTAGGAATAACTTCTCTTTTTTTGCATTATGGTATAATGTTTGTGCTCTATCTACCCATTGATGAGTATATAAGTGTAAAAAAGTAGGACATTTTTGTTATTGGAGTTTCAAGGTCAGACTGGATGACTATCAGATATGCTTTAGAAAAGACATTAAAAGAAAACTTGACTAACATGACCTCTCAAGTTCCTTTCATCTTTAAATTCTGTGCACTGAAGTTTATCTTCTAATCTTATGGTGGTGATGCTCCATTATCAAGGACAGGTTTTGTTTTCTGGCTACCTTCCTCACTTTGCCTTGAACCCGCAGCTTCTGTGAGGAAACAAAGTGGGTGGGAGAGTATTCCTAGGAGAGCTGGAGCTGTCCAGCAGCGGAAGGTCCCAGGCAATGAGACTTATGGCAGGTTGGAGCAGGACTTCAGCTAGGGCACTCTTGACCATGAAAGGCACATGTATGCATGCCTATAGGCAGAAGTACTGCATATGCTTACTCATCCCCATCCCAAGGAGATCTTTCCTGTTTTCTATACTGCTTTTCATTTGAAATGGGGTCAACGGTCTTTTGAATTGTGTAGGGAAAAAGTCCATGGGATAAATAGAAGAAGAGTTGAAGAGGACAGAAGGCAAAAATAGGACTATTACATTGTACCAGCAGGTTTTCAGTTTGTTAATTTCAGACTGTTTAGCAACACACACACACACACACCTTAGGTAAACATGCTCTATCAGTAGATGGGGTCAGATCTATAGCAGCTTCATTATTTATATTTTGCAATCAGTAATACAGTTACGGTAGCACATGATTTGGGGGAAAAAAAGCCATTGTGTTGAGTATTGCCTTGTAAAGGCTTCCCAGAATAAATAGCGAAGAAAATTAAAAATAAAGTTAATCCCTCCTTAAAACGCTGCTCAGTCTTTCCCTTTTCAAGAGGCAGATGATTTCACTTTGATGTATGCCCACCTCAGTCTGGACTTAAAAATCTTTAAGCGTGTTTATAATTGTTTTTAATAAGTGGCTGGATACCTAGCCCTTATTTCCTTATATTTTCTTCTGAAAGGAAGGATCAATGTTTCCACAGATATCCTAGATTTGAGAAGAAAGAACTTTGGGGAAACATTTCATCCGGCTCCCTTATACTGGGCAATTAAATAGTAACCCAATTTATCGGTGAAACAACTGCATGTATTGAATTGCTCCATAAGTTTTTTTAAACAATTTTTAACTTTATGCAATAATACATAGTCATTGTCGAAAATTTGAGAATATAAAAATACAAACACAGAGAAAATAAAAATCATCCTGGAGTAACTATTGTTTACACTGTAAGGTATCACTTCCTAAATACATACATATTGTCACGTATGCATTTCATGATCAATACTCTGAGGAAAAAAAGAGAAGGCAAAGTGGAAGAGCTGTTGGCCTATCTGATCCCAGTCTGGAATCAATGTCTATGTATTTTTAGCCATCTTCTTTAACGTGTCTCTACCCTTGGACCTAATCTGACAATAGATTATCAACGAGGTGCCAAGTTCCCTATTTAGAAACTAGCACTAAGGGGTGCCTGGGTGGCTCAGTGGGTTAAGCCTCTGCCTTCAGCTCAGGTCATGATCTCAGGGTCCTGGGATCGAACCGTGCATGGGACTTTCTCCTCAGCGGGGAGCCTGCTCCCTCCTCTCTCTCTGCCTGCCTCTCTGCCTACTTGTGATCTCTCTCTCTGTCAAACAAGTAAATAAAATCTTGAAAGAAAGAAAGAACATAGCACTAGGCAATTCCTTACCTTTCTTTTCCTGAATAGAGACCCAAGACGTTGTAAAGGAAATACGATACTGCAAACATGGCTTTATTTTTGTGAGGTAACACTGGAGGTCCCCATGTTGGCAGCTGCAAAGGCAGTCACATGCTTAACAGAGCAAAGAGCCCTACAAAGGAAGAAGTTAACTTTAGCTTTGAGAATCCTTTTATCCTCCATGATTTTGATGGCTTTAAATTTGTCACCTGAATGCGATATTAACATAATTGTCTGCATTTCAGCTAATGAATGCACCTGCTTCTAAGACTTTATTTTAGCAGTTTTAATGAGCTCTTCAAAAGAGTTTGCCTGGACTTACTGCACGGCTAGAGAAATAGCAGCTGTAAGCAACTAACAACACATTCAGTATTTGAATCAAGCTCTGTGAAGTTGTTAAACTCGAGAAGGAGCATCTATCCATCTGTCTGTGGTAAGGGGAATGAAGCGGAGAGGTAGCTGCGATATTGGGAGAAAGCACTAGTGTAATTGGGGCTGGCCAGAGGAGGTTTTCCCCTGCTTGGCCATAAAATATGGATCCCAGGCAGTTCATTTAAGCTCTCTATATCCCAGTTTCTCATGTTTACAATAATGGTACCTATCTTAGAAGCTTGTTGTAAAGATGAAACGCCCCACCTGTTGAAAGCACTCAATTATGCTTAATTTTATTATAATTATTATGTTTATTACTAAATGGGTGTGACTATAAGTCAATCAATCAAATTCTATTTGGTTGGCTATACATTGTAAGATTTTTCTTTGGTGAATAATTGGTCATTAAGACCTACAGAAAAAAAAACAACACCCAAACCAATCTTTTATGTTTAAGGAATCAGGAAGTTTATTTCAATGCCAAATCATGCCTTAACCCCACAGTGAAGATTTTTTTTTTTAAGATTTTATTTATTTATTTGAGATAGAGACAGTGAGAGAGAGCGTGAGAGGGGAGAAGGTCAGAGGGAGAAGCAGACTCCCCATGGAGCTGGGAGCCTGATGTGGGACTCGATCCCAGGACCCCGGGATCATGACCTGAGCCGAAGGCAGTTGCCTAACCACCTGAACCACCCAGGTGCCCCACAGTGAAGATTTTTGAAACAGAAGATGTCAACCAATCTTTAGAAGTCTAAATTCCTAAATAATCCAAATGTAAGCCATTTAGAATTTCTAAATATTATGTAGATGCTAAGGTACTAGAATAGTTACTTTTATTTATTTATTTTTAAAGATTTTATTTATTTATTTGAGACAGAGAGAGAGATCACGAGTAGGCAGAGAGGCAGGCAGAGAGAGAGGGGGAAGCAGGCTCCCCGCCAAGCAGAGAGCCCCATCTGGGGCTCGATCCCAGGACCTTGAGATCATGACCTGAGCCAAAGGCAGAGGGTTTAACCCACTGAGCCACCCAGGCGCCCCTAGAATCTTAATATATATTTTAATACTTTTATTATCAAATTCATTCCATGCTTATTATAATGATTTCAATATCACATCTTCATGCTGAGAATCTCCCTCCTCCTTTTTTCCATATGTTCCTCTGTATACTTTAATTTGAAACGTAGTAATAACCCATTCAACACTCAGTTGAATGGAAAACAAAAAATAGGACAAATGTTGCATTAAAGATACACACAGCAGATACATTACAGATCAATTGGAGGTAACACTGGGAATAAAGATGTCACAGATTTTTATCTCCCTCTTTCTCTCTCAGTAAAATAGGTAGCACAGAGGTGAGCTAGCTGTTACGAAAATGGAAATTTTTTCTTATTTCTTTTTTATTTTATTTCAGTAAACGTGAAACAATTATTCTGGCTGAGATGGAAGTAATTGATTTCCCAAATTCCTTTTCCCCTTTACCACTCTGGCCAACAGTCTTCCTTCAATAATTAGAGCTAGTCCACTGGTATATCACCCCACATGCCACAATGCTAGGTAATCACTGAGGAAACCAGACCAGCATAGGAGTCCTCACCACCTTATTTGTTATAGGGGTTTCTCTGGAAAGTCATTGCATTCTAGAAACCTCCAACTCCAGCGTGCTAAGTAGGCAGCCTTCTGGTAACTGTTTGCATCCCGACATTTCAAAAGAGCCATTTTATTCAGACTTGCACGAAGCATCTTTCCAGAAGGTATTCAGTTTTACTCTTAGACCCTAGCTTTGTAACCTAAGAAAATGATCCCAAGGGAGCTCACCTCTGGCTGCCCTTTGACTCTGTTTTGCTGTGGAAGGCAAGCTGACCTCATAGTGAGGAGGTTTGTTTATGGTCTGGTTACTCACACTGTGGTCCTCAGAAGGGCAGCATCAGCATCACCTGGGAGCCTGTTAGAAGCCCAGAGTCTCAGGCCCCACCTCAGAGCTACCAATCAGAATCTGCATCTTAACAAGATTTCCAGGTGATTTATATGCATGTTTACGTTTAAGAAGCAGTGGTCTAAGGAATCTGCCTGAGATTCTTTTTGCAGCAATAGAACTCACCATCTCCCGTTCCAAGTTGTATACATCCACTTTCCACTTCCGGTCTCTACACAGATTTCTCTGCAGTGCTCTAGAGCAAATCATCTCTATTTTGGATGAGTTCCCAACCCGTGGGTCCTGTACTGATCTGCATTTCTACCGTTCGGGTGGTCAAATGCGTATACAGCCCAGCCTATAACTAGCCAACCATACCCATTCTCCTGCAAGTCATCTTGCCCTCCTTATTCCCACAGCTGGAGTGTTACCATGTTCATAAATTATTGTTAAAGAAGGAAATTACCAAAAGAAAAAAAAATAGTCTCCATAAACCTGCATAGTTTCGAGCTAAAGAATATGTTAAAATTTTCCATCGTGGAAATTTCCCAGCTACTGGGCTCTTTAGATTTTTTTTTTTTTTTTTTTCAGAGCTGCAAGCAAAGAATGGAAATTTCCAATTGCAGCATCAAGGGCTGCTGTTCTGCTGACTGTCATGCTCAGCCAGGGTCATCTGCTTCTCTAAGACATCAAGGAATGCCAAGGTAGGTCTGAGAGAACACACACACTTCCTCTGCAGGAAGGAAGGAATGTCTTTGTGCAGCCTCCAAGCTGTGATAAGGAGAGGGGCGGGGGAGGTGACATGCCCTGCTCCATCCACCTGAGTGTGAATTTTGTTACCACCTATCAGCAGCTTATCGTATTTGACATCTTTCCAATGGCAGCTGGCTGGCAGGTCTTTTGTTTTGTTTTTTTTTTTAAGAAAACCCTAAGGTGGGTGGGAGATGTAAAGAGAGGAAAGAAACCAACATTTTTTGAGGTCTACCCTCCTAAGCACTCTGCCAGCTATTTTATAGATGTTATATCATTTAACCTTTATGTGATCTGCCCAAGGTTAACTTTTGATTGCCTGAACCCAAATTTTGGAAGCTTCACGTGTTCTTCCTGAGACAGCTCTACCTCCCCCGAATCTTCCCAGAAACCAGTCATCTGCAAGAATCCTGAAGGGCTTCAATAATAACACTCCAGTTCCTTTTTACTCTATTGAAATTGACATGCATTTCCATTCACAGCTGATCCCGATGTCTGAGTCAACAGGCATCCTATGGTTCCTTAAATCCTGTTATGTTCTTCTCCATGTCCTACTGCCACTACCACAGAAGTCTGATGGTAGCAATTCCATGGAAGACCACGGGTAAAGCCATCGGCTTCTTGAAGACAAGGCCAAACACCCTGACTGGCTCCAGGTCAGAAAGAACGTTCTCAAATCTAGGTTGTGTGGCTTGTCTGGGTGGCTTGGCAATTTTGATTTTGTCTTTAGTCATTTGTTTGCTTCAATATTTAGGGCATTCTGAATGACTGTAAGGAGCAAGGGCCATGTAGGTTTACTCTCTTCTTACTGACAACCCATGGTACCAAGAAAAGAAGGGTTAAGGAGGATTTCTGACATCCACTGTTGCTATTTATGCTTATTATTTATTGAGGCAAGTTTGGTAGTAATGAAGATATTCCAGCAATTAAAAAAAATGTGTGACATGGCTAGTGAGTTTAAAAAAATACTTATTCCCGGGCGCCTGGGTGGCTCAGTTGGTTGAGCAACCGCCTTCGGCTCAGGTCATGGTCCTTGAGTTCCGGGATCAAGTCCCACATCGGGCTCCCAGCTCCACGGGGAGTCTGCTTCTTCCTCTAACCTTCTCTCCTCTCATACTCTCACTTCCTCTGTCTCTCAAATAAATAAATAAAATCTTAAAAAAAAAATACTTATTCCCTATCTATATTTTGATCATATCTGTATCGATAGATAGCAATGTTGTCTTTGAATATGGTGACCAATTTTAATGCCAACCCCAAACAGAAGTGGACTGGAATGGGAACAGTCAGCAGAAATATCATAGGTCTATTTAGGCTTTAGTCTCAAAAGCTAATGTTTAGGTTAGTCATTGGTTACGTCTCTAATAATGATTTTGCTTATTCCGTTAATCCATTAAAATGGAATCTGATTCCCTGGTGAAATTTGTCAGGTGGCATTTTAACATGGGTCTTGGTCTCATATGAAATGCACCATACCTCTGACAGGCTTCTTTCCACTCCTCCTCTCCATTTGTCATTAACTAGAAGATATTGGTCCTGTTAGTTGAAGACACAGATGATTCATACCTGTGGGTGGGGCTGAATAAATGTATGATGACTATTCTCTTCCACTTTAGACCACAGAGATGACGTTAAAAAAATATATTATGGTTGGAATATATGCTGGTCTAGATGCTATTTGACTGACTTCAATCATGGCCCCAATTCTCTCCCTTCTGTTTCAATACCCCTGGCAATGTGACTTTTCAGCAATTCACACCAAGAGTTAGAGTGTATCCCCTGGCTCCTTGAATTTAGGCTGGGTTTGACTTGCTTCAGCCACTAGAATGGAACAGATGGAACAGTGTGACAGTTCCAAGCCTAAGGCCTCAAGTGTGTGCTTCCATTTTCTTTCTTGGAACCCATCATGGCTACTTGCCTAAGCCCAAGCTAACCTGCTGGGGGACGAGAGATCGTGTGGAGTGGAGATGAACCATCTCAGCTGAGGCTATCCCAGACCAGCCAGCCCAGAGCTAACATACCGCTGACCACAAATGCATGAGCAAGCCCACCAAGATCAGCTGGGCCCAGCCTGGATTAGCAAAAACACTCAATCGATTCAGAGTCTCATGAGATATAGTACATGGTACTATTTTTTAAACCACTACATGTTAAAGTGCTTTGTGACGAAGCAATAGGTAACAATAAGGGTGTCCACTTCCCTTCTTCTTCTCCTTTTTTTTTTTACTGCCCACTTCCCTTCTTCTTCTTTTTTTTTTTTACCCCCTCACTGCCAGGAGCTCAGAGTCAAATCTGAAGGCCAATCACAGAATCTACGTTTATTCCTGTATACATATTTATGGAGCTCTTTATGGTTAACATATTTGCAGTGCTCTCTCTTCTTGACAGAGAATTAAAAAAACTAAATAACCTATTATTTGCCATGTTGGTTCTAAATCAACTCAGTCTTCTGTCTTAAATATTAGCTGATTTCTCCTTAACATCTGATTAGAAGAGATGACCCTAGAGTGAGATTGGCCAATGTTTTCTGCAAAGAGCCAGCTAGTAAATATTTTATGCCGTTCAAGCTGTACAGCGTCTGCCACAATACTGCTGTTAAATACGGCTAAGGCGGCTATGGACTACATGTAAACAAATAGGCATGGCTGCATTCCAAAAAAAACTTAATTATAAAAATAAGCAGTCGATAGGATTTGGCCCTCAGGCCATAGTTTGCTAACCCTTGGTCTAGAGAATCTATGTTACAATGCAAAAACAGCTTCATCTATAGGATGATCCCATCAACTTTGTTGTTAGTTCAGCACCATCACTTTGGAAAAACAGATAAATGAAGTCCCTTCCCTTCCTCAACTGGAAAACAAGAAGGGGCTGACTACGGCCTGCTGTGTGGACACTCCCAGCATTTGTACCAAGGCAAGCACTATACCAAACAATGTAAAATTCACCAGGCACTTAGTCGGGGACTGGTTATGTAGTCAATGCTAAAGGCCAGGGTGACACAAGCCATGTCTCACTTTTTTGTTTCATTTCCCAGTGTCTAATCTCAAATACTCATTTAGCAAATGCATGCTGTATGTCACCACGAGGATGGGACTCTGGTCGTACTTGCCTACTCGGAGTTCCCCGAATGTATTGTGCTATTTCACGGCTCTCTAGTTCTGCACACAATGTTCCTTCTGCCTAGAACACACTTAGCCCTCTTCTCTTACTGGCTAACACCCACTCACTGATCAAAACGAAGCTCAGTGATACTGCCTCTTGGAAGACTTCCCTGAGTGCACCTCCACCTCCTCGCCCCAGTCCACGCACAAAGTCTCGGTGTTTATTCTACCAAATTAATAATTAAAATAGCTAATAATGCCAGGTTCTTCCTGTGTGGCAGGCACTGTCAAATATAGTCATGTGACTGAAATTATCCGTATCCTTGCCCATTTCCCCAATCCAATCGTACATTCAAACACGTTGATTGAGTACCTCTGTGTGCTAGGCACAGAAGAGAAATAAAACCCAAGGCTCTAGTGGAGAGTGTAGGCCCACTGAGGGCACATACTGTATTGTATTTGTTTTAACATCTCAACACGTAGCAGTGTCCAGAGCAGATGTTTCACATTAATATTAGAAGACTGAATGTAGGGCCGCCTGGGTGGCTCAGTCGTTAAGCGTCTGCCTTCAGCTCGGGTCATGATCCCGGGGTCCTGGGATCGAGCCCCACATCAAGCTCCCTGTTCTGCAGGAAGCCCGCTTCTCCCTCTGCCTGCTGTTCTCCCTGCTTGTGTTCCCTCTCTCGCCATCTCTCTCTGTCATAAATAAATAAAATCTTAAAAAAAAAAAAAAAAAAAAGGAAAGCCGAATGTATGAAAACAGTAGATGCTTAGACACTGCATGATATGTGCTGGGCAAGGTTCTAACATGGAGGAATTGAAGGCACACAGAGTTTTTAACTAACGTGCCCATCAGGTCACATAGCTCGTATGTGACAGAGCTGGTTCTAGAATCCATGTTCATAATCACTGGATGAAATGAAAGCCTGAATGACTCAGCATAAATCCACGCCACTCCTGAAAAAATAATTCGATGGCTGCCTCTGTGAGGGCAGTGGTGGTCCAGCAGTAGCTGCTTTGGGCTTCAGAGTCAAACAGAATGGGTTCACATTTGCTCTCCAGTGCTCACTGTTGGTGGAAGCAACGACCGTGCATCCAATGCGTACTCTCACATTTGCGCAGAGCACGTTAGGGATGCATTTCCGCTCCAAGGTGATGTCTCCCGCACCCTCTCTTCCTCAGGTGAGCAGGCATCGAGCCTTGAGGAGTGATTCCAGCACTGCTATGCCGTGAACAGATATTTCCAATAGGATTTTGCTTCTGAAGCAAAAATTGGTTTGGAAATTTTTCGGTTTGAGCATTAGAACATCAGGAAATAAAAGTGCTCACAGATTCCCTGCAGACCTTTGAAGTTCATGGTTCCTCGGAGGGTAGAACAAATGTGCCCATTCGTCTGCCTCTAAGCAATTTTCTTAAAAAATTTCAACTCTTCCACTTTTCTCCCTTTGCAGTTAGGTAAGTAAGGGGAGGCAAAGAGGCACTTTGGTTCGTAGCCTCCTTTGATGGCATAGAGGAGCTAACGAAGGTGTGCCAGGGCCAAGCTTCCACCACAAGCTTCCGGTTCTCATTGGAGGCTCAATGGAGGCCTAATAAGAATGCAGCAATTTAAGAATCGGCTCTTGCGAGCAACCCTGTGTCACTGGGAGCTGTGCAAGATTGTACATGCAAGTACAGGATAGTGTATGAAAAGATATTGTCTTCTTTCTCTTCCACAGGCTTTCCTCCCAGACAAGCATCAATCATGGGACTCCTCCAGGAAAGCATGTGTTGCCTGGCTGGAAGACTTGAGAAACATTCGGTTGACCAGTGTTCTTGGGCACCTACAAATGCCCCCTCGGTGCTTGGGTAGAATTTATCAATTAAAATAACCCAAATGTTGTTGTACCTATAGCCCATTTCATGCAGTTTAATGCTTAATAATTCTCTGCTTGCTTTCTTATGTAAAATTTGTATTTTCCCACCTAGATCATACACTGGCTGAGGGCAGGGATCATGGCTTTACTTCTTTTCAAGCCCCCACAGGACCAGACACTGGCTAGGGAAGTGTAATACTGGTTGGTCAACAAGGAATGACCACAGGAATGTGTCCGGAGACCTGGGTGGTTTCTGCGCCCCCTGCCCCATCTAGATGGTCGAAGACCTTCAGGAAGCACGCACGTTTCTCAGATGCGATTTCTTCATCTTAAGAGTGTCCCACTTACCTCACTGGTTCGTTGGGAGGATTAGGTAAGATGATGTCTGTGAAAGTATTTTGTAAACCAAGATTTGCTAGTTTTAAAGTGAGAGCAATCATCAGAAGAAGCATTTAGTAAATACTAATTAATTTGTAATGATAAAATACTGTCTTCCCTTCTTCCCTATATCCAGTTCTTTAGGGGTTTTGTTTCTCCCTTGATACATGAGAGTGGCAGATCATTGCCCTAAGCCCAGCCCAGCTGAGAAGAAAATGAAGAAGCGGCACCTTATATGAGAAATTTTTACAAAGAGATGACACTATGAAACAGACTTTTAGAATGGTTCATTTATTTATAGTCTTTATTTTGTATTTGTTCTTAGCAAAGAAGGCAGTCTCTCTGTAGTAGCAGAATTCTATACAATTCATGAGAAAACTCTCCTTTCAAACATGGTCATTCCTCAAATGCTTCTGTAAGATATAAAATTTAGTCACAGATTTTGTTTTTGTTTTTTCCTACTTAACCTATGAAACCTGGATGAACCTGCTGTTTTCCAAGTTCTGTCACAGAGTATCGACTGCAGGACTAAGACACGGGGTTGAAGAATTTCGTCAATACACTGAATCCAAACCAATTGTGAATTCCATTAATGAACATATTTATGATGCCCTTTTTATAGGGAATAAAAAGAGGAAACTGTTTCAGAATTAATTGATCCAGAACAGTTTTCAGAAACCTTATTTCTTTAAAAAAAAAAAAAAAACTCATTACGGGGGGGCCTGGGTGGCTCAGTCGGTTAAGCGTCTGCCTTCAGCTCAGGTCATTATCCCAGGGCCCTTGGCTCGAACCCCACATGGGGCTCCCTGCTCAGGAGAGAGCCTGCTTCTCCCTCTCCTTCTGCCTACTTGTGCTCTCTCTCTACCTCTCTCAAATAAATAAATAAAATCTTAAAAAAAAAAAAACAAACCCTCATTATGGAAAGTTTCAAACATACCCAAAGGTAGAAGAATAATAAAAATGAACCCATCCTTAAGGACCTGTCATCCAGCTTCAACATAAGGCCAATCTTGTGAATCCTCATTTTTAATCAATATTAGTAGCCAATAAAATTAAACTCACACTACATGCAGATCAATTTTAACATTCAAATCTCATGTTTATCTATCTATGGTTTCCAAAATAATTGTGTTTTCATTAGACACTCTTCTTTCTCATTCTCGTATCTCTCTCACTTCTCTTGAGGCTGAAGTGGGGCCAGCTCCTTACATAGTCCATACTAGAGGGAAAATACTTAATAAGAGAAGAAGGTGGGACATTTTAAGTTTGTTAATTTATTAATTATTCTCTGCCTGTGACATAGTGCCTTGACCCTTTTGACTAAAGTGTTGCAGGAAAATAGTGATAATGGGAAAGGAATCACTTCTGACAACAGAATGGAGTCTTTGTCCCTTTGCCCCAATGATACAATGGCGAGTGACGGAATGAGGGGTCACTCCATTCTTGATCCTAAAGAGAGAGAGAGCCCCAAGACAAGTATTATAACCCAAATTCAAGGCCAAGCATTTCTTGTATGTAATATATTATTTATTACATATATATAAAAATGTTTGGAGAGTGCAAATTGTTTGCTGTATGGAATTATTGTGTGCTAAGAGTCATCAAAATGCATACCTATTTGTAGCCAAATCATACCCCTAGGGAATCTAAAATAATAATAATAATTTTTTTTTTTTAAAGAAGTAAGATAGGGCCATTGGGTGGCTCAGTTGGTTAAGCATTTGCTTTCCGTTCAGGTTCTGATCCCAGGTCCTGGGATTGAGCCCCGCCTCAGGCTCTCTGCTCAGCGGGGAGCCTGTTTCTCCCTCTCCCTCTGCCTGCCACTCTGTGCTCACTCTCTCTCTCTCTCTGTCAAATAAATAAATAAAATCTTTTTTTAAGAAAATAAAAATAAAGAAGTAAGTTAGAATGATGAAGTTGGGTAGAAGTTATATGGCTTAAACAAAACTGGTTTCTTCTTTTACATTGTTCCCCATGACAAAACAGCAACATTCCTACTTAGATGGTAACACTTGCACCATTTGCTTAATTTTAAGATCCTCAGTTGCTCTTGGGAGCAAGTATACTGCTGTGGCACGAAGTGGAAGGTATAATTTGAAGCCAGACTAGAGAAAAAAAGCTCCTTTTAGAAGTAATGTATTCATGAAAAGGTGAAAGTATCAAAAAAAGCTTAATAATTTCACCAAGTAATCCAAAGCTAAATTTTGTATGCAAGTTCCTTACAGAACTATAACAAACTTTGTAGAACTCAAGCCTTCCATGGAAAAAGGTTTTAAGACTTCTTTTGAAACCAATGCAATGGGAATAGCCAGCCATGGAATGTACTGCAGTCTTACTATTGTTTGCTTTATCACTCATGAGAACTTGTTTTGCATTCAGTGAAGACTCAGAGAAATGTAAGGATGAATACTTATCATAATTCATTCCCATGTGGACTTTCAAAATCCAGGATAATGGCTTTTCTTTTTCCTTCAATAATTAGACTCTGAAAGGAATCTGGAAAGTGCTACACACAGGAGTGGTGTTCAGTCGAAACAGGGCTCATTTCCAGTTCTGCTTGAGTTTATTGCTGTCTATGTTGAAGGGAATGAGGAAAATAAACTTCCTTAATTATTACATGGTGCCAATGACCTTCCTCTACTTTTGAAGAAATAAACTGCATTTCTTCCTTAGTATATTCACAATGAATCTCCGAGATACAGGGATATGGTTATTCGGTCAGAAAAAAAAAACAAAAAACTTTTAATTATTTAAGAGAATAAGCACTTCATGTGAAAACTTTCAACTTGAAAGGAGGAGGGAAATAAATCTTAAAATAAGATCAAGCCAGTAAATCTAAGGAAAGGGGAAAAAAAACAATTAAGTATTATAAGGAATAATAAGAAAAAGAAAAGAATAAAAATAAATATATCCATAACCATAAAAGTTGAATTTCCCTTTCAAAAGACAAATTTTCAGAATAGGTTGAAAAACAAAATAAAGCTGTGTATAATAAATTCACTTCAAATTAAGTGACAGAGTAAATTTGAAAATAAATGATTAGATAGATATATCTCAGGCAAATCCAAAACCTGCAGTGACAATATTAATACCAAATGCAAGGTCAAAAACATTAAATAGGAATAAGAGGATGGAATGATTAAGGGGACAGTGGCAGATTGTTAGATGCCCGTGCTGACCATGCCCATCCTCTTTTACCCTCGCTAACAAAACCTCAATTTAATTTGGCACAGCAGTGTGCACAGATAAAAACAAATTAATTTTCCCATCCTCTTTTACAATGAGAGGTAGACAGTAAATTGTAAGCAGAAGTTAGTGGGTATGCCTACAGACATTTAGTAAAGCTGAAAGCTACTCCTTTCTGCCTTCTTTTTCCTCCTTCATGACTGGAATATACATGTGATGGCTGGAGCTGCAGAAGCCATTTTGCAACCATGACTTGGAGAATGGACACTAAAAGGCAGCAGAGCAGGAAGACAAGTGGAGCTTGCTTTCCAGATGACCATGGAGCCACTATACCAGCCCTCAACTTTTTACCACCAGGTATTTTTTACATTTGAGCAAAATACATTTCTGTTTATTTAAACCACTATTATTTTGGTATCATTTGATATGTAGTCAGATCAATTTCCTGTGGTATGATATAAATTGGAAGAAAATATAATAATTGGCAGCTATTATGCACTAAAAAATATAGCACAATAATTTAAAAGATCAAAACCACTAGAGAGATTTTAAAAAGAAAAGAAGAGAAAAAAAACCCCACCAGAAAGACATGCAGAATTTGATGAAATGACAAGCAAGAATACAGAAGACTATAATGTAACTTATAAGGTTATTACACATGCACGAGTTTATGTGTGTGATTAGTATAGAGTAGAGAAACAATAAATTTATACTTTACAAAAAGAGAACATGCAGTCTTTTTCTAGGTGTATGGAATAGTTACAGAACCAATCACGTACTTGGCCACAGAGGACAAGAGCTACTGTCTTACAGGGTACAGAAGAAAGGTGCTGTAACTAGCGCTCTTGCACAGCTTGCTGGAAGAGTGACCTTGGGCGAGTGACTTAACCTTCCTGGGTTTTGTTTCTTTATCTATAGAGTTGGGATCATAATAGCTAGAAATTTTATCTTTTATAATTACTACTCTCTCTCTTAGCCCAGCATTCTCCAGCGTGATGTCCATTTACCTACACAAAGCTGCTGGCGCCACATGTCACTGACTCTAGGTGAAAGTGCCAGGCCATCAGATGGCCATCAGTCCTTCCCAGTGGGAGGGTCAGCCGCGGGAATAGAAGGTTAACATTTCTCAGATTGGCCTCAACTGACCAGTGAGCACAACGCCGTCTAGCACGGAATTCAAGAGCACCAAAAGAATGTTAAATGGATGAATTGTTACTTGCAGGAAAAGAAACAGGAACCATGTTTCCAATTATTCTTCATTTCAGACAACAACTAGCTGTTTCCGCTGGCACAGTAGCTGAATGGGGAACACTATTGAGTAAACTCTGCTGAAAAAAGGATGAATGTGGGCCAGTGAATTTTTTGACACAGTCCCAGCTTTATTTTTGCTTATTGCTGGCAAACTAATATGAGGGACATTAAAAAACAATTGAGAAAAACTTGGTAAATAAGGTTTAAAGGACAAGTAGTATCCACAGGCCCCAAAATATAAACTTTTTTGTACCAACAAGGATCATTTGTGACCTCTAAATTTAGCTGTTGGTTAGAAAAAAAGAGAAAAATACTTAATATAATTTAAAAAAAACCCCACAAAATAAAACATTTCTTAGTATCATAAAAGCAAAATATTGAAGCACTTAAAATATTTTAACATAAAGTATTTTCATGAGCAAGCACTTTAATATATAAAGATATATGACTCTGAGGATACTATTAATTGTATATTTTAATAATTATTTCATATAGGGGCTTCTGGGTGGCTCAGTCAGTTAAGCATCCAACTCTCGCATTCAGCTTAGGTCATGATCACTGGCTTGCGAGATCGAGCCCCACGTCGGGCTCTGAGCTGGCATGGAGCCTGCTTAAGATTCTCCCTCTCTACCTCCCCCTCTGCCGCTCTCTCCCCCCTCAAAGAAACACATTATTTCATATAAGTAAATTATAAATAAATAGGCTATGTTATAAATTTTAAGTATTTAATATGTTTATATATTTTTAATCAAATTAAGTGTAACAAAATATTAAATCTATAAAAACCTTAAAGTTTTATCCTTGAACCTAGAGGGAAAGCAGAAATGAACTAAAGACAGTAAGTTTCCCTCACTCATTTTAGGTCACTTGATAAACCATCTGACGTCAACAGGGAATGAATGGAGCATGTGTTTCTTTGCTTTGAGGGATCTACGATATCATCAGCAGAGTGGTATTTATGTTTTTGCAAATTTTCATATGTTTCATTTCAATCATATTGATGTACAAATAGAAAAATTCAGGGTTTTTTTTTCTATTATTTTTTTCTACAAAATATATTCTAATTCTCTAGCTGTTCCTAATTTCTCAGCATTATTTCAGTGTATCAGTTCTTCACCAACCCTATTCATTCCTCTCTTTAAAAAGTTGTGCGTGACTACAAAATCGGCTCCCATCTTTCTGCTTAGAATGACCTTCTCACTAACTGTTGCACACATAAATAAATATCCTCCCTCAGCATCTATGTAAGGTGTTGTCATTCACAGAGGCTCCATCTTCTTTCTGTGTATTAGAGAATATCAAATTCAGGAAGAAGTTTTTTCTCAACTGTGGGGTTTCAGACTTAGACACAATTCAAACAATACACTGCATCCCAAGTGAAGATACATATAGGGCACCAATTTATCAGGAAGGAATACAGAGAGACTGAAACAGAGAGGAGAGAGGCAGAGACCAGACTTCCTCTGTCTAAACTGTATTAGAAATTGAGATTCTGTACTTCTACAATCCTGCTGATTAGCGCAATGTTATCAGGACTACATGAATTGTTTTTTTATTCAACTTGGCAGATAGTAGTACATATTTACCGGATTGAATTGATGAAATCAGTGTTAAGAACGACATTTAAATGATTAGAGGAATTTTTTTTTTCTGGTCTAGATATTTTTTAAAGGATTTAAAAAAAAAATCATTTCCCAAACTGTCTTCCTAAAATTTGTGTGAGTCTGTCTAATCACCCAAGATACAGGATCATCTTGCATTCCTGCCTTCTCCCAACACACGGAGGTCAGATGCCTCATGCTGCCCTCAGCCTCGTGATGGGAAGACATGCCACAAAGTAATTTTAAAGGATAAAGAAGGATTAAGAAGAACAGAGAAAGGGCTCTGAGGAAAATGGAACATATGAAACCAGCAATCTTTCTTTCCACGTAATTTGTAGAGCTTTTTTGAATCTGTCTTGTCCCCTGTTGTTTTCTCTTCACAAGGCAGGGAACTCAGTTATGCCTATTAAGAACTCCATCTGCCTCAGAGAAAGGACAGATCGAGTGGGGTGGGGTTGTGGGGGGAAAGATGGGGATTAAAAGTCTTTAAAGTTTGAACAAGAAGAAAAGTGAAAAGTGAAAGTGAAATTTAATTGTCAGTTTCCTCTTCAAACTTGACTTCTGGTTACAAGATAATTTGCAGTAGGCGAGCACACGCTTTTTTACAAACCTAACTGGCATCATCATTCTGGGACTCTGCTGTGTCTCTTCCACTTGCTGGTCAATATCTCACTCAGAATCCAATCATTTACAATGAGTCACAATGCATGACTCAAGATTCAACTAGCTACAGTATTTTTCCTCATATTAGATTTAATGTTCCTTCAAGATTGGCTTGTAGGAGTGTTACTTCTCCACTTCTAGGCAGCTATAGATTTTTGTTACATTGTGTCTATTGTGTGAGTATGTGTGTGTGTTTGAATAAAATATAATGTGTACATACATAGTGTTTGAATAGTGATATACTCATAAACAGGAGATTAAAGAAAATATTGATTTCACCAATTCACCCAAGGAAAAGACAAACGAACTAAACAAATATACCATTAGTACAGAGTACATCTGATTTCATTTTTAAAATCAAGTAATTTTTACTCAAATTTTACACATTTGATTCAGTCATTTCTCATATGCTAGGGATCGAAATCTCCCTCATACATTTGAATTATTCATCATAGATGTCAAATATTACACAAAGATTTATGGTGAAATTAATACTGTGGATCAGGTATATGTGGCTGCACCCCAGTTGCATTTGACAGCATTTCCATCTTTCAGTGGTTCCTGAAAATTCTAACCACAGGTTTGCAGAAGTCAGAGCCTTTCTTACTACAGTGAGTACAGGAGACATTTCCATGGCCTTTCATGATGTGCAAGATAGGTAAATTTGAATTCATATCGTCTAACTTTGCTAGATCTTCAAGTAGGAGTACTAATACATGTACTAATAAATGCATCCTTGTGCAGCTAGATTAATCAACCCTGAACCAAATCCTTCTAAGACTCGTCATGGCTTCTGGCCAAGGGTCACAGGTTCAAGCTCCTAGCCTTGCATTCATAGCCTTTCTCCACTGGCCCCAATTTGTACTTCTACTATATCCCTTTTGTGCTGGTCCCACTCGTGTCCTCACTCTTCCCCAAACATATCCTGTGCATTTCCACCTTTGGACATTGACTCAAGCTGTTCCTCTCGCCTGGAATATCTTCTTCTTTTTGCTCTACAAACCCAACTCTTATTCTTTTAGTAAATTTTGTATTTTTTAGTTACACAAAGTAGTGCATGACCACCTTCTCTTTGGAAACTATTCAAACAATATAGAAGTATATATATAGTAAAAACTGAAAGTCCCTATGGATTCTAGCCCTTCCCTCTGCTCCCCACCATCTGGCAATGGCACTCTTCCTCTCCCAATTTGCTAGCTACCCTTCCAACTCTTTCTCTTGGTATTTAATATTGCAAATAAAATGTTTGTTCATTTCCTTTTGAAGTAAGTGGAGTTGAACTATACATTTTGTTCTGTGGCTAGCTCCCTCCTCTTCAAGGCCTCTATAAATTTCCTCTCTCACCTGAGGACCCCCTCACTGCTTTAGTATCCTCCCTCTGCCTCCATTACCCTGCCTTGAACCTGTCACTCTTGATGTCTCTGGCACTCTATTGGCTTCTGATCCATCTCTATGATGTTGGGTTCTTTAACTTCCTGATGTGTGAGAGTCTTATCCCTGGGATGTAAAGTCTCTGAAGGCAGAAGCTTATCTTCTGTGGTGTTTATAACTGTATTGTGCACAGAGTAGTTATTCAAAACTAGTTTATTGAGTAAGTGGACTCCAGGTTCCCCATTTTCCTGATCTAAGGTGGGAAAGCTCTGCTTAAATGGAGAGAAACATACAAATGTACTATAATGACATCCTTTAGAGTTTCCATGGCCTCTCCTAAGAATTCTTCCAATCTATTCTACGTGATGGGTCAGCAGATTTCTACACATGAGCTGAGAAGTGAGCCCAGGCAAAACTTTTCTTCTGGGATCCCTCAGACCAAGGACAGCTCCACCAGTTAAAAACCCCCAGAGACAGAAACATTCTTACAGTGAAGGGAAGTTTATAGCACCGGCTGATGGAGCAAAGGGTCGCCCAGACTTTAGATCTAAAATCTCAGCTCTCATGGAACCAGTTCTCCAGTGGAATTAATCACTGGCATAACAGCCACAACAATTCAAAAGCCATTCACTTTCCCTTTTAACATAAAAGCTGTAAAGCCGAATTTGGTGTTTCTTTTAAAAAATGTTATTTTCTCAGATGACAGAGAAGGCAAAGCAACCAATATAACATATCTTGTGTTTCATTTTAAATGCTGTCTCTTGAGTAAGTCACCACATACTTCTATGCCTCAGTTTCTTTATTTATCTATAAAATGAGGATAACAATAGAGCCTACCCAATTGGTTTCTGAGCATTAAAACGAGATAATCAAGTGCAGCATGTACAAAATCTGACTCACAGTAAGTACTCAAAAATGTGAGCTTTGATGAGGATGATTACATTATGGCTTCTCGCATCTGTGTCAGGAGCTGAAAGGTTTTTTTTTTACAAGGGACTTCACCCAAACAAGGCAGACAAGAAAGAACACTGTTATAATGGTGAACATTATGAGCAATATTTCTTGGAAAATTCTATTCAGTTCCTTCAGTCTCATTTTAGCGAATTTGCTTAGAATCTTTATTAAAGTGATGCTTGAAATAAATAGCTTATTAAATGGAAAAATCTCTTTTTGTTAGACATTTCCTCTGAAACGGTGTTAGTCATGGCTGGATCTTACATTCCTTTTGACATCTTAGATGTCTTCTATTAATAGTTTCCATTCTTAAAGTCCAAATAACCGATCGAAAAGACCTAACGTAATATTTAATAACTAATTTGTTCTATCAAAAAAGTTGCCATCGGTCTCAAAGGAAAGCTTCTGAATCCTTCAACTGAGGTCATTAATCAAAACAGATATAATTATTTTAGTTAATAGCTAAATCCTGAGATTACTGCAGATAACCAACAGAGTTAAAATACTCCAGATTGCTGGGTTTAGCCTCCAATCATTATTGAGACCCACCCCGTTATTGAGTCCATCCTGGGACCCATGCAGAAAAAATCTGAAGCAATGAGCCAGTGACTTCTGACAGAGACACTCACCACCAGTCGATTGAGAGGTTCAGGTTGAATTATTCAGTTATTCTATTGTTTGTTTCCCTGGGCGATGTCTATATAATAAATCAATGTAGGAGATCTGAATAATTAATGGATGTTCATCCATGTACAGGCTAAGGGCATAGGATTTGAGGTAAGAAAGAGAAGGGTTTAAATTTCAACTCGGTAACCTCCTAGTAAGTGAACTTGGGCAGATCGTCTAACCTCCCAAAGCCGCAGTTTCCTCAACCCTAAATGTGACTAACACTTATTTTGCTGGCTTGAGAAGATAAAATGAGGTAATATATAGAAAGAGCTTAATGGACAGGAGGTAGACATTGGGTCACTTCCCTTTTTTTTTTTTTTTTAAGATTTCACTCATTTATCTGACAGAGAAAGAGAAAGTATAAGCAGGGGAAGAGGCAGAGGGAGAGGGAGAAACAGGCTTCCCGCTGAGCAGGGAGCCCAATACAGGTCTCAAACCCCGGGCCCCTGGGGTCATGACCTAAGCCAAAGGCAGACGCTTAACAGACTGAGCCACTCAGGCTCCCCTTCCTTTTTCTTTTTAACCAATTCAGTTTCTAAACTGTGATGATAAACAAGTAAATATATATCAGATGATGATAAGCACGGTGAAGAAGAGCAAGTGGGAAATCGCGAATGTCAGCCAATGGCAGAAGGGGTGGCTAAAATAAGAAAAAATGAAAAAGTAAAAGGAGACATGGATGAGGCAGTTTAGCCTCAGTGCCCGCATATAAATGTTGTCAAGAAGCACAAGCAGGTTGTGCTCTTTCAGCCTTCATCGTTTCGTGCTTGAGCATCACAAACAGGAGAACACAGCCTAAAATTACGCAGGCAAGTGGAGAAGAGGAAGAAGTCGGGAATGACGAGGTGGAGGAGCTAAGACTTGGGGGACCAATGAGCTGTAGGGCCAGCCATTGGTGTTTGTGGCCCTCAGTCCTAAAGGTGGCATCCATTGGCCTGGAAACTCACACTTCCCATTGGTGTCCCACGATGCAGTCTAGAGGGTCAGCTGAGCTATAGCAGCAGTTTCTTTCTTTCTCCTTTCCTTCCTTCCTTCCTTCCTTCCTTCCTTCCTTCCTTCCTTCCTTCCCTTTCCTTCTTCCTTCCCTTTCCTTCTTCCTTCCCTTTCCTTCTTCCTTCCCTTTCCTTTCCTTTCCTTTCCTTTCCTTCTTTCTTTCTTTCTTTCTTTCTTTCTTTCTTTCTTTCTTTCTTTCTTTCTTTCTTTCTTTCTTTCTTTCTCTTTCAGAGAGGGAGGAAGAGTGGTAGGGGCAGAAGGAGAGAGAGAATTTTAAGCAGGATCCACACCCAATGAGGAGTCTGATGCAGAGCTCAATCCCACAACCCTGAGATCATGATCTGAGCTGAAATCAAGAGTTGGATGCTTAACTGACTGAGCCATCCAGGCACCCACCCAAACAGTTTCTTTAGATGATTAAAAAAGTTATTGCTTTAAAAATAAAATAAGCACATTACGAAAGGATATAACAAATACAGCAAACCTGAAAGATTTAGAGAAAATATGCCACCTAGAATCCCATTAGTCTGATGCATTTAATACCAGCATTTGAGTTTATTTCCTCTTAGATTTTCTGTATGCATATTTAAAGATAACTAAAATCTTACTGTATACAATTGTGGATTCTGTGCTTTTAAATATAACATTGTCTCATAAGCATTTTCCTTTTTTTTTTTAAAGATTTTATTTATTTATTTGACAGAGAAAGAGAGAGATCACACGTAGGCAGAGAGGCAGGCAGAGAGAGAGGGGGAAGCAGGCTTCCTGCTGAGCAGAGAGCCCAATGCGGGGCTCTATCCCAGGACCCTGAGATCATGACCTGAGCCGAAGGCAGAGGCTTTAACCCACTGAGCCACCCAGGCGCTCCCATAAGCATTTTCCTTGTTGCTAACCAAGTTTTCATAACTATCCTTTTAACAAGTGAATAATATTAAATGAACATTAATTTACTTACATTGTTAGATGTTTAGAATCTTTCCAATTTCTTGATATTACAAATATCACATCAATACACATTTTCTTGTATATTTTCTCTTCCATATTTTAGATTACCGTCTTAGAATTGATTTTCAGAATTTTTCAAAACATAAAATGTTCCAGGACATCAACATTTTATGACTTTTTATATAAACTGCCAAATTGCTTTTAAAAGGGATTATATCAATGTATAGTCCCAATAATGATGTACGAGAATAACAAATCTCATTGTACCCTTGAAAACACTGGACTATTACATTATTAATTTTTTTTTGCAGTTTCAGTTTACAGGGTGTGATAATAAACAAGTAAATACAAAGTATATCAGATAGTGATAAGTACTATGGAAAATAGCAAATTGGGGAGGAGGAAAGTGACAAGGGAGGGGTTGAGAGTGACTATTTTATATGGGATGATCAGGAAAGGACTTTCTAAAAAGATGGTATTTGAATAAGAGCTGAAGGAAGAGAGGGAGTAAGGTATAAGAATCATCCGTGGAGGGGTGCCTGAGTGGCTTAGTGGGTTAAGCATCTGCCTTTGGCTCAGGTCATAATCCCAGGGTCCTGGGATCGAGTCCGCATCAGGCTCCCTGCTCAGTGGGAAGCCTGCTTCTCCCTTTCCCACTCCCCCTGCTTGTGTTTCCTCTTTTGCTGTGTCTCTGTCTGTCAAAAAAATAAGTAAAAACTTACAAAAAAATCATCTGTGGAAAGATGCTTTCAGGCAGAGCAAACATCAAGAAGGGCTTAAGGCAGATATATGTTGGGCAGTCTTGGAGGAACAGCAAGAGGGCCACCGAACCTCTAGCTGCTGAGAAGTGGGGTGTGTGGGAAGAGAAGAGATCAAAGGGAAAGGGGGCAGCCAGAACATGGAAGGCTTTATCAGCCAGTGTGAGGACTTTTATTTGGAGTGGGATGGGGAGGCATTGAAGGGGTTTGGAAAGAGGGGAGTCAGGAATTGACTTGTGTTTCATATAATTAGCCAATATGTTCAGAATAGATGAAATATGCTCAAAACCAAATTCAGCCTCTTTTCCAGCAAACCTCCTACATTCTCAGCATCTTCCTCCTCTGATTCATCAATGCTCAAAACCTCAGTCATCTTTTGCATCTCAAAACCGATCATCACCAAGCCCTGTCAATTCTCCCTCCGAAATGTCTCTTGCATTGCCTTCTTTATCCATTTCCACTGTCTAAACCCTACGCTGATCTAACTGATGTCCCCACCTTCTATCTTTCTGGCTCACCACTTCTACCATTCAGTGCCATCAGAACAATCATCCTAACAAAGCTGATCATTCATGGGTCCACTCTTTATCTTTGCTGCCCTCTCCTCTAATAAAGTCTAAATTCTTCAGAATGGAATTCAAGCTCTACCACAGATTCTAATTGAACAGTCAGAACTTATCTCCCGTTATTATTCAGAATTAACTGTGCCTTCCTGTCTAACAAGTTTCCCTGAACCTGCGGTGCACTTTCTTACCATTACCTTTCTTACATTGTTTCCCCTTCCCCTCCAGCCCTGCCCAGATCTTACTCATACTTCTAGGACCACCTCAAACGTCACCTTCTTCACGAAGTCGTTCCCAGTCTTCCTGGCTGGAATTATGCTCGCTCTTTCTTTGCTCCCATAAGCTCTTCTTCATTTACCCACACATTCTGTCCCATATTATATTAGAGTTTTGTGGTATGCCTTCTTTCCTACTTGGTAATAAGATCCTTGAGGATCCATGGTCTTGTGTTATCTTTGTGTTTCCTCGAGCACTTACTACAATGCCTTGAAGATAGTAAGTATCCAATAAATGTTTGTGGAATTTAAATTCCCCCAGGCTTTATTGCTAATTTGTTGTTGAAACAGAACTAAGATTCAGGTCATCTGACTCTTAGCTCCACACCATTCCCAGTACCATTCTTTCTGATTTCTTCTCTCTGTGGTTCATTATCAACTCATCTGAAGTACATTTGAAAACACTAAGGAATTTTAAGGAAGGATGACTAAACAAAATCAAATGGTGGAATTGATCTCCCATGCAGCTATTTAAGTTAAAGTGAACCTAATTTAGGGGCACTAAAAATTTGACTTTGGGGGCACCTGGCTGGCTTAATTGGTAGAACATGTGACTCTTGATCTCAGGGTTGTAAGTTTGAGCCCCACGTTGGGTGTAGAAATTACTTCAACATAAAATCTTTTCAAAAATTGACTTTGACTTTAAAAATAAAAATTATAAAGCATAGTGCATACATGTTTAGAAATTTTTTAGCTTCTTAGAGTTTGATTTCTGAGCTACCCTTAATCTTTTAGGAGTCAAGTTGCCATGTGCTTGGTATGCTCTAAATTTGTGGTCTGGGGGAGAAAGGAAATAAAGTGGGTGTGATTTGGTTTAACAGCTGAAAGCAACATTTCTAGCCCTTAGGAATATGAGAGGACTTAAACATTTGGGATGAGACCTTGAGGCACAGTACGATTCCCAATTATCCCAATTCCCCCCATCATGTTCTTAACTGGGCTTCCCCTTTGGTATTTGAAGTTAAATAAGTAAATTGTACTGCCATACATGTTATACATAAATATATGTAAAGTGAGCATAAATTAAGTTTCAGTATTTAAAATAGAGTAATAGCTAGCATTAATATGCACATATGAGAATTCTTTTTGAGTGATGAATGCTGATACCTTGGGGAAAAGAAGACTTGACTGAATTAAGACACATATTTTAGAGAATGTTTATGGTACCAGGGAGGAAAAAAAGGAAATGGAATGACTCTTCCTCTCCTAAATAGTTTTGCTGCCTTCTCTTCATTGCAGCTCGGAAGAGGTTAGCATGGCTATGAAAAATGTCCCATTGAGGTTTTTCACAAATTCAAATGAAGTGGAATGAAATTAAAGCCTTACATTTTACAGGGAGAAAAGGATGAAACGGAAGTGCTCACTCCACATACTCCACTCCGTCTCACTCTGTTTCGGCAGTGACTGACCCGTGGATCTGAAGAGAATTGTAATACGGGATCATAGAAATGAAAGTAACCTCTGAAGTAGTTTCATCTAACTCCCCTCCTTGGTGAGGAAGCCCCAAATCGCTACAGAGAGTTAGCATTTAAGAACCTTTCCCATAAGCAATTTCCCCCAGCTATACCCTGAATTCTACCTTACAGAGTGACCTGGACAATTTTCTTCTTGTACTCAACAGGTAGATGTGAAGACAGCTTTTTGCCATGGCTAATGTTCATAACCATTTCTGTATCACAGGGGTTATATTCCTGGGCCGTGGGGAGACAGCACAGAGCAATGGGTGAGAATTCAGGCTTGGAGACAGAATTATGCTGAAGCCACAGCTGTGTGATCACAGGCAATTTACTTAAGCTCTCTAAACCTCAATTTCCTCACCCGTAATATGAGGATGATAATACCAGTCAGCAGATCAAATTATTGTGAAGAACAGTCTAGAACGAGTACTGTCCAATAGAAATATAATTTGACACTGCAAATATAAGTTACATGTGTAATTTAAAATTTTCTAGTAGTCCCATTAAGGAAAGTAAAAAGACACAGGTGAAATTAGTTTTAGTAATGTATTTTACCTAACATATCCAAAATATCATTTTAATGTATCAAAAAAATTAGTGAGATATTCTACATTCTCTTTTTTGTAGTAAGTCTTTGAAATCTAATGTGTATTTTGCACATGTGGTTTATCTCAACTCAAACTAGCCACATTTCAAGTGGCTACTAGTAAACTATGGGTCTGGAAAAAGGCTACATGGCATTTAGCATTATGCTAGGCATGCAGTGAATGCTAAGAAGTTGGGGCTTCAGTGTTTATCGTTAATATTATTCTTAGAGAACAGTGTAATCTTCTCAAAGCCTTCGCTTTTCCAGACAGACTCGTCTATGGTGCTATTAGGGGTACCTGGAGAGACTGGGTCATTCAAGCCTGAGCCCTCCATTTACTTCAAGGGCAACTTCCTCATGGTCACTCTGTCTTCTGTAATACGGATGGGGCCACAACAAGTGAGATAGGCATAGAGAATATATCCAGTGGATGCCAGTGACTTTCAGGTACTGACACATTAAACCCCAAGAAATAGGTACCACCACTCATTTGCTACCTTCTTGTAGAACTAGGACAGGACAGGGCACCTGGGTGGCTCAGTTGGTTAGGCATCTGCCTTCAGTTCAAGTCATAATCCCAGCGTCCTGGGGTCGAGTCCCGCATCGGGCTCCCTGCTTACTGGGGAGTCTGCTTCTCCCTTTCCTCCCCACTCATGCTCTCTCTTGATATCTCTGCCTCGCTCTCAGATAAATAAATAAAATCTTTAAAAAAAAATGATAGAACAGGATAGGAATGGGTTAATGCATCCATCTGCTCTTACATTTTTTGCCTTATAAGTAGCGAGGTGGTATGCAATACATTGTGTTCAAAGTTGATTTGATAGGTTAAACATAGTTACCATATAACCCAGCAATTCCACTAGGTATAAACAGGAGAATTATAAAACATATATTCCCATAAAAACTTGTACACAAATGTACATAGCAGCATTATGCAAAAAGGCCAAGAAGTAGAAATAAGCCCAAATGCCCATCAACTGAGGAATAAGTAAACAAAATGTAGTATAGGCATACAATGAAATATTATTCAGTCATAAAAAAGAATGAAGGCCTGATACATACTACATGCCTGAATGGATCCTGAAAATTCTGTGCTAAGTAAAAGAGGGCTACATATTGCATGACGCCATTTATCTAAAATGCCCACGGTGGGAAAATGCATGGAGACAGAAAATAGATTAGTGATTTTCAGGGACTGCAGGGAGGGGAGAATCAAGAGTGACTGCTAATAGGTATGGAGTTTCTTTCTGGAGTGATGGGAAAGTTCTGGAATTAGATACTGGCAATGGTTGTACAACATTTTGACTATATAAGAAACCAGTGAATTGTTAAGAAAAAAAAAAGTTGATTTGGTATCTTGGGAAGCATTGATCCAACAAATATGCCAGAACTTCAGACTAGAGAAGTATTTGTAAGGCTTTAAAATAGAAGAAATCACTCATGCCCCAAATATTATTTAATGGGATATCCTCTTTAACCAAAGCGTACGTAATATCAGATCTTTCTCTCCTTCCCATCAATTAAAATTGTTTTACACTTTACCGTTAAGCATGTTAACGAGGAGGACACAGACCTAAAGGATACGCACGCATATACACATGTACATGTGTCAGGGTTTTCTGGAAAAGTGTACCAGATCCTCTGTTCCAGGCTCTCTCACGGCCCCCATCTTGCCCCACAGGTCTCCAGTGACCCCCGCCCCACTGCGGGGTGGAGTGCAGCCCTTAAGGCCTGGGCCCTGGAACCACGCAGCCTCTGAGAAAGTCTCGGTCTGACTACTCACTGATTGATTTTGGGCAACTTTCCTAACTCTTCTGTGCCTCACGTCGCCTTTGCAGTAGGGCAGTAAGAGTGCCCGGGCTCATTGGAAGGATGAAGAGAGTTCACATATATAAAAAGTACTCACAAGACTGCCTGGCTGTGGTAGATACTTTATAAGTAAATGTTTTATAAATAAAAATGATAAAAAATGTACTTAAAACCCTGTCCCCACAGCATGCCAGACATGCTTGAATGTGCTTTCTCTCTGTCTGGAACGCTCATGCCGCACAAAGAGCACAGAGTCGATCTTCCCTGCGTGCTGTGTTCAAACATCACCTCAGTGGCCCTGATCTCTCTCCCCCTCCCTGCTTGTTTCTGTCTGTAACATGTTTTACGTTCTGATGTACAAAATGATAATCTGCTTATGTATCTTCTTTGTGCCCCTTCAACTCCTACCAGAAGGCAGAGATCTTATCTGGGTGTTTGCTGCCCAGCCTGAGCACCCAGAGCAGTGGCTGCCAGAGAGAAGGGACACCCCCATGTTTTCGGAATGAGTGAACAGATGGGAGTTACTTCTGGACAGGGGCCCTGGGGATCAGGATGGGAGTAGTCATCCCTTTCACTGAATACCCCTTTGCACCATTTCATCTTTTACCATGGACTTTTGTTCATTTCATAATGACAAAAAGTATAAAATAAAATACTGGAAATTAAAGAGTATACATGAACTAGAGGGAGAAGACAGAAGCAGAAAGCAGTTAGACTTCAGGCATCTGTGACCAGATGAGGATTCTAGAGGTTGCTCCTGGAGGCCCCCTCTAGATGTTGTCCATGAGTACAAAGTGGAATGATGCCTAGAAATGGCACTCAGCCCTAGTCTTGAAGCACAGCATGTACACAGGTTAGCGAGAAGGCTTAATAAGATCATTCATATTGTGCAATGTGTGTCCTGTACTTATGGGTACAATGAGAAATTTTTCCATGGCAAAAGGCCTGTTTCCAGGCACAGTAAACAGAGCGTTTGCTGAGGGTTGTTTGCCCCCGTCCACCACTGCGGCATGGACAGGCAGGTGGCCGTGGGGTATGTGATTCCTTGGGCAGAGACAAGACGGTCTGTGTCCATGGCCTGAGAACAGTGCCCTTCCTCATCCCCTAATAGGTCCTCCGGAAACCTGATAAAAATTAAAGGATCCCTTGTAAAGGCACAAACTTGAAATGAACTGTTCTGTAAACATATCCCAACCAATTTGGGATAAAACTGCTCTGAGTTGCCCCTGGGGTCCCCTCGTTGCTCTTTTCTTGTTCTTTTTTTTTTTTTTTTTAAGATTTTTATTCATTTATTTGACAGAGAGAGAGCACAAGCAGTGGGAGCGTCAGGCAGAACGAAAGGGAGAAGCAGACTCCCCGCAGAGCAGGGAGTCCAACATGGGACTCAATCCCAGGACCCTGGGATCATGACCCGAGCCAAAGGCAGTCCTTTGGCTTAACCAACTGAGCCACCCAGGCGCCCTCATTGCTCTTTTCAATATCTCTCTTTACTATCTCTATGCTCTCTCCTGTCAGGAGAAAAACTACTGATGAGTCTCCATCCCCTTGGATAATGTATTACTCCTTCCACATTTTTTTGAATTTAAAAAGGGATTAATTGGAAAGAAATAATAATGGTGATGCTGTTGATAATGATGGTAATAATATTGATGATGACAATGATAATGATGATAGCAGTGATTGTTTATTGAATATTTATTGTGTGACAGGTATTCTGCAAAAAAATGGACACAATTTATCTTAATTAATCCTCCAAAAGCTATGTTATTGACAAGGAATGGAAAAGTCACGTAGTTAGCAAATGGGAGATGAGGGGTTTAGAAGCACTGTCCCTGAAAATTTTTGCTCTGAGGAATTCTATCATTAATTATTCAAGTGAATGGATTTCTAAAGTGAGACCTTTGACCCTGTAGGGAGAGAGCTCGAGAGAGTCAGACAATTATAGTAACCCTCCATAGCAATGAAACTGACCATCGAGGCTTGAAACTGAACAATCCCCTGTGTCTATGACTGCCTTAGTTCAAATCCTGACTGACACTGATGACGTTACTGGGGACAAGTCACATAACCTCTCTGTGCCTGAGATTATTGTTAGGATTCACTGAGATAATAAAGCACTTGCAATAGTGTATGTATGTATCTTTTAAAAAACAGAAGTGCTGTTTTACCCGATTTTTATAAAGTAGTTGTTGATCTGTTGTCCATAGGTTTTTTAAATTGAAAACGTAGCATGACAATAGAATTTCAAAGGAAAATACTCCAAATCTCATTTCCTTAACACAACAGTTATTTTTATTTTTTACATATTGCCTTCAAGTTTTGCTAATACTAGGAAGTTACATGGAAAGGGCACAATATTGAATCAGATTGGGATTTTTATCTCACACTGTCGCAAATTAGCCATATAACCCCAGGGGGCTTATGAAATGCTCTTTGTTTTGGTTTCTCAAGGTATAAAATAAGGAAGTTAGACCCATATAGATGATCTTTAAGATCCCTCTAACTTTAACCGTCTATGATTTTTATCTACAATCTACTTTGTTTCAAGATCTTCATATGGAATTGCATATAGAAGGTACATGTGAGAAGTGTTTGCAAAGCTAGTTGATTTTGTAAACTATGTCTGGGAAATAGTTCCACATATATATTGACTTCTGCAAAGGTAGGGTTATAATTAAGAACCCCAGGAATTTCAAAAAGTAGCTACCAAATGACCAAAAAGCTATAAAAATTAATATCAATACATTCATGATATGTTTGTTTGCAACTAAAGTGTTAGCAAGCTCACACATTAATTATAAGTAATACACATAGTTTGATAAGACCATTCTAGTCTTTGTTGATACACAGATGTTAATTCACAAAAATGTAACATCTGTGTAATTTTTCCATGTGGTATTCTTAATGTTTAAAGTCTCTTTCTAAGAAAATCAAAGAAGAAAAAACAAAAAGAAAAGAATGACTCTACCTGACTTAGATCATATGGGCAGAAACATGTCAATATGAATGTCTAAAATGTCAATAACTATTAAAGGGATGAAGCAGTCACTCTCCCTCCCTCACTGCTGCTTGGTGTGTGACCTGGTATGACCTTTCTAGAGGCGATTTGACAATACTAATCAAGAGCTTAAATATGTTCCTACCCTCTGGCTGGGTAATTCCACTTACAGGAATTGGTACTAAAAAAATAAGACGTGCACAAATGCTTTGTTGTAGTATCGTATGTAACTGCAAAGAACTGGAAACAATCTAAATGTCCAGAAATAGAAGAATAGCTAAATAACTAATGTCACACACACATTAAATATATGTATACATGAATATATGTATTTATGATATATACGTATATGTGTGTAAACCTTTTTCCTGCCTCGGCCAGGTCTAATATAGATAACAATGGTGTTCATTGCTCTTGGCTTAATCACTATTTCTAGGTCTTTTCAGTGACCAGAGGAACCAAGAAATATGTGTAAATACAAACATTTAAAAAAAAGTTTTTAAAGAGTAATTGCTATGCCCAAAGTGGGGCTTGAACTCATGACTACAAGATCAAGAGTCACATGTTCTACCAACTGAGCCAGCCAGGTGCCCCTGATATCACTAACTTCTAATTCGAATTCAGAACTACAAGGTTTCTACCTAACCTCTTCTCTTTTACATCTCGATTTCCTTCCTCTAAGGCTGTGAATCCTGATTCTCAAGGACATTGAACATGATAGAATTAGATGATCCCATAATTAGTATTTGCTTATCCCATATTACCCAGACCTGTGATATCGACACTACCACCAACCATAGGATTACCAAAAATGGTTAAAAAATGTTTTTGCAGTCCTTTTTGTCCATAGGAGATATCCCATTAGGGATACGTAGTCAAATTACTGTGTTTTAAAGCTATTCAAAATAATTTCTATGTGTGCCACCAATTGGATACAAAATTAGTTTTTTTTTAAAAGGAATTGGATTTTTTAAAATTAGTATTTTTATAATTATGTCAAATATTTACATGATTCCAAAGTCAAGTCTACAAAACAAAGTAAACAAGTCTAGTTTCTATCACCATCCCTTCTACTTCATTCTTTTCCCCCTTTACAGGTAACTATTATTTTGTGATGTTAATCCTTGCACTGTTTTATCTTTAAAACAAGCAAATATATACACACACATACACACATGTGTATGCGTGTGTGTATATGTGTATCTATATATGCAAATATATATTTATATCCATTCTTACATAAATGTAAGAAATTGCTCTTCTCCCTCTTGCTATGTACTCACAATGTATCCCAGAGATCAATCCATATAAAGTATACATAAAGATCCTGAATTCAATTTTATAACTGCACAGAATTCCATTGTGTGGGCGCACCAAACTTTGTTCAACCAGTCCTCTATTAATGGACATTTGGGTTGTTTCCAGTCTTTACTCTTATAAATAGCTTCTGTCTTATGGTTTGGTATTATATTTATACATACTCAAGTCTTAAATAGATTTAAAAAAATAGATTTTTACTGTGTGGAACTATATAAGATGAACCTAGACCACCTTATACCAAATAACAAGGACACTTTCCAAGACTAGTAGGATAATGTTAAAAGAGGTCAGGAGCTAATTTGAAGAGGCCAAATAGGGATAATTTAAGCATTAATAAGAATAATTAAATTAACATGTACTGAAACATATTGAACATGTTTCAATTAATGAGTTCAAAGGATAATTGAAAACAACAGAATGGTAAGAGCAAAATAACAAAATGCCTATTTGACCACTATTGGCACATGCCAAAAAATTAACTCAATGAATAATAGGATTAAAATATTACTATTTTGCAATTTAAAAATTTTTTTTGCTTTATTTAAATTCAATTCTATTTCACAATTCTTAATAAACCAATGATTCTAAAAGAAGAGATTATTATACATTATGCACCTTCTAATGGCAAAACAAACCACTACCTATGAAGCAGTCTTGAAAAAAAAAAGGCAAAAACCAAAACCACAAAAAATAAAAAACAGAATCTGATAAAGCCTACAGATAGGTGTAGGAAATGTACAGGACAGACAAGATGTTAAACTATATCAAGGGGATGCAATGTGAAAAATCCAGGCTGTGGGGAGTTAGTTCTACAGCTTGGTTTCTTCAACAAGTAAGTTGCAAGGAAAAAAAAATAATATTAGAGTGAAAACCCATATATATTTAAAGAAATTTAGCAGACATATCAACCAATCTCAGTATGGGAATTCATTTGGATCCGGCTTCAAACAAACTATGAAAATAAATTATAATATTTATGAGACAATTAGAAATTTGAGCACTGAGTACTTCACATCATTAAAATATTACTGTTAATTAGTTTAGATGTGATAATGGTTATTTTTTTAAGAAGTCCTTGTCTTTTAAAGATCCGAATTGGAATATTTATGGTTAAGACAATACAATTTCTGGGGTGCCTGGGTGGCTCAGTTAATTAAGCATTGGACTCTTGATTTTTGGCTCATGTCATGATATAAGGGTTGTGAGATCAAGCCCCACGCCAGGGTCTGCACTGGGCATGGAGCCTGCTTAAAATTCTCTCTCTCCCTCTGCGCATCCCCCCAAAACAAAAACAAAAACAAAAACAAAAACAAAAACAAAAACAGGTGTGCCTAGGTGGCTCATGGGTTAGGCATCCAACTCTTTCTTTCTTTTTTTTTTTTAAAGATTTTATTTATTTATTTGACAGAGAGAGAGAGATCACAAGTAGGCAGAAAGGCAGGCAGAGAGGGGGAAGCAGGCTCCCTGCTGAGCAGAGAGCCTGATGCGGGACTCGATCCCAGGACCCTGAGATCATGACCTGAGCCACAGGCAGAGGATTTAACCCACCAGGCATCCAACTCTTGATTTCAGCTCAGAGTCATGATCTTACTCAGCCTCCCGAAAACTGCTTGAGATTCTCTCTCTCCCTCTGCCCCTCCCCCCTAAAATAAATAAATAAATCTTTAAAAAAACAAACACAAACAAAGAAGATGACATAATTTCTGACATTTGCTTTAAAATAGAAAGAGTAGGGAAGAGAAAGAGGGTATTGATGGGTTGATGAGTACATGGGATTCATTATGTTTTCTACCTACTTTTGTTTATGTTTTAAATTTTCTATAATAAGGCATTAATATGCATTTATAGATAATGGGTATTTTTGGAGGTGTGTGTATAAACATCCATTATAAAGAAATACAACAAAATATTAATAGTGGTTACCTCTGGATGATAGGATTATGGGTGATTTGGTGATTTATATTTTCTTTTTACTCTACTGAATATTCTATAATTTTTATACCACACATATATTCTTTATAATCAGGAAAAAGCTACTTAAAAAGAAAAATATTTTGTTGAACAATACCATTTTCACAGTTCAACTAGAATTTGCTGCTGACACAGTGAACAAAATAACTTTGTATATTTTAAATATAACTGGGCAAAGCAAATTATTTAATATTTAATCATATTTAGCTTTGAGTGGCTACAGATAATAGTTCATGAAAATATAACTCTAAGTTTTGAGGTTTGGAAATTCTGTCATTTCGTATAATAAGATAATCTTAAATTTATGGCTTAGGAATAAACAGCTCATTTTTTTTTTCCTCCTTACATAACACAAAAACAACTGATCCAGCTTGGCACCAACTTTCTCCTCCAAAGTCACCTTTGTCTGAAATCTAGCACCTCAGGTTTCAGTCAAATACCTTGCAGATGAGAAAAGGTTTCTTAACAAAATTTTCTTGTAATTTTACTACAGTGTTCGTTCCTGGCAGCCTCGGAGAATCCTTTTTTCATAGCTAAGTGGGTGGGAGGAATGCTTCTCTCTCCTACTTTCTAGTGAAGTAGAGGGAGCAAGAGAGAAATCTAGAAATGCAGAGAGCAAGCAGTTGAAATCACTCCTTTCATATTGCTGAAATCAATGTAGGGCCATGATAGTAGGTGCAATTAAAGAAAAAGGTAGTTAATGGGTAATTTTAGTATATTAATAGTTAATATGGTGTACTGCAAGGTTTGCCATTCGATTAGGAGGAAATTAGTTCTTTGAGATCAGTAAAATTGTTTCAGACCAACTTATAAAAACAAGTATGTTTTGTAATTACATATGGACATCTAATAATTATACCATCTGACTGATCTGTAATCAGACAAGTAACCTTTCATTTATTCTGAAATAAAGATATCTAGTATTCCTTCTTCTTTTTGTTCACATGTAATTTTCTCCTAAAGAAACCACAGTCAGGGAAAAAAAAAAAAAGAAACCACAGTCAGCTTCTTTCCGAAATCTATTAACAGTATCATTAGAGTAACATTTTGTTCTAAATGTAGACTTTAAAGCAAATCATTGGTAGATGTGGTTATTCATTTGGAAGTGAAATTTTCTGATTTAAGAAATGACTAGGGGCTGATAATGTCAACTTGGGTCCATTTGAGGTTCCATGGATGATTATAGGCTTCACGTCGCTTCAATCTACATTTGCAACTCTGCGCCCCGCTTCGTGCTAAGTATTTTCATATATAATCTCAATTCCCTGCCATAACCTTGTGAAATAGTTATTTTGGAGAGAGGTGAAGTTTCTCTCTCAAGGTCACACAGTAATCGAGCACATTGCAAGTGCTGTGTTACCCCCTTTGCAGTTATGAATGAGGGCAGTTGAGAGGGCTTGTAGCTGTCTTTGGTGCCTACAATGGAGCCTTGTCCTAGAAAGTGTATCAAGTCAGTTCAAAGAATGATATTCACCTGTCTCGTTGTAAAAGCAGGGTTCTCCGCCTCCCAAACACAATGGAAGATGTGCAAGAGGTGCAGCATGAGTCCTATTAGAGCAAAGATGGAGCCAGTTGAGAAGGAGCATCTCTCATGGAGAAACTGACTTAAGCATCAAGGAGAAGAGAGAGGGCGATCTGTTCTTCACAGCTGCTAAGCTGAGCTAGCTTTCTGCCTTGATATTTTGACAAACTTTAGTAAGTTCAGACATCTTTGAGCCTGGGAACCAACACAGCTTTTGATGCGGTGACCAACGAACTAAAGGTCAACCTGAGAAAGTTGATTCTTGACATATTTCCAACAGAGGTCACTTGTTGTATCCCAGCGGACTCAAAGTTAAGAATTAAAAACCTCAACGTTGGTAAATTATACGTTTGAAATACTGAGAGTTCTAATTAGATGTACAACCCAAATGCTAGTAGAGCCTGCTCTATTCATTTACTCATAACTTTATGAAAAGCTGTTTGTTTGGGATGGTTTCTAAAAGCAATTTACCTTCAGGCTTAGTTAAAGAGAGAGTTAAAGTGTGAGAAAAGAATTTTCCAACTTTTATTGACTTGGTGATGCAAAGGAAAACATGTTTATAAGAATCTGTGTGCTTGGTAACTCAAAATTAATTATCTACAGAAATTTGAAATTTCAAGGCTAAATGCTAAATTCAATTATAAATTTCAAACAGTCTTTTTTCAAAGCATACCCTTATTTTAGCTACTAATACTGCAGAATCATTCTGATGGACATGAACTGGGCATCAAATTATTAACTACCTCCCTAAGGTTGTATTAGAAGTTACTACTAAGAGTATTTTATTTGTGGAGACATAAATGAAGGTTACACAATACCTTGTAAGTTGCCTTGAACGAAAGGATTTTAAAAATAAATAGGAACAACAAAAATAAAACATGACTAACCCTCCTGCCATCATCAAAACAAATGTTTCCAAGGACCTGAAGCCAAGAAAAGAGAAATCCATAAACACAAAGGCCAAGATAATAAGTGAATCTACCAGGTCTCCATAAAGAACAAAACAAAACACTAAAAACCAAACAAAACCCCACATCCCACCTGCTTTGAAGGAATGAATGCTGAAGAACATTGACCCTTTCTGCCCCCTGCCTACCACAGAAATCCCAGCCTGCAGCTAATTTTAAAATGATCAAATCTCCAAAAATTATGAGAGATGTATGTCTTAAAAAATGCAGTCGATTCCATTGCCTGGGTCATATCCACATTAGCTAAAGTAGTAATTATTGAGGGAAGGGTAATCTACTTCATTCATTTTAATAACCAATTCTTTCTCAGATTTGCCACAGAGCCAACTCAACTTAATTATTAAAGCACAATAATATTGGATTGAACTATTTTTCAATCCAAGAATTTTTATTATAGAGAAAAGGCTTGGACAATTTAAGCAATTATGTGCTTCATTTCTCCTTTTCTGTAACTCCATTCTTGCTTATTTATAAGGTATTGAATTTAACTTGCTTCATTCTTAATGTTTTACATCCTGTCATCTTCTTTTAAAAAATTTAAACTCGATTTAAAAAAAGCTGCAGGCTAAGTGTTGGTGGCTAGTTCCTATGAGTAACACATCATAGTCCCTAGAGTTCAGAGTGCTGACCTGAAGAACAACGAGCCAAATTTTGGCTGCCCTGAAAAACTCTGTGTACACAACTAATGCATATTCTAGATTTTACCATACTGCTCCCCAAACACTTCGGTGGATACCCAACCTACGCGACCTGTCCTTATATCCAGGCACACAGCACTTCTTTTCATTTGGATGCAATATCGCTAAAAGTCACTTGAAGGAAAGCCGAACTTGGAGTCAGACTCCAGGTGAGTTCCAGCTCTTTAGGGAACCACTTAAAGGTAATTTAGCTCGGTGGGTAAGTCTGTGCCTGCTAAAGCCAGAATGTGGCGGTGCAAATCCTCGTTTTCCACTTTCTAGCTATGTGACTCTAGGCAAGTCATTTAAATCTTGTGTCCAGTTTTCCCATTTCTAAAGTTACCATGATATTAATAAGAGCCTCGGAGAGTCGTCGTGAGGATTGAATGTCTTAACGTGGCTGGGGTGCCTGGGTGGCTCCGTTGGTTAAGCAGCCCACTCTTGATTTTGGGCTCAGGTCGGAATCTCAGGGTCCTGAGATGAGCCCCACGTCAGGCTCTGCACTCAGCCTGGAGTCTGCTTCAGATTCTCTCTCTCCCTCTGCCCCTCTGCCTTACACACTCTCTCTCTAAAATACATAATTCAATCTTTAAAAAAAAAAGTCTTAATAGGACCTGAAACAGAGCCTCAGGTGTCCTATGCACGCACTAAATGCCAGCAATTATTCTTCCCAGTTGCACAACCTTGGGGGAAGTCACCTAACTTCTATGAAACTTTATATCATCTTCTGTACAAAAAGGGATCGCGGACCTTCTCGTGGTCTTTATGAAGACCAGACAAACTCATATAAGTACGTGGCAGTTATTTTTAAAATGTAATCAAGTATTAGGCAACTCTTTCAACCAAGTAGAATTAGTTCTGTGCTTCCGTAATACTTGAAAAACACACACAACACACATTCCTGCCGCAGCACTTGTCACATTGCATTGTAAGAATGTGCTTACCTGTCCATCTCCCCCACTAACAGTACATCCTCTGATCCACCTCTGGACCCTCAGCATGTTGTTCACACCTAGCACAGGACAGGCACTCGATAAATATTTGTTGAATTGAATATTGTCCAAACTGAGCAGGAATTCTCAAGGCCTTTGCTAGAAAAATGATGGATTATCACTTTTTGCCAAGTGTCCTCAGTAGACCACCCAGAAATTCTCTTGTTCTTCCTCTGGCACAATATGCTGGGATTTTGTCATTTCTAATGCAGCCAATTTTTACAGTTTTACTCATTCTTTTTGCTTAAAGAGATTATTATTGAGTACCTACTGTGTGCCAGGTCCTATGCTGGGCTCCATATGGTGCACCACAAGTGGCAAATGCCCAGGAGAATTTAGTCCCTGCATACTCTATTGAAAGAAACTATTTACTAGAGGATCATTTACTACTAGAGAAAATAAGCTCCCTGGTTTGATTACTTCATTAGAGTGATAGAACTCAGGGTGGGAAGGAATGGTTTTCTAGAAGTGGGAGTCCTTTATAAAATAATAATTAAGGTCGGGGTGCCTGGGTGGCTCAGTGGGTTAAAGCCTCTGCCTTTGGCTCAGGTCACGATCTCAGGGTCCTGGAGTCGAGCCCCGGGTCAGGCTCTCTGCTCAGTAGAAGCCTGCTTCCCCCTCTCTCTCTGCCTGCCTCTCTGCCTACTTGTGATCTCTCTCTCTGTCAAATAAATAAATAAAATCTTTAAAAATAATAATAATTAAGGTCAGAGATATGACTTCTTAAGTTCAAATCCTTGTTCTGCTTTGTACAAGGCATAAGACCTTGGGCAAGTTGCTTAACCCCTCTGAGCTTCACTCTTCTCATCTGTAAGTTGGAATTAGTAGGATTGATATGAGTATTAAATGTAACAATCCACATTAATCATGTATGATGGTACCTGCCCTATAATAGGCATTCTATGTGTGTTTGCTATTGTGATGAACCTGATCCCTCACCCCAGTGTTTGAACTCCCATCACAGATATATCCAGCAAATGGGGCAGGAATGCCTGGATTCTGGCTGAATACCATCAGGGTCAGGGAACGTACTATGAACAGTTATCTACTTGATTGGTGGGCAAGGGCTAATTGTTGGGTCGAAATATACATGCTTACATCTTCCACTCCAGGATCCTCCATCTGTCACTTGGGATTACTCAGAAGAAATCTCATCTCTCCTCTGCAGGATAGCCCCTCTAACTTTGGAAGGTAGCTACATATGCTAGCCATAATCCCCATCCTCACACACCCACACACAATCTTAAATTCTTGAATCATTTTTATATGACACTATTTACCAGATCCCTCCTCCTTTTTTACTCTCCTTGAATAATCTTTTGTTTATCAATGTCTTTCTTACAGGTTGAAGATCAGGATTTATAACACAGAACAAATGTGGCCTGATCACAAGTGAGTACTAGAGAACTACTTCCCAACCTGAACACTGTATTTCTATTGATATAACAAAAGATTGATTTTTTTTTAAAGTACATCACACTGTGTTGACTCATCACCTACTAACAATCTACAGGAGACTAACTCTTCTTACATGAGCAACTGTAAGACATCTCATCCCCAATCTATACTTGTACAATTGAATTTTGGATCTCTGAGTACTTTACACTTGGGGCCCTATTACACTTTATGTTTTTAGGTGTGATTCATTATTACATTTTGTCAGGATTCAGTCAGGGGGCAGGGGGAGACCGGAGGGTAGCATCCAGCTCATTTGTTACCCTTTCCCGTTGGTGTGTCACCTATCAATTTATCATGCCATCAGTGTTATTATCTTAGTCATCAATAAAAGTGTTAAGGGGTATGGGGTTGCAAACCAGACCTGCATTAGATCCCTAGAGACCTAGGTGTGCATCAGCCTCTTAAGAAACTTTTTAAAAAAACATCACTCATTCAATCAACAAATATTTATTGAGTGCCTACCATGTATCAGTTACTATTCCCTGTGCTGAGTATATAGTGGGGAATAAAACAAAATCCCTGGCCTTGGCAAGCTTACATTCTAGTAGAGGAGGTAGATAATAAATCTTAAAAAATAAATAATACTAAGGTCTTTTAATGAAAAGCTAAAGCAGGTATGGGGCTAAGGAAGATTGACGGTGGGATGGAACGGGGGGGAGAGGGTCCATAGACAGTATGGCTAACACAGAATTATTTTTGAAGTTGAATTGCATTGCTCATGTCCTACATTCTTGGTGTGCATTTGGACCAAAAGATTTCCCGAAGTGGGAGGCAAGTGGATTTTGCAAAGTCCACTTTCTTCTATGTGGAATCACATTAAGAAAAAATCGGTAGAACAATATGAAGAATATAAACAGTCATGAAACAAAAAAGAATATATTTGAAAGGACATAATTCCTCAAGAAACTTCACAACAGTTCTTCATATGCATAGGATATTCAAACACTATGAGGCCATCAAGACTAGAATGGAAGCCAGTCACACCTCTTGATGAGGACTCCAAAGAGGAGAATCGAAGAATTGAAAAACAGAGAAGCTAACACTTACCTTATTCCAATCCCCATCTTCTCAATACGGGGTGGGTTATGAATCCAGTAATTTATGAAAATTCAGGAGAATGGGATGCTTGGGTGATTCCAAAATGTGGCTCAGAGAATCTGGATACTGAATTCTGGAAAAGAAGCCCACCAGGGACAGATGTGAAATCTACCTCTATTAACTGCTCTCTGCTCATGATTCTAATGTTGATAAATTCTTCTAAAGAGTTTTAGATAATATTAAATTCCCTGTGATATTAGAGGGACTTGATAAGTCCCAGATAATTGCATCTTCTGATTCAAAATTTATATTCTCACAATGATACTTCTAACAGTTATATTCCCTCAATGAATCCCATTCATTGAGGATTTATTTTGTACCAATGACTGTGCTGGTACTAGGAATACAAAGATGAATAGGATAAATATGGTCCCTGCTTCCAGGGGCTTTAGAGTGGAGCTTATAGTGGAAGGCAAGCTAGAAATAGGAAAGGAAGCTCTGATAAAGAAGTGTACCAAGAGCTCTAGGAGGGTCACCTAACCCAGACTTCGGGAGAATTGAAAGTTAGAGACTTGTACATGGGGTCTTACAAGGTATGAAGGAGTTGGTTTAAAAAAAGATATGGGCAGGGTGCCTGGGTGGCTTAGTCAGGTAAGCATCTGCCTTGGGCTTGGGTCATGACCCCCAGGGTCCTGGGATCAAGCCCCATGCTGGGTTCCCTGCTTGGTGAGGAGCCTGTTTCTCCCTCTCCCTCTGCCCTTCCCCACCCAACTCATGCTCTCTCTCTCTTTTCTCTCTCTCTCAAAGAAATAAACAAAATCCTAAAAAATAAAAAGAAATGGGGCAAGATGGTTTCAGGTGGAGGGTATGGCAGATGCACATTTTGGAGGTAACAGAAATGACTGCTGAGCATCTGAGCACTGAACATGAGTTCAGTATAGCTGAGACAGAGCAATCAGAGATGAGATCGGAAAGGTAAGTCGAACCAAATTATTCAGAACCATACAAGCTATGTCACAGAGGAGGTGGAATCTACTAAGATGTGTGATTGCTTGAATGTTAGAGTTTTGACGGGGAAAAGTCAAGACTGCTGCTCAGATGTTTGGCTTGACCACCTGGGTAGACAGCGATGTCAGTCACTAGGACGGCAAAATAGAAACACAAAATAGAGGCGCTGTGGAGAAGGGTCCAGTTCAGACCATGTCATGTTGGGTGTGTGACGCCTGGAGAACACCGGCCATGTAGCAGCCGGTAGTTTGATCTAGAAGTCTGAGGATACAGGAGTAGGAATCATCAGTACATGATAGGCAACCATAGAATTCACACTGATGAACAAGATACCCTGAGTGAGCATCAGGGAAGAGAAAAGGCCCAAGAGCGCCCAAGAAGAAAACTGACCTTAAGAGATGGGCAGACGAAGTTTCCTTTAAAAAAAAGGAGTATGAAGTTGCAATCAGAGGGAGATGAGAGAAACAAGAATGTGAGGTATCACAGAAGACAAAGAAAAAGCACGGTTCGACAAGTAGGTTGTAATCAACAAAGGCAAATGGTGTCAAGAGATCAAGAGAAAGGCTGAGAAGCAGTCATGGGGTGAGCACCAAGGAGATACTAGACCAGTTGGGCAAGAGCAGACCAGTGGAGGCAGAAGCCAGGTCACGTGACTTGAGGAACAAATACAGCCAGTGGACAATGTCTACACAACTATTTCAGAAAGTTTGCCTTCAAAATGGAAGATGTAATCCCTCGATTTTCTTCCCAAAGAGAAGGAAAGAGGGCCACCACAAAGGCTTCCTCACCACCTGTAGTCACCTGTAGCTCAGGTATTACCTCCCAGCACTCTTGCTTGCAGGTGTGCCCTGTGTGGAGGCCCTAGGTTCCACCACCAGTGCTGGACGTGGCTAAAACTGTGGAGTAAACTCAATCTTCCTTCTCTGCTCTGCACCTAGCACTTCCTCTACACCAGATCCTTCTCGAGACCTCGAGGGCTCGCACAGTCTTCCTGGACCCCAGGCCTGCTGTGCTGTATGATGTCACCTGGCCTCTCTGAGCAGCCCACCACAGGTAAAAATCTGGTCTGATACAGTTGTCACATGATCATTATCATTCATTTCTTGCCAGAGCTTACGTACTGGGGCCAGTTAGAAGGAGAAGAGAGAAATTTGGTCACCTTGGAGTTTGGAGAAGGCAGCTGGCCCCACAGCTGGCCAGACTGCTATCCAAGCAGGGGGCCTCTCTGAGAACAAAATCCAGAAGCCAAAATACATGGGTCAGGCGGAAAACAGATGACCACCACTGTCAACAATGCTGAAGGTTGGTCCTTGGGAGTGAAGGTGAGCCAATACATAATGGATGAACCCTGTAAGGGGTTTGGGACCAGAGGAGTGGGGAGGGGGCAGTCCAGGAGCAAGGATCAAGAATTGGAAATGGGCTGAAGCCCTTGCTCACACATACACACAGAGGCCAGGCACAGTTCTGGACAGTGAGTCCATCCCACTGACTCTATTATCCCGAATCTTCCCAATGTGTTTCTTTCAGTCCTTCAAGACATGAACTCAAGTCCCCAACGTGGACAACAATTCCCCAAATCTTACTTCCACAACCCTTCTCCTGCCATTGTAACGCTGTATTGCAAGAGGAAGCTAGACAAGCTCTGGCCTGGGGGGTGCAAATGGGGAACACGGAGTCATCAGCAGCAACTAACCTGTAAAATTGTAGTGAATGGCCATCCCTGAGCTTAAGAACGAGGAATGGCAGCAAAGCCCTAACAAAGTTCATTTAAGCTCTAAATGGATAACAAAACCAGCTCAGTGGCTTGATTAGTTGAAACGATGTTGCCAAAATTTAATCATTCCAGGATGTCCATATTCTCAAAAATGCTCACAATGACTGAACAGAAAGCCTTCACTGTCTTCAGTTTGTGATTACAGCACGGAGAGGTGATAAAAACAGTGATGAACATCACAAACACAATATTTTTGCCTTGTGCACAAACTGGCTACACTGAGTTTTCAGCTGAAGATTTTTTTTTTCATTTCACTTCAGTCAATAATCATTTACTCACCGGATATTGCTTTAAAGCCGAGTCTTCATCTAATTCTCATTTAGAGAGATTGAAAAGGAAAAACTAAATAATAATACCTCATTTGTGTATAGTGTATGTCTTTCAGGGAAGACATCATAACCCATTTTATACTATCTAATTTACAGTAACAACACTTTTGTAATGTAAATACTAGTAAGGGTTATTATCGTTTTACAAGGTATGCATGAAAGAAACCAAGGCATGTTGGGATAAAATGACTAGTTCAGTGTAACATGTAGCTTCCTAGAGGTATAACAGCTGGTTTTTTTCCTTCCTTCCTTCCTTCCTTCCTTCCTTCCTTCCTTCCTTCCTTCCTTCCTTCCTTCCTTTCTTCCTATACAATGGAAGCCCTTCTTTATTATATGTGCTGCCGAAGCGAGCACGGAAGCCCTTCTTTAGATAAACAGTTTATTAAGGTGTACCTTGCCCTTACATTTTAAGATGAAAGCTATCTTGCTTAAAAGAAATAACAAACACCAAAATGTTCATGTGTCCTACAGATCAAATCTTCTCTCTCAAATCTAGATCAAAAACAATCAATTTCACTACACAACTCTGCTTTCAATCAGCACGGTTCTCACCAACTTGTGCTAGACATATTACTAGTCGATTGTAATATTCTCTTCTTCGTACGCATTATGTTGTAATAATCTCGTCATCTCAGCTGGATTTCCAAAGTACCCTTACCTGCACAAATTGTGCCTATATGTAAAGTCACTGGCACTTTTATGTGTTTATTAGCTTCTTTGGGGTGGGGGGGGATAACATTTTTTCTGATCTTTTCATGTATTCATTCTCTCATTCATTCATTAATGCCCTCAACATTCATACATCCATTCAAAACAGTGAATGCGTGCCCAAACTGTATAAGTGCTATTCTAGGTGCAAAGAATAAAAATAGGAAGAAGACCAAATCACTGACTTCAGAGAACTAAGCCCAGTGAGGGTAAACGGCCAGAGGAGTAAACAACTGTAGGTCTGTGTGGTAAGTATGGAGATGGAATGACACATGAAAATGGTTTGGGGAGCATAGAGAGAGGATCGGTTTGTGTCTAAGAGGATGAGGAAGGCCTCCTAGAGAAGGTGGTCCTAGGTCTCAGCATGCCAGGAAAAAAGGATTGGGGTATTCCACTTAGAAGACACAGCATGGGCAAAGGCACAGACAGGCAAATAAGAGCACTCTATGCATTTGGGGAACTACGGGAAACACGATATAACAGGAAGATCATCAACTATTCTATGGTGGGTTCTATTTCACAGTCCAAGCCCTGGACTTCACCATCGACAATTCTGTAAAGGGAAATCTATGTGCCTAGGTTATTTGTCCTCAGTCATGGAAGTAAAAACACATTCTACATGGGATCTATACCAAAGTGCCCTTTAAGACTCTGACCACTTGAAGAACGTCACAAAATCAAAGCTTGAGTCTGGTCTACCCAAAGTCTGTATTCTCCATATTTCATTGCTATTATACCCCAGGGGGTGGCAGGTAAGAACAACCTACCCCTTCCTCAACTATAGGTGATCACTTGGCCCATTTCCATTGTTATTTCAGTATAAAAATTTTATATAGAAATATTTCCAAAAACAGCATTTTCAATGCACTATGTTGGATGGGTCAGGTTTTTCCTGCTCACTTCTTTCTAATCATTCAGATGAGGTACAGCCCAGCCTCCAGAGGAATGAGAGCTGGCCTTATAGGTTTCTTACAGCAACCCCACCACTAGCAAGAGGTGTTTGGAAAGAGTCTCTGAATATGCTACATGTAAGTGCCTGCAGGGACTGCTCTTCCCTGGAGCCTCTGAGAAGTCCTGCATGAAGGTCTTTATGTAAACTGGGTCAGCAGTTGATAAAATGGGATCACTACAGAACTCACATGGAACCTTACCTAGAATAACTCTGCTGCTTGCTTAATCTTACTCTGAATTCCCTTGTCACTTAAGAAAAGCTTTGCATCATGCAATTGCATCCTTGTTTCTATTTGGAAATTTTTCAGAGACTGAGAGTTCAAAATAACTCATCTATTTTGGTTCCTGACCAATTATGGAATCCTCTCTAAGACATCATTTCTTCATTCATCCAATACTTTATCCATTCAACAAACATCTACTTCCTCATTTCTATCTCTTGAAGCCAGTTCAATCAGCCCTTTGTTCCCCATTACTTCACTGAAAACACACATGGGAGGGTCACAATGACTTCTAGGTTGTCCAACCTGAGCATCAATTGTCTGTCTTCACCTTACTGTGCTCTCAGCAGCTTCTTGGCACAGGATGGATGTTCAGTCCCTTATTGTTGAAACATTTTCTTTACTTGACTTCCATCACACCACATTGACTTTTCTCCTACCTCAACCTGTATTCCTTCTTATTCTCTTTTGCTGGCTCCTTCCTGATTTCTGAATGCTGGAAGCTCACCCGGGCTTACTTCTCTAAAATTACCCATCCAGTCCATTGCTTTATTTTATTTATTTATTTGTATTATTTATTTTTATTTTTTAATTAAGATATTTTATTTATATATTTGACAGAGAGAGAGAGAGAGAGACATCAAGAGAGGAAACACAAGCAGGGGGAGTGGGAGAGGCAGAAGCAGGCTTCCCACTGAGCAGGGAGCCTGATGCGGAGCTCCATCCCAGGACCCTGGGATCCTGACCTGAGCCAAAGGCAGATGCTTAACAATTGAGCAATCCAAGTGCCTCTATTTATTTATTTTTAAAAGATTTTATTTTTAAGTCATCTCCACACCCAACGTGGGGGTTGAACTCAGAACCCCAAGATCAAGAGTTAGGTGCTCCACCAAGTGAGCCAGCCAGGCATCCCCAGTCCATTGCTTTACCAAATACCATATCTCTTGCCCTGATGTCTGACTTGGAAAATAAAAGGGATTTATTTATTTGTTTGTTTGTTTGTTCGTTCCCTAGAGATGCTGAAGTTTGGGCCAGGCACTGAAGGAGGAGATGGGTTGGCCAAGGGCAGAAGAGTGGCCTTTTCCCAATGGGAATAGGAAGAAAAAGTGTACAAAGTTGCGAAAAGGCAAACTGTGTTCAGAAAGAAGAGACAAGTCTGGTGTGAGCTGAAAATGCCTATGACAGGGTGGGTTAGAGCCTTATCAAGAAGAAGTTTGATTTAGGTCAGGAATTTGGACTTGATACTGAAGACGATAAGTAATTACCAGAGGCTCTTAAACAGGGGAAAGATGCGGTACTTCACATTAAAAGAACAATAAAACTTTAGTTGGCAGGATGAAGGCTGTGTCAGAATAAGGGGAGAAAGGAGCCTAGAAAGCCAATTAGAAGGCCCCTGTAATAGTCTAAGGAAGGGATTAAGGTCTGAATCACCATAGCAGCAGTGGGATGAAAAGTAGCGACAAATCCAAGGGAGATTTAGGAGTAGTATTGAGGACGTGGTTATTGATTAGATAGGAGTTTGGGAGCAGGAGAGAGAGGCCGAGGTTGACGTGTAATGACATTAAGCTAAATGGGGGAAGGAGAGCACATGATGGGTAGCATATCAAGTTTGCAGTGAATTGTAGGATACCAGTGGCGAATGAGACAGGTCTGCAGATCAGGAAAGAGGTTTGGACTGAGTGTGTTGGTTCAGAAGTCAGTGTCCAATGGTAGTTAAGTCCTCAGAATGGATGGAATGTCTGGGGAGAGAAAACGGGGAGAAGAGTGCTGAAAGACAAAGTGTGCAGGAAATCATCAGGGGAGGAGGCCGAAGAGGAATAGTGTGAGAATGGGCCAGTGGAGCTATGTAAGTAAGGGGAGAAGAACCCTTCCAGGAGGAAATGACCAGCAGTTCTCTCTGGGGTAGGATGAGTGAGAGGGTTATGATTGGTGATTAGATCCGATGAGCACATACTCTGGAGACTTAGAAGTCATGCTGGAATGGATGGACCAAATGCTCCTCTTTCAAGTTTGGCTGGGAGGGAAGCAGGGAATGGCTGGGCAAAGGGTGGAGTGGGGCAAGATGTAGGGATTTCTTTATAGGGGAATGGGCGTCTCTGTTACAAGAGGTTGCCAGGTAGCTTCTGCTCACATGTTACTATCCTACAAGGCAAAATCGTGGAGTTTTTGAGCAGCGATCAAACATTCAGTTGAGTTCAACACATACGTGCAGAGTGCCTCCTATGTCTAAATACAGTGCTTGGCATTTTAGTGCCTACAAAGATATGCAAGCTACAATCACGTCCTGATTTTTCATTAACTGGCCCAAATCTGCCTCCTTCCAATGACAGCTCCCTGTCCTCTGGAGTCACACACAATCTAAGAAGGATTTCTTCCATATAGCTGCCCTTCAGCAATTGAGGGTGATTTTCAGCTACCTCCTGGGTATTCTCATTAAACTTTTGTGACATAATCCAATCTTTACATATGTATACTTGCGTAGAGTATGTATATATTTTGTTACCAACTGACGGGTCTCCTCTGGACATCTATTGCTGTCTGTCCTTTTAAAATGTGGCACTCAGAATTAATCTCAATTTTCTTTATCTGGTATAAGCAGTGTACAAACCAGTTGGCACATTCTTGCCCCCCTTCAGGACATGGTTTTTCTGTGAATGCCAACTGAGACTATAGGAGTATCCTGACAGTCCCAATACCCACTCATGGTACTTCACAATCAACCCAAATCCTGAGATCTTTTGCACCTGAAATAGGTCTCCCAGTTCTTATTTATACAGTTGGCTTTTTAAAGCCAGTTGCAGAAGTTTATTTTTTCCCCACTAAATATTGTATTTGTACATTTGGTTTTTATTAGCCAATAGTAAAAAGACCAAGGACTTAGGAGTCAAGCAGATGTAAATTGGAATTCGGATTTTGCTATGTAGCTCAGTGACCTTGGTCATGTCATGATCTCTCTGTCTCAACTTATCAGTGAAACAGGGATAATCATAACTACATTGCAAAGTGGTTCTGTGGCTTCAAGGAGGGTAGCACAGTCCAATATATCATATGGACTCAGTAAATGTTGGTTTTCTTGCCTTCTTTCTCTTCCATTTTCTCAGCTTTGTATTCTTAGCAGAAGTATGCCTTTTAAGTTGTAACTCAAGATTAATAAATCTTCCTTTTAAAAGAAAAAAAATAAATGGAGCAGGATATGAGCCAAGGGCCAAAAGAATAGTTTGGTGTATTAGTGAAGCATGAGGGCTCTGAAACCAGACTTCCTATGACTGAATCCCAGTTCCACCACTTACTTGTCATCTAATCAGAAGTATATTCATGAACCATCCTGAGCCTCATTTTCCTCATCTGTAAAATGGGGATGATAGCAGTGCTTGTGTTTCTGGGTGTGGGAAAAGATGAACTGAGATAATAGATGTAAAAGTACTTTTGCATAGATCCTTGCACATATTAGGTAGTAGAGTTATTATTACCACTTAGAAACTTCCAGGTAGGGGCACCTGGGTGGCTCAGCTGTTAAGCATCTGCCTTCGGCTCAGGTCATGATCTCAGGGTGCTGGGATCAAGCCCCGCATCAGGCTTCGCTGCTCAGAGGGAAGCCTGCTTCTCCTTTCTCCCACTCCCCCTGCTTGTGTTCCCTCTCTTGCTTTCTCTCTCTGTGTTAAATAAATAAAAATATTAAAAAAAAAGAAAGAAAGAAACTTCCAGGTAAATAATGTATTAAATATTTAAAACTTTTAAATGAAATGACTATGTTATATGGTTTGCATATGTTAGGGTTTCTGATACATAATGCCAAATTGCTGTCTAGAATGCTTGAACCAGTTTCCATGCCCAGTACTGTATGATGGTGCTTATTTCCCTGTATCTTTAGCCATGTAAGATATCATTTTAAAGTTCCTGACAATTTGCTAGGCACAAAGACATCTGTTTTACCTTGATCTCTGTCTCTCTAATTACTAGTAAGATTGGACTGCTTTCATTTTAATTGACCAACTGAATTCCTTTTTTCCCCTTGCCTTCTCATGTTCTTTACGCATTCTTTTGAGATGTATTCTTCTTATAAGTTTGCAAGAGGTCTGTATACATTAAGGACACTACTTTCTGTCATATATATATATATGACATATATATATGTCATATATAATTGCAAAAGTTCTAGAATCTCTCAATTATCTGTTTGTGCTACTGTTTTTATCTACATAAACTAAAAAGATTTAAGTAGTCATATCTATAAATGTTTTTCTTTTATAAACCATAATCCTTTACTTCTTTTCTCATGAGGGCCTTCATCATGTAAAGGTCAAGAAGTGCTTGGGGCACCTGGGTGGCTCACTAAGTTAAGCATCTGCCTTCAGCTCAGGTCATGATTCCAGGGTCCTGGGATTGAGTCCTGCATCAGACTCCCTGCTCAGTGGAGGGACTGCTTCTCTCTCTCCCTCTGCCCTTTCCCCATACTCACATATTCTCTCTCTTGCTCAATCTCAAATAAATAAATAAATAAAATCTTTTAAAAAAAAAAGAAAGATATGCTTACACCACTTTCATCTTTTCAATACATATAACTTCTCTTGTACAGGCCATTTTTCACATTTCTTTAACCCACCTGGAATGTATTCCATTCCTTCTTAGTCATGTTATTCATTCTTTTGAATCAAAAGGAATCTGGTTCCAAGAAACAGAAAATGGAACTCAAATTGGTTTAAACAAAAAATATTATTTATTGGCTCCCATAAGTGAAAAGTTCAAAGGCTTCAAGGTCATGTTTCCCAGGTGGCTTACACAATGTAGAAAGTACCCGAAGGTTCCCTTTTCATTTATTTGCTTTAATCCCTGGTGATAGCTCCATTCTTAATAGACTCTCCTTGTGGTCCCAAGATGGTGGCCAAGACTTGGTAAGAGCTCCGCATTTACCTCCTGAAGCTAATTATCTTTGTTCCGCCATTTCTAGCAAAAGTCCTGATAGTCTCTTTCATTGGACTGACTAAGGTCACATGCCCCTACCTGAAGCAATCACTGGGGCAAAGGAAATGAAATTAATTGATTATTCATTGATTGGCTCAGCCTGGAATATACACCCTACCTCCTGGTTACAAGGGAGGAGTCAGCTTTCCTAGGACTACATGGATGTCCCAAAGGAAGCAGCATCTGGGAAAGGGGGAGGCGTTTGAGAAGACAAGTAAGGTAAGGAGTATATTTTTGAGTATCAAAATTATTGTTTTTTAGTAGAAAATGAGAAATCCCCTGCCATTTAAAAACTCATGCGTTTTATCACTATTAACATCATAAAAACAGGAGCTAAAAATCATGCAAAGACATTGTCCCTTCCCCAGGTACTAAGCTCTTTACATTCAAGCTACATAGGAACCATCTGGATACATCATGGTTTCTGAAGGTTTAATCATATGTAGTTGGAAAAATTTCCTTCACGGCAGAATGATCTGTAGGTTCTATGAAATTCTTCTTTAATATGGGTTCCATAGACCCAGTGGAAATAGATCACATCCCCAACTCTCCCCTGAATTTATTCTGGTAAAATCACTGGTTTTTTTGCTGCATTTATTTGGGCCATTCCTTTTTTTTTTTCTTTTCTTTTTTTCCTTTTAACTCAGAGTTTTACTTCTATCACTTTGCAATGTCTTTTCCTAGTCTGTGAGCACAGATCTCTATCTTAACCTAAACATCTTCTAAGTTGGACGCTGGAGCAATGAAGCCTTAAGTTGATCACTGCAGTGATTCAGAAGCAGCAAGACACAGGAGTGCCCACATACTATGAGCTGGTCATGGTTCAAGATGTCCTACCCAGGGCAAGCCATCATCTATCAGGCCCCATGAATGGGATTAGAGGTTTTATAAGGAAAGACACAAAAAAATGAGCTCTCTCTATGTGTAGGTATGCAACAAGGTGGTTATCAGTAAGCTAAAGAATGAATGGCCTCTCACCAGACACCAGACCTGCTGGTGCCTTGATTTTGGACTTCTTAGCCTCCAGAACTATGAGAAATAAGTGTTTTGTAAGTCACCCAGTCTTTGGTATTTATTATGGCAGCTCGAGCTAAGGCATCATCCCTTTCCCCTCTTGTGATGTGCGTGTCCAGGGACTTAGCTTCCGTGGGCCAGCAGTGTCTTTCTTCCTTCTTAGATGTTCTGACCAATTTTCTTGCCTTGTCTCAGTCCTATATCTAATATTTTTACTCTTTGATTCTTCTATTCTTCATTAGTGCTTATCAGCCCTCCACTGCTCCCCTCCATGGGGCAACACACTTCTGAATGTGGCCTCCAAACCACTTTCTGATCTTTCCTCCCTTTTGTGGCTACTGGCAGCACTGCCCCTTCCAGGACACAAAGTGGACCCCTCATCTGCTGAGTGTGAGTGATACCAGCAGAACTAAGTGAATAAAATGCCATTTAAAAAATTCTATTTTTTAGAATTAGGTGCCTGGGTGGCTCAGTCAGTTAAGCATCAGACTCTTGATTATAGCTCAGGTCATGATCGCAAGGTTGGAGGATCGAGCCCCATGTCAGGCTCCCCTCTCAGTGGGGAGTCTACCTGAGATTCTCTCCCTCTCCCTACACCTTGCCCAATGCTCACACACGTGCTCTCTGTTTCAAAAATAAATAAATCTTTAAAAAAAATAAAAATTCTAAGACCAATTTATTGTATGATGCACCACCATTTAATTACTGGTTTTAGAGCCCTACCCCGCCCCCCAAACACTACCACATTAAACATATATATAGATGCATCCTGATTCTGGAAATATTAAAAATGTGAGGGGGGGAGAAAGTTTGTACCTTGTAATCTAGGAAATACTGTAGTGGAATGATTGTGTTTTTTAGCTATGCGTATTAGATGGTCTGTCTCATTCAACAGTACTACCCTGTCTTCATTATCGTTCTTACTATGGCAAAAAACCAAAAACCCATTAATTGTCCTCAGTACTTTTTGCAGACCCCAGTTGTCTCCAGACGTTAGCCCTCCTGCATTATTTTCACAGGCCTGAGTCCTTCCTTTGAACAAAGCCCTACTTCTGCCTTCTGTACGTGTCCTTTAAACATACGAGTTTATCAGAACATTTCTTAAGCATCCACATTGACCTTTTTTAGATGCTCCATTTTCTTCATCGAAATCGTGGGTTTTATAAAAATTCAAAGATTTTATTTATGTATTTATTTATTTATTGAGAGGGAGCAGGGGGAGGGAGCAGGAGGAGGGGCAGAAGGAGAGAGAGAATCCCAAGCAGGCCCCGAGCTGAGCGCAGAGCCCAACACAGGGCTTGCTCTCACAACCCTGACACCATGACCAGAGCTGTAAATAAGAGTCAGACACAACTGACTGAGCCACCCAGGTGCCCCGGTTTTGTGAAAATTTAAATTTCAAGTCATCGTATTCCTCTTTTGCATTCTTTCCTAGTTCCAGGCCAGCCAGAGCCTCATGTCCATCTCTCCTCTTAACTTGCTCAAGTTTTCCTTGTGTCAGGTTAGCAAGCGTGGAATTGCCTTCTTAGGCTATTACAAGTCCAAGGATGCTGTGGTCACTTATTTTAAGTTGCATGTCACTTTCACTTCACCAACACAGTCTTCTTAGCTGGTAAGAATTAAGCATAGAATAGTACCTCTTCAATGAGTAATTAGTTTAGATTTAAGTCATGCCAACTTTATTCGATGCTCTTTGCAGCAGAATGAGCTTGTCAGTGGATGTTGAAGTTCTTCATTACCCCTGTATCATGCCCCTGTGCCAATAATTGTGTCACTTGTATTGGGAAAGCATTATTAATGTTGCCATAACAGGATCACAAGGCCTGACAACACATGGCCAGTGGAGAGAGAGCATAAGCCAAAACTGGGGTGAGGAGTACTCCCCGGGGCATGGGCTGTGAATACAGAAGCTGGCTTGGATTAGGGCAGCTAGGCTCTTCAAGGCTGGTGTGTCTTACCAAGGTAAAGTTCAAGAAGCTATTAATATTAGGCAGTCCAGCATGAAGGGTGAGGCCAATGTGTACCATAGTTTAAGGAGATTGCCAACAGGGGTGTGGGCAGCAGAATACAGCCCTCTAAGGAAGAGGACTGGTCAGAGATACGCTAAACAAATGTCAGAGTCATGGTAAAGAAGACCAGGGTCTACTTCAGGAGGGGGTCCCAAATCTACAGGAAGACTGGGATGCAATGCAGATTGACCGGAAACTGAAGGTGCAGAGGTCAAAGTGGAAGCCCCAAATTGGACAAACATAGGAGCAGAAGGCAGAAGGGGAGGGACCTACAGGTGTCTGAGGCTCACGGCAGACCAGAACTGGAAGGAAGCAGGTTGCTGGGGCTGATACTGATGATACACTTTGTCCCCCAGTCAGAGTGGTGTTTAAGTGTCGGGAAGGTTGGGGACCTAGACCTACACAGGTGCAGCTGGGTAGACAATCCAGCAGCTGGTCACGAGGGCAGGCAACGACAACTGACCAGCTGCTCTACTGTAGGCTCCAATGACAATGTCACTTCTGCTTTTATTTTCACCCAAATCTTCTGTACCAGGCATTAACCCTCGGCTCTGTGGGTTCCTATTTGTGTTCATAAGTTCTTAACCCACCAGGCTCCCCTGCTTTGCCTACGATCGTGCGTTTCTTTTGAACGAATGATATAGCTTCATATTGGCATAATGCAACTGCAGCTACCATTTACTGATGATTTTCCGTGTACCAGATACCACACTAGCTGATTTACCTTACGCTAGCTTATTTAATTGCCACAACGTCCTTGGGAAGTAGGTATTATTGTCCCCATCTTAAAAAGAGGAAACTGAGGCTTATATGGTTTATGTAATCAGCCCAAGGTCACACATCTGGGACACAGAAGAGCTTGGATTTAAACTTAGTTTTGTCTAACAACCTATGTGTTACTAAAGTGACTACACTGACTTCATTTATACTGTGATTCATCCAAACAATCCTTATTGACACCTATCAGTGTCTAGCTTTTTCATCTACTTAAGTATCTACCTATTTATCCATCTATCTTCTATCTTCTACTTTGATCTCAAATTCTGTAACACTCAATACTGCACTATGTAAGAAGCCAATCACTAACAAATACTTACTGGATGAATTAATGCAGTTTAAAAATGTGATTATAATTACTGTGTTCTCCCCCTCACCCCCCCAAAAAAGAATTACTATGTCCTCTTTTGGTTTGGGTATTTATAGTCAAGTAGTAAGAATTCTTCAGTTTGCTTTATAAAAATACTATATACATGCACATTTATTCATTACAAGGAAGAGAAGGGGCAAAGTCTTAAACCAATACTGAACCAAGATGTATGTTATTCTCAAATAAGTCAGGTGAAGCCAAATGTGTTTATATGTTCAAATTCATTTGAGCAGTTAAAATAAAGGGGTATACATAAAAAAGATTATTTTCTTCAGAAGTCTGAATCTGAAAAATCTTTCTCATGACGTGATCTTCATTTTTGTCTAAACCAGAGGTTACCAAACTACTGTCCATAAACCAAATCCAGCACACCCCTTGTTTTTGTATGGCCTGTTGTAAAACCTAAGAATGGTTTTCACATTTTTAAGTAGCTGAATAAGATTTAAAAAAAAAAAAAAAAAAGAAAGAAAGATACTTTGCAACATGTGAAAATTATATGAAGTTCAAACCTCAGGATCCATAAATAAAGTTTAATTGACACCCAGCCATGCTCATTCATTTACGTATTATCTATGGTGGCTTTCACACTGAAATGGCAGGGTTGAGTAGTTAGGACAGAGTATGGCCCACAAAGCCTAAAATATTTCCCATCTGGCCCTTTACAGAAAAAGTTTGCCAACCCCCTGTCTAACTAAATAATACAGGATGTCATAACATTTAAATGTTGTTTAAACTACATCTGTTACTTTAGTTTCTAATTCAAGGACACTGGACTGAAAGGTTCATAACAGATTTCCATGTTCTCAGGACAAAGTCAAAACCTTTTCTCCTTCGATATTCTCTATATTCTCTCCTGAGAGCAGTAGCACATTTCTGCAGAAACAGTAACAGACTGAGAAGCTAGTGGCTTCTCTAAGAGGTGATATAGCTCTTCCTGATAAAAAGTCATCTTTGTCTTTGATGGGAAACTGGGGCTGGGCATCCTGGTGAGTGGTTACAGTGTATTACAGAGCTGTAGTGGCACCGAAAGGGATTTTCCAGACTCCATCAACTGATGCAAGGTGGTATGATGGAGTGAGATAGACGAGGAAAAGCAAATTGCTCTTTTGTCATCACCCAGGACCTAAATAAAGACAAAAATGACTCAGAATGACCAGACACAGGTGAATATTACTTATCAAAATGTTTTGGGAAGTCACTTAATGTCATAACAGCATGGCACTGTGAGAGCTCAGTCAGTGTGATGGGTCAAGAGCAAAACCAAGGGAGAAGAACTTCTTTATTTTTCCTGAGATCAAGTTTGGTTTGCAGTAAAGTTCAAGGGAATATGACGTATGTATTTACTTTTTGAGACTCAAAGATACATTTTATTATCTTTCTGTATCTCTGCCTCTCTCTCTTTTTGTCTCTCTTTCCAATATAACAAATGTTTATCGATCATTTATTATGGGTGAGGGCACAGGACAAGGATTTAGGAGAGAAACAAGTTACAGTTATCTTCCTGGAACTTTTGGCAACATTTAATAGGAATTGATCTTCTCTTGGTTTCTTTGGTCCCATGGTCTCCTGGTTTTATTTTTCTGGTTTCTGATTCTCAATCTCTATTGTCAGCTCTCTTTCTTTCTTTCTTTTCTTTCTTTCGATTTTATTTATTTATTTGACAGAGAGAGAGAGACCACAAGTAGGCAGAGAGGCAGGCAGAGAGAGAGAGGAGGAAGCAGGCTCCCCGCCAAGCAGAGAGCCCGACGCGGGGCAGGATCCCAGGACCCCGAGACCATGACCTGAGCCGAAGGCAGAGGCTTCAACCCACTGAGCCATCCAGATGCCCCCAGCTCTTTCGTTCTATCCAATCTCTAAATGATCAGAATATAGTCCTGGATCTGCCTTTTTTTTTTTTTTTTTAATTCTATCTACTGTCCTCAGGCAATCTTCTCCCCAACTTTATAAATCCAGTCCCAGCAGCTCTTCTGAGGCTTAGACCCATATCAGAAGTCTGCAGTAGACATTTCTACTCTTACAGAACTCTGATCTTTCTTACAGTTCTGTTACCATCCAAAGGTTCTCCATCTCGGAAACTGATACCTCTGCTCATGCATCGGATCTTGCCAAGACTCTTGAGTCAATCAAGACTCTACCTCCTCTCCACAACCCACCATTTCCATTCAGTCATCAAGTCCTTTAAAATAACTCTTGACTCTGGTCATTTTTCTTCCTGTGCATGCCTACCACTATCGTCCTGGAAACCATCATCTCTCACATGAATCTGAAATAATATATTCCCAACTGGTCTCTCCACATCTGCTCTTGCCTTGTTCTATTTTATCTTCTCACAGATAATGTCTTTTAGGAAAAAAAAAAAATCTTAAAATGAAAACCCCCAAATGCTAACAAAATAGATGTTGTTCTTCAATTTGATTTTGTTTTATTTAATAATGTATTGAGAAAATATTTTCACACCAATCTACCAGTCACAATTTTTAAGAGCTGCCTACCACCCATTCGTATCATGTACCATCATTTATTTAACCACTTCTCGATCGATGAACATTTTAGCTGTTTCCAGTCTTTAACTACTATAATTAATGCTTGAGTGAAGATCCTACAAGTTATCCTTCAAGATATGTGTGAGTAGGTCTATTGGACAAACACAGAAAAGTGGAATGGTTCGGTCAAAGGCTTTGTACATTTAAAAATTAGATAAATACCGCAGGTTGTTATCCACAGAGGTTGTACCAACTTTTACTCCTACTGACACTGTCAAAAAGTGCCTGCTTCCCAGCCTGGCCACGTATATTATTAAACTTTTTGATTTGTGTCAACCTGGTAAAAAATATACCTCATTGCAGTTATAATATGCATACCTCTTTTTAAGGGAAAGGGAGAGCATTTTTATAGATTTTAAATCTATAGATGCCTAAATCAAGATGCCTTGACCGTCCCCTATTTGCTATTCTTTTACTCAACTTTCCAAGGTTTTTGATATTTTTCTTATTGATTTATAGGAGTGCTTGATTTCTTCTCAAATAATCTAATTTCTACGTTTTTTCAGGAATCCTAGTATTTTTTAAAAGCCACACTTCAGGCAATTTTTTTTAAGTTGGGACGGGGTGGACAGAGAGAGAGAGAATTGTAAGCAGGTTCCATGTCCAGTGCAGACACCGACACGGGGCTTGATCTCAGAACCCCAACAAGATCATGACATGAGCAGAAGTCAAGAATCAGAAGCTTAACTGACTGATGCCCCCAGCCAATATTTTTTTCTAATAATAAGTAAGCATCGAATGTTAACTCCATTAGGGGAACCCACATGAAGAGCTCCCACGTAGAGGTTATGAATCGATTTGCTTAAGTCCTGACTTCCTGAAAATAGCTTGACCATCTGTCTCGTATGTATACCTGTATTATTTCATTTAATTTTACTAATAGCCCTTCAAGGCATGTGTTATAAACCACAAAGTGAAGCTCAGAGTGTGTGAATGTCCAGGGTCACACAGCTAGTAGGTGGTCCACTTCTGGAATCTTCAAAGCATAGCAATCCATCATCACTGATGGATCATTCCTCAGCTGCATGAGGCTCTGATCCTTGATGCCTTTAATTTCTAATAATTATTGATCCTCTCTTTTTCCTTCTGTAAACATCCGACGAATATTTTTAAGTATCTATGATATGCCAGGAATCCTCATGGGCTTTACATTTCAAAGAAGTTATCAGCCATAAGCGAAATAAACCCCAAGTAGTAATAAAGTTTTGCTTCTATGAAAAAAATACATAAGATGGTTGGAAAGGTGGACAGAGAAGGACACTTTCATCAGGGTGATCAGGAAGGGCCTCTTTGAGGAGGTGACATTTAAACAGATGGGAATGACCAAAAGAGTGTTCCAGGAAAAGGAAACATGTGAGCTCAGCACTTTAAAATAAGAGCAAACCCGCTGTGCTTGAGGAGTAGAAAAAAGGCCATTGGGATTGAAGTCGGAGGAGAGCGTAGGAGATGAGATTGAAGAGGTGGTCTGGGATGGCCCGTAAGGCTTCACAGGCCAGCAAAGGAGTCTGGACTCTATTCCAAGTACAATCAGAAGACATGGAAGGATTCTAAGAAGAGAAGCCGATATGATGTGGATTTATGTCACTTTAGCTGTGAGGAATAGGGAAAAGAGTAGAAGCAGGAAAACCAACTAGAACACTATTATAAGAGATCAGAAGATGATATTTGTATTAGGTGGTGGCAATGGAGATCGAAAGAGACAGATTTTGGAAATGTTTTGGAGGTAGAGTTGACCCAAATTCTTCATGGATTGGATATGCGAACTAAGGAACAGAGAATAAGCACAAGTATCTACATGCTTTTTGTCTTGAAGAACTAGTGCATGGTGATGACATTTGTTTGAAGGAGAAGGCTCTGAGAATAAAGAATTGTGTGTCACTGTGTTATATCCTTATTTCCTTATGCAGCCTTCACCTCACCAACCATGATTTTACTCTTTCCCCAATACCTTTATTTTCCTTCCCTACTTGGTTCTTATCCAAAACAACTACTTCTATCTACTTCCTCTACTCCCATCCACCCCTTAATCCAACATAATCTGCTCCTATCCCCATTATCCCAATAAACTCCTTCTTGCCAAACACAATGACCTTCTTGTCCCGAAATCCAAGTCCTCATTTTTCTTGAACTTTCCCTAGCATTTAATACTGTTGACATTTCCTCCCTTGGCTTCTCTGAAACAACTTGTTTCTGGCCCTCCTAACCTCTCTGGATATTCTTCCCCTGTAGCCTTGTCTCCTCACTTTTTTTTTTTTTTTGCCTCACCTTTCAAATGCTGGCATTTAAATAGGTTCCAGAGTAGGTCCTCTTCTCCTTTTACTACATCCCTTTTCTCTTGGGGATTCCATCTACTTCTATGAGCTATCACTTATTCTCATGTCCTCAGCACAGATCTCTCTCTTGAGTTCTAGACTGTCCTGTTCAATTATGTAGAGACAGCTTCTCTTTGATATCCTCATAGACATTTCAAACTCAACACTTACAAAATCAAACTACTTACCTTCCCTCCTCAACCTACTGTCCTTCTTGAAGTCCCCATCTTAGCAAATGGTACAACAATCCTCCCATTTACCTAAGTCATATGTCTCTTATTCCTTCATCTTGCAGATATAATCAATAATAAAATTCAGTTGAGTCTGTCTTTAGTATTTCCTGAATCCTTCCCTTTTCTCCATTTCTGTTCTTGCTGTCTATATTTAAAAGTCCATCATTTTTTCCCTGTAATACTAAAACAAAATCCTAACTAGTCTCCCTGCTCATAGTGTTACCCTAATAAATTCTTCAAACTGGAGTGAACTTCTTTCTAAAATGGACATTTGATCACCTCACTATGCTCCTTCAAATTCACCAGTGGCTCTCCATCAGCCTTAGAATAAGTTGAAACCTCTTAGGAAGGCATGCAACACCTTTCCTAATACAAGACCTTGTTGATCTTTCTTAGTATGTCTTTTAGAACTTTTGCCACATATTCATACAATGTATTTACTGAAAATCTACCACTTGCTGGGCACTGTCTCTTACTTTCAACTCTCTGGGCACAATTTTTACCAGGACTTTAGGCATACTACTTTCTTTGCCTGGAATACATTTCTCTTTAACTTGCCCTCTTGTCTGAATTACTTCTACTCACCTTGTCTGGTGAGGGACCCTAACCAGGGTTGGTACCCTTCTAATAAGCTCCCTGTTGATATCATCTCACTGTTGTGTGATCAATCACGTACTCATCTGTCTCCTCGTTATCCTATAAGGTCCTTTAGAGCAGGCTGTCCTATTCAGTTTTGTATTATTCCCAGTGCCCAGCACAGTGCCTGGTACATAGCGGGCACTCAGTAACGAATAGAGTAGCGAGTTGGGTTTCACAGTCAGCTCTTTTCTCTGTAGCACAAATCTCACGTTTCCTCATGCTACTTCTTAACATCTTCAACCTGTAAAATTTGGAAATCTGTGCTAGAAGAATTTTTGCCTGTCACTAATTAAAATATAGACAAATAGATTATTAGCTCCATGAGGATTTGGTTGATTATTTCTTGTAGAGCTCTTCTTCATCACTCCATGGTTTTGTTCATCAAAGTACTTGGGTTAACTAAAAGTAAAATGAAATGTTAACTAAAAAGTAACTAGTTACTTTTAGTTAACTAAAAGTAAGTCTGAAATGACTGAAAGAGCTTTCCATACACTTTTTCTATTCTTTCTCTTATCCTGTTGCTTCTACACTACCACCAGGAAAGCACAGAGTAAGTCCTTTTGGAATAAGGTTGATTTTATTTTGATTGTCTGACAACTGGCACTAAAAAATAATGTATCAACAACAACTCACTTCTCCTTATCATTTCCCCCAAGGTCTCTATGGATAGGCGTTTCAGTTTCAGTGTTAAAATTTAACATTGCAAAGCCCAGCTAAAATTGAAATTTTTATGTAGTGACTTCAATGTAATTACAGAACTTTATGAATGGAAGGAACCTTAGAGCTCTTTAGCCCAGCACTTTCATTAAGCTTCTCTGAAGAAACTGGTGAGGAGACTTCTAATGGCTTGCCCAATGTCATCCAGTTTAGAGGACAAGTAGGAGCAAATTCCTGTCTTTCAGTTGACTGATTTTTCCTCCGTGCACCCTTTTATTTTCTATCTAAACAAATTATCTACACCAGAACCCACCTAACATTTTATGTAGTACTTATTTTTATGATATTGCCTTTGTGGTATTCTTATCATAAAAAGAAAGGATCTTAAAAAAGAAAGCAAAGCTGTTTCATCCAGGTAGAATCGGTAAAAGAGACAATTAGTATGTAAAGTAATGGGTTCTTATTTGTAGGGTAGCTCTGTAATCACACTCTGTTCTCTGAGCGCCCCAATGCTAACCCAAGCTTATGTCTGCTCCCGGGGCCTGGATTCCATTCAATTCCATGCCTTATTTAGTCTAAATGATTTCCCCAGCTTCAATGTGTATTTTTTGAGCTTCGTTTTAGAAATATCATACTTAAATCTGCTCTGTGCTTGAGTTTGTTTTAGTTCTAACGCCGAGGAGCGAGGATTCTGAGTAAAAGAAATAAAGATGATGGATTTTTCTAGGCTTTATATTTCAAGAACGGCTTTCTCAAATGGCAACTGTAAGTCTAATTTATTCCTCAAATGATGACATTTTCCATGGGAATCAGAATTTAATTGGGATAATTTGTTTTCACGAAAAGCACAGATTTCTTTCCAAGAGAATCGGTTTGATAATGTTTTACCAGCTAGTGCACAGAGACCAAATATAAAACAGTTCTGAGAAACAGGAAGTGAACCTGACTGGTCTAGTCTGCGTGTCCCTGGCAGTGACGCAAATACAGAAATCAAATTAGGAAAACAAGATATGGGGGTGTGAGGCAATCGATAACAATCCAGGATGCTACAAAGCAAGGAAGAACGCCTTGAATCAAATGCCACTCATTTTAATAACACCCTGAGAAGTTTGATTTCCACTGAACATGCTAGTGGTTAGGGAGCGGGATGAGCTTGAGTTCCCTAGCAACAGCATGTGCTTTTGAGACCGTCATTAGCCTTTCAGTTAATCCCGCCAACCCCTTTACTTCTAAATGTATGACTGACATTAAAAAAAGAAAAGAAAAGAAATGATATTTCAGAAAGTGCTTTGAAATTTCCAGAAGCAAAATGAGAAGGAATTAAAAAAAAAAGTTGTCCTGAGAATTGCTCTCAGGTAAAAGAACTCATGTTCATATGTGTCCAACCCGACCCTGTATTCACTGCTCTCCTTCTCTGTTTCTGAACCTCCTGTGGGTAAAGGGCAATGGAAGGGAAATGGCTGAGAGTTTAAGGCAATTTCCTCCTGCGACATCCATCACAGTTGGAAAGTGGGGTGGATAGTGGGGTAGGCAGTTTGTGTGGGGCAGAGGCTGGAGGGGGGTTAAGGTGGGAGGGAATGTAACACACAGGTTTCTTTCCCTTTTATGCAGAATAAATTATCCTGGTGGAAGGAGCTTGAGGAAGGAGGGTGGTGGGGGGAATGAAGCTATTTTTCCTATTGATTGTTTAATTGCACCAGAGGCTGTTCGTCCGAGGCCACTGGCCAAGAGCATTATTTTGGTGGCTAAAGTGAGGTTGGGCAGGTTTCCATCCCCTTCCTTAGTTTTAAACAAGACGACCCACAAAGCGCAGCCGGGCTATAGGAATATGGTGTATGCTGACTTTTGCTACTCAGCTGTACCCTAAAGCGCCAAGCCTGATGGGACGATGGTTCTTAAACCCTGAATCATTGCTCTGGCTCTGTCCTGGGTTCGGGATGCACAGCTCTCCTTTGTAGCCTGGGTCAACTGCGGGGCGTTATTAGAATGGTAATTATTGCTGCGTTTGGCTGGTCATCCCTATTATGGCCTGGGTCCCTTTCGACGAGACACTGGACTCCTTCAGTTTGGCCGGGTGACTCCTAGTTCTTCCCGCCTCCCCACCTAAAACCCCTCCCGCACCCCCTGCGCGCTCCCTTCCCAAGGCGACCACCTGCGCCGCCCCACTTACCATCTGCCCGCGGGGAGGGCCCCTCGGGGTAGCGGTGCCCTCCCTGCTCCCGGGCGGCTCTGGGGGAGCTCGGTGTTTGCCTCCAGCCCTTCGCTACCGGAGAGATCAGGTTCCTCCCCTCCTCCCCCTCCAGCTCCGGCCGCCGCCGCCGCCGCCGCCGCCGCCGCCTCCTTCTTGCATGACACAGCAGAACCGCAGCTGCTGCGGCGAGTCCCAACCATCCGCCCAGGAAGCGCCGCAACCGGGACTCGGGAGGGGCGGAGGGGGGCGAGTCAGGGGCCACCGCCGAGGGGGATTCTCGCCCCCACTGTGCACCGCACACTTGTTTCCCAGCCCAGGGGCACGGGAACAAAATCGGGCTAAAGTCGACCAGGCCGAGCCGTTGAGGAATGCTGGGGTTTGGCGTCCGTCAGAAGGGATGGGACCCGAGAGAAGGGTGCGAAGGAGACCCCAGTAGGGGCAGGACACGGCAGGTAAAGAAGGGAAAGAAGAGGCCGAGAAGTCAAGGGCCAGTCTATGAAGGAGAATAAAGGAGGTCAAAGAGAGGTAAGGAGAGAGAGTTGCTGAGAAGGGAGACGGAGCTGGGAAAGGGGGGTGGGGGGAGCTGCAGGGCAAGGAGGACTGGTAGGGAGTACTGGGGAAGGCCTGAACTAAGTACCCAGGCAGCATGGGGGCTGAATTGGGAGGCAAGGGCACAGAAAGGGAAAGGGATGGAAGAATGAGGCATTGCATAGGAAGGTAAAAATCGGGAGCATTATTAGAAGGGATGTAGTGGAGATCATTCATCATGGCTGATGAGGTAAACTGATGAGGTGGAAAAGATATAGTCGAAGCAGAGCCAAAGGAAAGGATGATCTTCCATCCCACTGTTTAGTTCCCTGAGAAGTTTTTCATAAATCCGCCAGTACACACAAGGAGTTTTCCTTATAAATGGAAACGCATGAACTAAAGCATGGAAATAGCTGCTTCGTTTAGCTTTACAGCATAAAATCTCCATGGTCCACAAAAACTTTTAAGGCAGAGATTTGGGATTTAAGGCATAAGCACTCAAAGGGGTTGTGATTCAGTAATGCTGAGGGCACTCAAAACTGATGTTATAGTTTCCACACAACACTGAACTTGAATAAGTCAGTGTTTGCTAAATGTTTCACTCAAATGCACTGGAAATGATGACAAAATTATTGGCCGAAACTATCCTAAAAATGCACCTGCTCTTTTTCTTTCTCTCTCTCTCTCTCTACACACACACACACACACACACACACATATAATTTCTAGTGTCTAGCATGTACAGTATGATTAAGGGAAACATGTGTTTTTGTGATTATTTTATTTCCCACCAAAACGCACGCTACGCATTTTACAGCAAACCAGCTGCTTCTCACCATTTGAAAGAATGTGGTCAGAAAGGTAATGCAAAAACTGCCACTTTGGTTTTGTCTGTACCTTCCAGGTCATATCTTCGTACCTCACTTCCTGACACAAACAAGTTTTTACTGTTGTCAGCAACAAAGCCCTAATATAGCTGCGGAAGAGAAAAACTGCATTGCATTTAGCCTCCTGCAAGCATCATCAACAGTTACCGGAGGAATGTAATTCCAGAAAGCTTTAAAGCTGGTGGTGATGGTAATTATGTATCAAATGCCTGATTCTATTTCTGTTATTATTGTTTTGTCATTTCTGTTCTACTCAAGAGCTGGCTGAACTTGCAGGGAGAATCCGGTTTTTCTTTTAGACTTTGGAAAAATTAATCAGCCCCGGTAGAAAACTCATTGCTCTTAGGGAGAATAAAGTAGGAGCCACGAAATGTCATTTTAGCAGAGCGTGGGTTTTGTGACTGTAGGAAAGGATTTAAGGACGCGCCTTCTGTTCGGTTTCCTATGTAACGAGCAAAGGCTACACGCACGCACCGACGCCACAGCTCCCGGATGCTGTGGCTCCCTTATCTGGGCTTCTGCAGCTCCAGAAGCCCCTTCGGGATGCTGCGAGGGGCTCCCGGTGGGTGGTGGTAGGAACGCTGCGGCCGCCGCCGCCACTCCTGCCGCTGCTGCTGTTGTTGCTGCTGCAGTCACGTGGGAGCCCCTTTAAGTTTCCATAGAGAGGCCTCTCCGGTGTCACATGATGGACATGATATAATGAAACAACATTGTGGAGAGGAAAGCATTAGGGGAGCCCACGGCTACGAAAACAAGTGAGTGAGAAGAGGTGGGAGGAAGAGAAACTACGCCACCTCCCCTGCAGCCGAGCGGCACGCAGCAGCCAGCGAGAAGTGGGCGACGCCGGGGGGCAGGGAGACGGGGTCCTCGGCCCCGGCCCGGGGACCCTGCCGCCCACCGCAGAGAGAACTTTTAGCCGGCAGCCTCGGCAGCCACCGCACCTGTCTCCGGAGCCTCCATCGCTCCTCGTGACGATCAAAGGGAAATTCTAGAAGAATACGCTCTACAAATATACATGCGCATCATTTTCCTCCTTGCGTCTCGCTCTAGAAGGAAAGAGAAAGGGATCCAAGCGGCAGCGTGCGTTCCGCCCCAAGGTAAGTTCTGGAGGGTCAGGAGAGCCGGAGCAGCAGGACTTTGGGGTGGGAATTTTGTTCTCCGTTGAGCCCTCTCGAGGTGAACGAGGCGTCCCCTCGCTGCTGGCGAGGCGGATGGGTCGGATGGTCCAGCAGGAATATTTCCACTGTGGACTCTGTTATTTCCTCTTTCGCACGCCTGGCGGTCCCACCCTCGGAGTCCCCGGGGCCCCTGGCCTCCCCCCGGAAGGGGCCTCAGGTCACTGTCGGGATGTTCGGAAGCCGGGCGAGGGAAGGTAGGGGTTGTGGCGTTGGCCGGGAATGCCGAGGCGATTTCGCCATGTTTGTGTTGCTAAGAGCACTTTTTTCCCCTTTGAGGTGGCTTGATGCCACATGGCTCCTCCAGAGCTGCTGCTGCCGGGTTGAGAGAGAGAGAGAGAGAGAGAGTGTGTGTGTGTGTGTGCTTTCAATGTCCGCATTCCAGCTAATGTTGCGCAGATAAAATTCAAACTTGAGGTAAACAGAAGAGGAGGAGGGGGGGAGGGAGGGGGAGACTGTTTCCATTTCGAGATCCCACCTCTTCACTTCGCGGAGACCAACATCCCGAATCCAGAGAGCTCGCGGGTTTCTCCCACCTACCCCACCTTTGCTGTCCACCAGAAATCAGGCGGCGGCGGGCGGGGGGGGGGCGGAGGGTGCTCACGGAGGACGCGGCGTCTGGGTTCTGAAAAGGAAAAACACCCTTGGCACCCAGGCCTTTGGCTACCTCCTTTTCGCCGGGAGGGACCGAGGATGCCTCGGATTGCTCTGGGGCTGGGGAACAGGAGGACAGCGCTCCCGGGAGGGGTGAGGGGGTGCCTGCCCCTCTCACTCCTTCTTACTTCAGGGGACCGGACTGTCTGGCTCCCACCCCACCCCAGGCGCTGGTTCCTGCAGGCGGGCTGGGTGGGTCTCCAGGTTTCTAGAGGGCCGGTTGCGTAGCAGGTGTGTGGTGGGCATTTCTAATTGGTAAGTCTTGAATTTGGTGGGACGACGTGGATGGGCAGAGCTGCGTCTTAATTTTTTTTTTTTTTTTGCAAATTAGGGAGAAAAATCAAGACGTTACACCCCACTCCTCCTGTTTTAAATACTGATTCAGTTCGAAGCGAGGCTGAAGGGTGAGTGGGGATGTTTAAGGGTGAGGGTGAGCTTCGTCATGTAGAAAACTAGGCATCTGACAGCTTGTGGCCGCCCCCCCCCCCCCCCCCGGCCCCGGGCGAAATGCGGGCTGGGTGGTCCGACAGGGGTGGCGTCCCACCGGGTGGGAGCTGGCGCCGGCTCCCGGAGTGCTCGAGGGTCCGCAGCCCTTGCCGCCGGGGACTGTCCGGCCGGGAGGCGGCGGCCACGTGAGGGTGGTCTGCGGAAGCGCTGGAGCCCAGAGATGGGGGTGAAGTGCGTAGCACAGTCGTGCTGGGGGCGGACACGAAACACCCGTGGGCGGGGGGGGCCGCGGGGGAGCGGAGACTCGCGCGGGCCCGAACCGGAGCCGTGGCGACGGTTTTATTCCGAGCGGCGGCCGGAGCCGGGCGCCTTCCCCGCTGGGCCGGCGTCCCGGGCGCGGGTGGGTGCGCACTTCGCGGCGCTCTCCCGGGAGACCGTTTCCGGGCGGGGTCCCTGGCCCTGAGCGAGGGCTGTAAACAGGGTGGCGCCCTCTGCCCTCCCGCCCCCGGCCTGCCGGGGCGCGCGGCCGGCGGCGCCCGGAGCGGCGGAGGCGCGGCCGCGGCGCTGGGCAGTGGCGGCGGGGGCGCGCCCGCTCCCCGCCGCCCCCGCGCGCCCCCGCCGCCCGGCGGGCCGGCCTCCTCTGTTTTTGTTTTGATGGAGCCCGCGTGCAGCTGGCGCGTGTCGAGTCACGTGCCGTGGGCGGGAGGGGGCTGGGGTGCGGGAGGCAAGGGCGCGGTGACGCACGCGTCCGGAGGGCCTGGCGCCCACGGGGGCTGCGGGACGAGGGGGCGTGTGCCCCAGGCAGATCCCGGTGGTGCGGGGTGCCAGGGCCGCATCTGATAGGGTTCGTAGGAGTTGATGCTGAGTGAGCGCTGTTCGGACGTGGGTGTGAATCCCACAGCACTTCGAGTTCGTCGTCACAGCCTCTAGGCGATCCTCGTCCAACCCGGCGAGGGGCCCGGCCTGCGCTGATTGGGTCAGAGATGGAGCACGATCTTACCGCAGTTTAATGTGGGCACGTAGAGATCTGTATGTGGTTCTTAATCCTGCCTGAAAATTATAAACAACTTGAGAGCCGTAGAAAGAACTCTGTTGCCTGGCCCAGCCCCAAGACCAGTTGAACCCAGATCCAAATAGGGCCTGGACATAGAGTCTTTCGGGAGAAAAAAACCTCCCTCGGTATTTTTGACGCATAGTGGGGAGCGAGAACTTACAGAGGTAGTCAGCTTGATGGAATTGATGGTAGTGAAACCATCCCTCGTTAGGGATGGAATAGTGAAAATAGATGTAGTTAACACGCATTGATCTGTCACTAGAAGGGTCTCTGTGTGTCGGCATGGTGGCAAAGCAGATAGGGATACTTGATGAAATATTGGCATCCCCATTTTACAGTTGGGAAATTGAAATTCAGGCGGGAAAAGTAAAAGTTGGTCCACCGTCAGTGAGGACCCGTGACCATTACCCAGGGAGGCTGCCTCCGGACCTCAGGCTTCGGACCTTGGCTTATGCTGCTGGAATTATGCCTTTACCTAAGGGCCACATCCTTGTGTGACTAGGAATCCTTCTCTGTTTGCCTACCGGCCTGCGAGTTTACCTGCATGTATTTACCCATGTACTTTTATTTGTGAAGTGTTGCTTGTGTTGAAGGGAGGAGAAACACTTGGTGAATTTATTAAGGCCTACAGGCTACTAACATTTACATGAAGTTTATTGTGAGGAGAGGGGGATCCTGGTAATATGAAGAGAACAGATTCTATGGAAGTTTTTTGTTTTGAGATGTGAGCATAGGGGTAAATTGAAGTGCGGAGAAGATGCATGCATTTTCCAAAGATTTAGATGAGCAGACCCAGAAGTCCTTCAGGTTCCTACTAATGATTGTCTAGTATGGTTAGCTGTGTAGCAGACAGAGGCATATTATCAAGTTTTAGGGATTGGCTTGCAGTCGGGCCGAGGAAAGTTTATGGACCCACAGAGGTGAGAAGTACCTATGGTGGGTGACAGTCCTAGTGATACCAGGTAAATAATCACCACTCCTGCCTCTTGGGTTCCTTCTTTAGGAAATTTCCCTTAGTTTCCCCTCAGAAAACACTTAAATACCCTCCTCATGGCACCCCTCTGTTCTGTACATTCTTGCGTCACTGCATTTATTACCATATGTCATACCATTTTTGTTTACAGGGGGGTTGGACGCTTCTCCTAAATTCAGCTGGTCGCAGGTGGGAGTGGTGATTGTTTCCTGGTATCACTGGGTCCGGGTCGGCACACCGCGACAGGTTTGCTGCGTTGGTCTGAATTGAATTCGTGTTGCGTCATCCGCGGTGTTGGTCTGCGTCACGCACCTGGCAAGGGGCTGCTGTATCGGACAGCACGGTTATGGAGGATTTGCTTATGGTTAAGTCTAGTACTTGACGGGTAAATGTTTAAGGTTATTGTGCCTTTAAAAGGAAAACCTTGATTCATTTTCCAGGGCCTGACACTGTGCTTCCCATTTATAAATTCTGAGGTATTTACCAGTGATATTTTGGACCCATGTGAGGCCCTCATATTATAGAGCATTTGTTTGTGTGTTCTGTGAACTTTTCATGCAATTCATGAGGACTCTTTTTTTTTTTTAGAAGCAGAATGGATTGACTGTGAGTAATTATAATTAGGAGTAGTTACAAGGCTAGTGGATGCGAACCCTTGGCCTGTAAACTAAATGGAAGTGCCTTAAGCCTAATCACTCTTTCTCTAAGATGCATTGTGAAGGGCAGGCTCTGCATTTGTCTTACTGGCCATTGTATCCCTGTGCTTTGTACAGTGCCTGACACACAGCAAGTGCTTATAATTATTTGTTGAATGAACGAATGTCCAAGTAACTTAACCCCTTTAATTTAGCTTCGGAAGGTATGTTGTAGAGCTGGAGAGGGGGCCGAGTAACAGTAACTACCCTGAATTTGCTGTTCTTCCAAGGAATGCAGTCTTCTCAGGGGCACTATTGTTAGCTCAGTGACTCTAATTTCTTTCTTTCTTTCTTTTTTTTTAAGATTTTATTTATTTGACAGAGATCACAAATAGGCGGAGAGGCAGGCAAAGAGAGAGGAGGAAGCAGGCTCCCTGCTGAGCAGAGAGTCCGATGCGGGGCTCGATCCCAGGACCCTGAAATCGTGACCTGAGCCGAAGGCAGAGGCTTAACCCACTGAACCACCCGGGCACCCTGTGACTCTGATTTCTCAGAAATCATGCGGCAGGACTTCTTACCCTTTCTTAATAACAGAAAAATAAAATCACAAGAAGATTTGGGGACTCAGGTCACAGAGAGGGAGTTGGAAGTGTAAATCAAATTGAAGGAATTACGTACATTGCCTTGTACATTTGTCCAGGAGTCTTCTTTAAAAGAACTAAAATCAAGCACCAAGCTATGTTAGAAAATTTGGTTTGTAAAATGGAAGGTGATTATGTATGTTAATAGAGTCTGAAGAGAATTCTGAAAATACATCTAGTGTGGCATGACGTGGAGACAAGAGCTTCAACAGGAGAAACAGGAACGGAAACATTTATTTCTTAAATCTCTAAATCTCAATCTGTGGTAATCCTAACACCGAAGTTATGAATTTCTGAGAGGGGATACTTAAAAATGCAAATAGAAACTGATGTTTAGTGGTATAGATAACCACTACTAGACTTTGAAATACTTAGGTGGAAAGGTACCGAATACATCAAACATCTGTTCAGAAGCTGAGTCCTAAGGCCAGAAGTTGTAGAATTCATTTCATGTGGTAGGCGCTGTACTGGTGGGTTGATGCAGAGCCCGATATGTGGTCGAGTGCTCGTAGAAGGTGGCGAGGCGGCCCTGCACTCTGCGTCGGACTTGCCCCGTGGTGTGATGCATGGCCGGATTACAGGCCTGTCCTCGTGCCTGGGACGCAGGCTAGCTTCCTGTCGTTCGGCTAGTATGTGTTGCAGAAATGAAAACTAATTTTATACTAGCATAAGGAAAACATAATTGAAAATGTAATTTTTTTTTTAAATCACACGATACGTTCTGAGATAAAATATGAAGTTTCTTTTTTGGGGGGTGGGATGAGGAGAGTTACTTTCTCTTTTAGCACTTTCTGGCCTCTTAATCCCTTACGGTTGCTCTTTACAAGACTTTTGGTGTCAATGTCGTTGATGGTAGCGGGGGTGGGAAGAAGCCCCAGTTCTGTCAATCACATGTCCCATAAATTCCTGCTGTTGACCCTCAGAACCAAATCCAAATATGACCATAACAAGACAGAACCCACCTCTGCTGTCTGCAACAAAAGATAACTCAGTCTACCAATTAAATAAAAAAGTCTGTGAGGTTTGAGTTATCCAGACGTCCGTGATGTGAAGGGTTTTTTTTAGGTTACTAAATATAAATTATTCAAGACAGAAGAATTTATATGTGTCTATATAGCAGTAATATAAGAATTCATATTGCAGAAGATCAAGATGTTATTTGGCTAGAAGATCATATGGGACCACTTGGATTCAGATGTATAAAGAATCATTTTAGGTATATTGAGAACTGTCTCCAGTGATGTTGGTCACTGGCTTGGTGTAGGAATTGAGGGAGGTTACCGGCTTTGTTTCTTTCTCCTCAGCAGAGTGGGTGGATCGGATCAGTAGTTCCCAAACTTGAGCACTCACGGTAGGATCACTGAGGGCAGGTTAAACTCAGATTGCCAGACCCCCACCCCAGAGTTTCTGACTCAGCACTTCTAGTGTGGGCTTGATGATCTGCCTTTTTTGCAAGTTTCCAGGAGGTGCTGAAGCTGGTCAGACCATATTTTTTTTTTTTTGGCAGACCATATTTTGAGAGCCACTGGATCAGATCAGTTCTTCTCAAGTTTTATGAGGTGTTTGTTCTCGTTTTCCCCCTTTTGCAGCAGCAACACCTACCCTTTGATTTCTACGACATCACGTCATTTAAAGATTCCCGTATGGCAGACTCAGTTGTAAAAGTTTAAAATGGATTGAATTAATTTTATTTTGAGAGTTTCCTGAGAATTTCAGATACTTTACAAAACCTCTGGGTCTGTTAAAACCCAAGATTGGGTATACTTACCCAATAGTCAAGGTCTCTAGTTACAGTATATTGAAATAGTCCTCATGTTATTAAAGAGCTGTTCACTGTTTCTTAAACCCAGATGTTCTATCAGATCTAACCAAGTGCCTTTTAATAGACAGCTTTAACAGGATGTGATGTGTAGCGTATTGCATAGTTGGGAGCTCGTTAAATAAAATGGTGTTTATAAGACATAGTTTTTTTCCTGTTACAACTCTGTGGGTTTGGGTTCGTTTCGTAGTAGACGGATAGTGTGAACCTGGACGCCCTCTGAAGGGAACTGCTTTGCAGAAGAGGCACAGTTGCAGGAAGGAGATGCCTGTCAGGGGGAGGAAGAATAAGTTGTTACAGCATGGCCATTCCCGGTTTTGAGAACTTTGGGGAAGTGGGGAGGCTCTGCAGTTTGTAAATGAAGGGTCTTTGGGGCTGGAATCTGGCAGGAAGGCTGTGCAATAGTAGGGGATGTCCTGGAGCAGCCCTTGCAGGGCAAGCACACTGTTTTTACCGAGTGTGTGTCTGTTTTGGTGGTGATGGGGAGGAGGAGAGGGGGGCTATGGCAAGGGGTTCGTGGAGATTCTAAGGCGGTCTAACAGCTGGTGCTCTGGAAGCGTTCAGATGAAACTAGATTCCCAGGTGCCAAGAGTCAGGTGGACTCAAGGTCCGAGGAGAGCAGAAGTGAGGTTTGACAATACGTACCAACGTGAGTGAATTTATTGGAGAAGACAGAAGAGCAAGATTGGGGGGAAAAATCTCATCTGAGGGGAAGAAGACATAAAAAAGGAGAAATGGGGGAGGAGTAGCGAGTGGGAGGGTAAAAATGAAAGGTTTTAAATTTTCGAACTGCTCTAAAACTTTATGTATGTCGACTAGTTAATAGCACAGGCTTGTTAGAAAATAAATTAACGAGTTTTCCTTTTCATTTCCAGTGAATACATCAAAATATCACCAGATGCTATTATTTGACTCACATCGCATGTCTTTCCAAAGTTATGTCCAGGATCCATGCAGTGCTTACTTTTTTAGATTGCTTTATGATCGTTAACTTGCTTAAATCAAATTCCTGGAAGGCACACACAGTGTTTATTACTGGATGTAGTTTATGGATTAGGGAACAAATCATTGGTGTAGCACAGGCCACAAATCTGGGCCGAGGCCATGAGATCTCACTGCTTTCCACGTCTACTGGTTTCAATTTTTATCTGGAAATTCTCTTATTTTCTAATTGTTTTTATAAAATGACTGAGCCTTCAGTCTTAAAGTTGAGTCAGCATCCGTATAATTGATTTTAGACTGTATTTCATGGAAAGGGCCTTAGCTTTGGATCTACTGTTTATTTCTTTGAAAGGGACTACATGTGATTTGCTGCTAGTCGTTTCTTGACTCAAATGTCTGTGACATAATCTTCATAACTAAATTGGTGAAACTGGTGTAAATTCTTTAGACCTGATGGTTTGAGGCTGGGGTTGGCAGACCGTGTGGCAGGAGTGCTGGGGATGGCCCTTGGGCCAGTTTTCACCGAGCAGCAGTGGGAGGTGGAAGGTGGTGCTGTGCGATCCTGTGCCCCCCCCTTCCTACCCCCCAGAACCTTTTAAAAGCCTCGAGTGCTTTAGGGAGTTAAGACACTTAATATTTTTTCTTATATTTAATCACGCTGGCACTGGGCAGCATCTTTCTTTGTCCTTCCCACATCTCTTGAGTTTCTTTTCTTCCAACTTTTGTCATTTGTTTCTTTCAAGGACAGGCATCTAGCTTCTCAGGCTGGCTTAAGCCACACCCCCCCGGCCCCCCTTGGATTTCCTTCATGATCCTGCCCCTACATTTTTCTGTTTTCCCTGTCCTGTCAATTCTCCTTTGTGCTGTGGCTGATCTGATTTAGTTTGGTGGAAAGGGTATTAAGGTAGAGCGGTGTTAATAACTGTAAGAATGACTAGTGGGTATCTGCTTGTTTGGAGACTGTGCTAAGTGCGTCATATTCCTTCCACTGCGGATGCGAGGTCCTATGAGCCATAGAACCTTGGGAGAGTGTCCAGCTCTGTGCCATATGCTGCTCGTCTGGAAAATGGAGGCTTGGTGGAGTAAGGAAGGTGTTTCTGGCCCTAAAATGCTCTGATTGAGTTTATTCACGTTGTGGTATGATCGTAAACCCTTGTGGGACTTGAGCTTTATGGAAGGTACCTGTTCATCGAGACCGGGGTCCCGTGGAGGGGTGTTGCTTCTCAGCCCCAGGAGCAGGAGACCCAGGACTCTTATTTTAGATTGCCTGCAGTGTGGCTGGCCTTTTTTTCCTTCAGAAGCTTAGGGATGCATCTCAAGGGAACCCTTCTCCATACTTGTGCTGTCTACATCAGAAGACCTGAAAATTGAACCCAAATACTCCACTTTGGAAAGGTTGTTAACCTCAATTTGGAAGATTTTGCAGCTTTTCATCTCCATGGTGGAGGCACTAGGCTTCTAAAGACATCCTTTCCTTAATGGTTCCCTAGAGAAGTTTCTGGGAACCTGCTTAATTCTTCTGTTAATTCTTAAACAACTCATAAAAAAGTGCTACCTCAGATCCTTCTCTTGCAAAGTTGTACATGGTGTGTGACCTTGAGCGCTTGTTCCCTACTTCTAGGGGAATTTTTGTTCATGCTGAATCTTTTGGTTATGTTCATAACAACGCCAGGCTACTTATCTGTTCATTGTCAAGGCCACTGACAATTGTTTTGCTTTCTGCTTTTACATTGATGCATCATGTATTCATTGCACGTACTGTCCATTTTCCAAAAATCTATGATTATCTTTTTTGTTTCTTTATGTTTCCAGAGAGATTAATCATCGCTATGCTAGGAACACTTACTTAATCAGCTTTGTCCCTAGCTTTTCCGATTTTTTTTTTTTTTTAGTTCTTCAAAATTGTATAAAACTTAATTCTTACAGGCTCTATCCCAAAAGAATTTGGGTGACTCTTCCATTTTTAGGGATTATTGCCTGAAAATGCAGGTATTTGATAGCTGCAAGCGAAAGGCATTTTTAAATAGAATGCCATTTATAGCCTTTCTTCGGGTTTTATATTTCAAATCTGCAGTCTATTTTACACTTTTTAGTTTGTGAACAGTTACTGTACTTTGCTGTGTTTGTAAGCCTCTCCTTTTTTTGAGAGAAAAGATAAGAAATCCTACTTTCTCCCACTCTTAAAGGATTCAAAGTTAGGATTTCTTCTGCTACTTATTTAATTCTTCTGAAAAGGTCCATAGGAGTTTGCTCTTTGCCATTTATCTTTGTCACTATGTAACTAGTAGTTTGGAACAGGACTTCACAGGTTTAATGAATCGATACCTTATTTAGTCATTCCCTATCATCCACAGAATTTTTTTTTTAAAGATTTTTATTTATTTATTTGACAGAGAGAGAGAGGGATCACAAGTAGGAGAGAGGCAGGCAGAGAGGGGGAAGCAGGCTCCCCGCCGAGCAGAGAGCCCGATGCGGGGCTCAATCCCAGGACCCTGAGATCATGACCCGAGCCTAAGGCAGAGGCTTTAACCCACTGAGCCACCCAGGCGCCCCACACAGAATTTTTTTTTTAAAGATTTTATTTATTTATTTGAGAGAGAGAGAGAGAGAGAGAGATAAGTAGGCAGAGAGGCAGGCAGAGAGAGAGAGAGGGGGAAGCAGGCTCCCGCTGAGCAGAGAGCCCGACGCAGAGCTCGATGCCAGGACCCTAAGATCATGACCTGAGCTGAGGGCAGAGGCTTTAACCCACTGAGCCACCCAGGCGCCCCCAGAATATTTTTCAATAGCAGATCATTTGCGATTGTAAACAACAGAAATATCCCAACAACAGACTTGGTTTAAAAAGACTTTATCCATGTAAGAAATCATGCCTTACCATAGCTGAAAAACATTTGCTCCTGCGTGTGTATAGGGAGGGTGATGGTGGTTATGATATCCTGGCTTACCCTGGGCTCGTTCTGTGTCTGGTGGCCCCAGCCCATTAACCCAGGAAAGGCCCAGCATGATTAGAGGACGTAGGCAGTGCGACTCTGAGAGTGACTGGAAATGCCCTCCTTCTTACTGTATGTTCTTGTTTTCTGAGTACTAGTTGTTTGAAAACACTGAATTGCCATTGTATAAATATACATACTACTTGCTAAACCATCAATTTGGATCATTGTGCTCTTTTCGAGTTAAGGAATCTAAGCTCTGGAAAGATTGCTTATCAGGAACAGGTCAGGTCCTGGACTTTCCTGGGAAGGTCCAGAGTATTTTGGATTGCAGCACTTTCTGTGTTACTTTTCATGCATCGGAATCCTAATCCTGGACTTAGAGTCTAGGAGCAAACCCAAATAAATATGTCCTTCTCTGGGCAAATTTTTGTGTCCAAAACTAAACCAAAGAAAACAAATGACGCTTAAAGATGTCTGGCACCTCTCTGCAAGCTTCGTGTGGTGCAGGCACAGCTTGGCCCCAGGATCGTGACAACCCGATTTGGGCAATTCCTCTCCTCTTTGTCCATTCTCTTTTCTTTCTGTGTTCTATACTCTCTCCACTACTTCCCTTTTTTTTTGTTTTTTTCCCCTTTCCGGGTTCTTTTTTTCTCTGTTCTACCTTTCCCTTTTTCCCTTTGCCATTCCTGCTTTGGATAGCCTAGTAACACCACGAAGTTATTGCAGGGATTTTTTTTTTAATGGCAGCCCAGAGCTAAATACAAGTTTTCCCTCTGATAAGAGTCTGTGCTGGTGCAAACTGTCTCTAAAGAGTTTAATCTGTTTACATCGCATATTCCATGTTGAATGGAAAGTGTGATGTGAAATATATTTCATATGGATGTTTAAGTTTTGTGCCTAAGGACATTCTGCCAAAACTTAGGTAATAGTAATCATACAAATAATGAACCTCAGGATTCTTTTTTATTTATGAAATTTCTGATAAACAGTGATGATGTTTGGGTTAATATAACAATGATTTTAAATGGGTTAAGCTGTAACAAAGTTGGGTGTAAAAAAATGTGAGAATCCAATGGGTATTAAATATGCAATAGTTATGCTATTCTTTTTTTTTTTAAAGATTTTATTTATTTGAGATAGAGACAGCGAGAGAGAGCATGAGAGGGGAGAGGGTCAGAGGGAGAAGCAGACTCCCTGTGGACCCGGGAGCCCGATGTGGGACTCGATCCCAGGACTCTGGGACCATGGCCTGAGCCGAAGGCCGTCGCTTAACCAACTGAGCCACTCAGGCGCCCCGGTTATGCTATTCTTAAAGATCAGAGTATCTTCTAGCTCTATGGGCTTCAGAGCTAATTTAATCACTCATCTTATTCTGTAGATAAGGCAATTTACTTAATTTTACATACCTGGTTAGTGGCATAGTTGACTACAGTTCGGTCTTCCACATAGCTGTCCACTCTCCTTTTTGGGACAGAAAATTCGATTCATGACATTTCGAGGCAAAATGGGCAGAGAAGGCTGAGATGAGTATGTTTGTTGTAAGCCTAGCTTGACTTGAATTTATTAGTTAAGAGATGAGCATCCAACCTCTCTGGATGCCAGTTTATGGGTGGTGGTACTTTAAGGTCCCTTCCAGGGCTGTGACCTATACTCCAGTGAGAAAAAGGAAGTAGACTTAGATTTTTCCTGTTGTGCATTTCAGCAGTTTCAATTTGTGTCTTATTTTGAGTAGATAGCTTTCCTTTTTTTTAGTAGCTATCATTTGTGTATTGTGAGTGAATCAACTTTTACAAAGTATATTGTTGTTAGGTGGTTTTTCTTTCTTTCTTTTTTAAAGATTTTATTTATTTATTTATTTATTTATTTATTTATTTATTTAACAGAAAGAGATCACAAGTAGGCAGAGAGGCAGGCAGAGAGAGGGAAGCAGGCTCCCCGCTGAGCAGAGAGCCCGACCCCAAGGACCCTGAGATCATGACCTAAGCCAAAGGCAGAGGCTTAACCCACTGAGCCACCCAGGTGCCCCACAGGTGGTTTTTCTTAACATGACGGTTGCTTCTGTATTCAAGTGTTTCTAGCTTCACTGTGGTTAGCTGAAGTAAACACAAATTTAGAGGCAGGTCTCCCCTAGTTTCAAACTGGTGGAGGGGTACCATGTGGAATATTCCACAGAGAGAGAACTTAGAAGTGGTTTATTCAAATTGTTTGTTGTCTGTTACAGTGTTAGAAAGTAATATCATATAGAGGCACCTCGGTGGCTCAGTCAGTTAAGTGTCTGACTCCTGATTTTGGCTCAGGTCATGATCTCAGGTTGGTGAGATGGAGCCCCTTCGTGGGACTCCATGCTCAGGGGGAGTTTGCTTGAGATTCTTTCCCTCTGCCACCGCCCCCCATCCTTTTTCCTCGCTCAAATAAATAAATAAATCTTTAAAAAAGAAAGCAGTGGGGAACCTGGGCAGCTCAGTGGGTTAAGCCTCTGCTTTCTGCTCAGATCATGATCTCAGGATCCTTGGGATCGAACCCCAAGTCGGGCTCTCTGCTCAGCGGGGAGCCTGCTTCCCCTGCTCCCCCGCCTGCCTGCTTGTGATCTCTTTATCAAGTAAATAAAATTAAAAATAATAAAAATATTTTTAAAAAAAGAAAGCAGTGTCATGTAAACAAGATTTAAGAGAAATTGGCTCTTCTGATTTCTAGAGTTGCTTTACTTGGGGTTGTGGAATGGGTTTTTCTGTTCTTAGTAGGATAATCTGGTATTGTTTGTGTCAGAGAGAAGACAGTTGTGACAATCTGGAAGGATAGGGAGGATGAGAGGAGTTGAAAGCATTGAAGAAAAAGATGCGGAGACTGGAGATGCTTTCCTAAGAGGAATGTGACCGTGAGCTCTGAGCCCCTTCCCGCATTGCTTAGCAGTAGTTACCATGTCCTTCTTTGCTTAAAGAAACCTATACTTTCAATTAAACACTTATGAACGCCCCTCGAGTAGATTGCATTGAGTTGGGTGCTGTGGGAATTACAGAAGAATTATCTATAAGAACTTCTTCCTCTAGATGTTTACCCTCTGCCTGGGTCTTCAGTGCATAGACCATGAAATGAATGAGTGAACGTCTGAGTACCCAAAGGCGTGGTCTTGGCAGGAGTCGAGAAGGGGGGAGGAGGCAGCAGTAGGGAAGGAACCCAGGAGCCCTACAGTTGGAGTGGCTGGAAGGACTGGTAGTTAAGGGAGAAGGTGCATGGATGCTGTTGGGCCAGGTTAGGACATCGGCTTGGGAGTTGGGAAAAGGACCATCGGATGTTTTAAAGTGGCAAATGAGGGGACCTATGAAAGTACCAGAGCCTTTTTACCCGTCTTTTTATCTCGAAAACTTGAAACCTTTAGAAAAACAATACTGTAAATACTCATATATCCTTGTAGATGAGTCACTTGTTAACATTTTGCTGTGCTTTCCCTCACGCTCAGTGTATGTGTTTTGGATCAAATGGGGTATGTATATTTATAATATTTTGCTTGACCACTTGAATATAAGTTTCAGATACCATGACATTTCACCTCTATATACCTGTGAAAGAGGACTTTCTTCTGTATAACCACAATGCAATGATCACACCTAAGAAGTTTAGCATTGATATAATAACATGGTCTAATAAAATAGAAAATATTTAAATTCGGGAGGGGAATGTGTATTTATTTTTGTTTTTGAAATCAGGAAGACTTGCCTGGCACAATGTGTATTGAATGAATTGGTGGGATAAGAGACCAGAGCCACAGAAACTGGTTTGTATATATTTAAAATGTCACATAGAGGGGCATCTGGATGACCCAGCTGGTTAAGTGTCCAGCTCTTGGGCTCAAGTCATGGTCTCAGGGTGGTTCAGATGGTCTCAAATTGGGATCTTCGCTCAGCAGAGAGTCTGCTTGAGATTATTTCTCCGTCTTCCCCTTCCCCCGCTCACATGCACATTTTCTCTCTAAATACATAAATAAAATCTTAAAAAAATAAAAAAATTAGAAGTCACATATAGTCATAAAAACAGAAAGAGGAAACTTATTATATCCTGATATACTGTATTCTTGAATACATTTTTTAATATATTGATACAATCTTAAGCAAGGCATAAGAGAGTATAAAAAAGAGAATTTATAAATAGTTGCACACATGTAGACTAATAATATCCCTGGAAGGATAGAAAATGGGGCATAACATTTCATGCCTCGAAGAGAAGGAAGCAGGCAGCTGGAGAACAGCGAGATGTTCCCCTCAATATCCTTTTTTACTTTAGAAGTTTGAACTGTTGGAAATTCAAAAATAAGTTGTAAGAGAAGCAAGCTAGACTTACATGTTGAAACTACCATTAGCTTTGTAGTGTGTAGGATAATGTTTCTCTTTATGTCCTGAAGAAGTTTGGAGACTGAGACCTGAAACAAAGATAGAGGATGGAGGAAACTTTGTTATCTTTCCAGTTTTGAAGGGAAATCTTTTTGTGCCACTTAATGGGAAAGGGGTGTTTCGTGATGTAAGAAGGCATGTTTTCTGGAGCTCCTGGTGTGGAGGAGAGGGACTTGCATGGGGTCTGATATCCAGGGAGTCTGCACTGCCCAGAGTAAGATGGGGTAGGAGTTTGTATATCCCTTTTGGAGTTAAGGAGACTATTTCCCTCCTTTAGGAATGAGGAACAGGAAGATAATTTTGTAGTTTGCTTCAGTAGAAAAGTGCAGAAGATGGCAAAGAAGACTCCTTTGATGATAATAAGTGTGTTTAAAAAGATGCTAAGAGAAAATGAGCAGACATTTAGGAGTACTGCCTGGCTTTCTTCTTGATTTGTTTTTAAAGACAGATTCTTAAAGATCATAAGAAGGTTAAAAGAACGTTATTGAGTAAATAGCAGAAATCTCTGTTATTAGTATATTTCCATTTGATAGCAATTTGATTATTTCATGTGATGATTTTTATATAATTTCATAGTGAATTTGTGTGATGTTTATCGTTAAAGAACAACTTTTTCGCATTGTCTTGAATTAAGTTGCATGAAAATTTAAAATTAATTTCAGAGCTGACGCAGCCACAGTTTATTTTCTGCTGTATGATTAACATAAAGTTATTGATTAATACTTAGTGCCTTTTCTTTTGAAGGCCAGTGTTTATTAATCAGTGAGTGTTGAATTGCTCCCAGTGTCCATTAGGCATTCTGTGGTTAATAGAGACAGATAGCCTGCCCTTGATAGATGCTTCTGGAAAGTTAACATTTCAACAGTGGCAGTTAAATTCCCATCAGGGAGGGAAGCCGCTGATTGCTGGGTCAGGTCTTCGGAGAGGAGAGGAGAGAGAAACTCTGCGCTGTTGAATTAGGCAGCCAGGGTGTGAGACTTTGCAGGTGAAGAAATCTGACTTTACCAGTTCGTTCAGAGTCCATGGGACTTGTGAGACCGAATGATGCTGGCCCGTGGAGCCAAGCAAGCTTCCGGCAGACGGAACACCCCATGTGTTGCTTTGCAGTGGGAGATGTACTAACGCCAGCTGTAGACTGGTGGAAAGGATAACCTTTGGATCATAACTTTACTTGGTGAACATAGAAATAAGATGGGGACAGATTGGGTATCTTCAACTGATACTTCTATCAAGTCATTGGAATTTGATAGAGGGCTTTTTTCACCCCCAGGAGCTATTCTGCTTAAAGACTGGGTTCTAAAATTAGAACCCCTTTACTGCAGTGTGCTGCTGGATAAACGGGAAGAATTCGTTTCCAGTTCCCCTTGCTAATCAGTTACCGAGGGTCCCCTTGCCTCTTGCCGGGTATGTTCCAATACAATGGGGACATAATAGTACTAACAGTAACGAGTTTGGCATGTGTGGGGCATTTGGCTGATGTGGTTTTCTTCTGTTATTCCGTTGATCCCATAATAGCCCTAGGGAAATAGGTACTACTATCATTCCCACTTTATAGATGAGAAAATCAAAGTTTAGCAAAGCTTAGGGCTTAGAGCCCAACTTCTGAACCAGGTAGCCTGACTCTAGAGAAACTTAGGATTTATCCACACGTGATAGAATTTCTTTTGCACATTTCAGCTTCTTTTCAGTTGTGTTTTCCTTAAAATATACCATGCTCATCTTAAGACAACCTTCTCTCTGTTATCTGTCAAATGAACACTTAGGAAATACAGTTTCTGTGAAAATATTTAAGCAGTAACTCTTAGGGTAGGTTGTGGTTTTTGTTTGTTTGTTTTTTGTTGAAGAATGCTGACCTTGATTTCCTTATGATAATTTTGAATAGTTTCATTTAGAAAATGGACCAGTAAAAATTAAAATGTCTGCCAAAAAACCCCAAAGATAATGCAAAGAAGAGCTTTATTTATTTATTTAGAGTTTAATTTTTTATCTTTATTCAAAGGTGGAAGTAGGATATCTAGACCTTTTTTGTTATATGCTTTCCTTCCACTAGAATTTATATTCTTTTTAAATTAACATATAATGTATTATTTGCCCCAGGGTGCATGTCTGTGAATCATTAGGCTTACACATTTCACAGTACTTACCAATAGCACATACCCTCCCCAATGTCCATAACCCAGCCACCCTATCCCTATCCCCCTACCCCCCAGCAACCCTCAGTTTGTTTCCTGAGTTTAGGAGTCTCTTATGGTTTGTCTCCTTCCTGATACCATCTTGTTTCATTCCCCCCCCTCAAATTAGAACAGCTATTTTTAGATTCACCCATTTACATTTTCCTCTGTTTACATTTGTGCATATTTTCTTGCTCTATATTTTATTTGTAAGTATATGTGCGTTATACATGTTTTTTTCTGAGTCATTTGGGGTGTTACATATTTCATGGGCCTTTATCTCTAAAGATTTCAGTGGGCATTTCCTGAGAACAGAGTTTTTTTGCTTGCATACAGTTACTACGTCATAAATTTGTATTGTTAAAATATTATCATCGAATATCTGCTGTGCATATTGTGATTTTATCAGTTGTTCTGTTGAGGTCCTTTATACCATTTTTTTTCCCTGTGGTATGAGATCCAGACTAAGGTTATATATCCTATTTCGTTGTCATATCTGTTTAATACCCTTTCATCTGGACTATTTCCACAGTTTTCTTTTTCTTTTATCAGATTGACATTTTTGAAGAATATAATTATACCTGTCCTTTTTTTTTTTTAATAATAGAAATTTCCTCATTTTACTTGTCTGATGTTTCCTCATCTTTAGAATCAGGTTATGCATAATGGGCCAGAACTCACTTTTTCCCCTCCTTAATAAGTTTATTCCTTTTCAAAATCAGGAAATTAACACTCATATAATAATATTATCTAAGTACAGACCTTTGTCAGATTCCGTCAATTATTCCCCAAATGTCTGTAGAGTAGGAAAATAGCAGATCATATGTCACATGTGGACTTACTTATCTGGAACAGTTTCTCAGTCTGAATTTCGTGGCACGAATATTTTTGGAGAAGATTAGCCAGTTATTTCCAGAATGTCCTTCAGTGTTGGTTGGTTTGAAGTTTCCTCATGGTTAGATTCAGGTTTTGCACTTTTAGCAGAAATGCCACACGAAGGACATTGTGTTCTTCTCAGCACAGCGTACTGGAGTCACATGATGTCTGTTTGTCCCGCAGCTGGCGATGTTTTAATTTTGATCACCTGGTTAAGGTTCGGTCGGCCAGGTCGGCCCCGTGTACAGTTACCCTCACCCCCTTTTACAGACAATAACTATCTTGAGTTATGTTTTTAGTTCATATCCTAATGACTCCTCAAACTTTTACTCACAGGCTTTAGAATCCTTGGGTGATTCTTGCCTGGATCGGCCATTCTTACGAAGTTTGCCCGGTGACAATTTAAAATCCATCATTCCCCCTTCGTTTATGTATTGGTTTTCTCCCACAAAGAAAGGTTTTTTCCCTCAGCTCTTATTTATTTATCTTGGTGTTGATTCATGGATTTGTACTTGAATCTTGTTTTACTTATCATTACTGATTTTGACGCTCAAATTGTCCTGGATTGGGCCAGTGGGAGCCCCCTGAGGCTGGCTCTTGTGCCCTCCGACACGTCTTCATCATTGTTTGACACATCCTTACTTTGCGGCTGGGAGAGTCCTTCTTGTGAACGTTCTCTGCCTGCACCCTGGAGGTAGGTGGTCACATCTCCATTCTTCTTGTATGACAATGCCTATGTCTCCAAAGCCTCACCAAGAGTGACTTTTTTTTTTTTTTTGATTTTATTTATTTATTTGACAGAGACCGTGAGAGAGGGAACACAAGCAGGGGAAGCAGGAAAGGGAGAAGCAGGCTCCCTGCTGAGCAGGGAGCCCAGTGCGGGGCTCGGTCCCAGGACCCCGGGATCATGACCTGAGCTGAAGGCAGTGCTTAACCGACTGAGCCAACCAGGTGCCCCTAAGAGTGACTTTTATAACTTTAATTTTTGCCAGTTTGATGAGTGAGAAGTAGCAACTCAGTGTAGTTTTAATTTCTGTTTATGAGTGGAGTTGAACATCTTTTCGTATGTTTGTGGGGTAGATACGTGTATGTGTATGTGTGCGTGTGTGTGTACTCATGTTTTTTGGTCCATGTTTCTGTCCCAAGTTACTTGTATTCAGTTCTTCAATATTAAGAGTTCTTTATATATTATGAATACTATCTCTTTATCTGTGATATGATGCAAATATTTTCTCTCATTTTGTTTATTGCCTTTGGTTAATGATGGTTTTTTTTCTTGCCATGCAGACTTCATTAAAAATTTTCATGTAATCACATTATTAGTGTTTTCTTGTACTTGTCCTGATTTTTTTTCCTCCCCATCCTCACTTTTCCTGATTTTGAATCACAGTTAGCATGCTTTTCCTTATGTCAGACTTAGAGAAGATCACCATTTTTTTCCCCTGGAGTACTTGTATGGCTTCATTGTTTTACAGTTAGATCCCTGGTTCATTTGGAGTCTATTCTTGTGTATGATACGAACTATGAATCTAATTTTATCTTTTTCCAGATGGCTAACCAATTGTTTTAACAATTATTAAAAGTTAGTTTTTGCCCCAGTGATTTTTAGATGCTCTGTTTTTGTTTTTGTTTTTAAATATTTTATTTTTTATACAATACTCAAGTTCCATCTGTACTTGGGTCTGTTTTTGACTTTCTGTATTACCATACTGGTTTTTCTGTCTGCTCTTGGGCCAGCAACACACTTTTCATTATAGAGTCTTTAGAGTATAATTTAATGTCTGGGAGGACTAGGCCTCTGCTCTAGCATTTTAGAGTTTTCCTGACTGATCTTGCACATGTATTTTTTTTTTTAAGATTTTATTTATTCATTTAACAGAGAGAGAACACAAGCAGGCAGAGAGGCAGGCAGAGGCAGAGAGAGCAGCAGGCTCCCTGCGGAGCAAGGAGCCCGATCCAGGACTCGATCCCAAGATGCCGGGATCATGACCTGAGCCAAAGGCAGCTGCTCAACCAACTGAGCCACCCAGGCGTCCCTTGCACATGTATTTTTAACATGAAGTTCAGTTTCAGTTGCTACCTTCATTAAAAAGAATTGTTGGTATATTTGTGTGGATTGCATTAAATTAGTTTATAGCTACTTGACATTTTTGATGTTAACTTGTTCTCTGCCAAAATAAGAAATGTCTTTTTTTTTTTAAAAGACTTTATTTATTCAAGAGAGAGAGTGAGCAGAAGCAGGGGGAGAGGCAGTAGGGCAAGTAGACTCCCCGCTGAGCTGGGATCCTGCTGCTGGGCTTGATCCCAGGACCCTGGGATCATGACCTGAGCCAAAGGCAGATGCTTAACCGACTGAGCCACCCAGGTGCCCAAAGAAGGTTTTTTTTTTTTTTTTTTTAAATAGTTTCCACACCTAGCATGGAGCCCAACGTGGCTTGAACTCACAACCATGAGACAGAGACCTGAGCTGAGTTGAAGATGCTTACCCGACTGAGCCACCCAGGCGCCCCTAAACAAAACGTTCTGTTCTATGTGTGCATTAACGTAGGGAATATAAAGACAGCAAAACTATGATTTCTACCTTAAATAACTTAAATATACTTTTGGAAATCAGGTGTATGTTCATTTATATGCGTTAAAAAATAGAAACATTTCTTTGGTCAGCGGACTTTGAATTGAACCTAAAAGGAAGTGTCGAATGTAGTTTAGTAGAGAGAATCAAGGACATTTCAAGTGGACATTGCTCAGGTGAAAGCAGAAGCAAGATCTTGCCATGTCACGTGAGGTCCGTGAGAGCACTGGCCTCAGCCTGAAGCAGCGTGTTTGTATTCAAAAGTCAAGTGGGGGCAGGCCATGGAAGGCCTTGAGTGGCCACGGTTTGGATTTGATCCACTCAGCCCCAGAGGCCTCCTGAATTAGTCATCTATTGCTTGTAACAACTTATCCCTAACAAGAGTGGCTTAGGACCCCAGTGAACATTTGTCATCTCTAACAGTTTCTGTGTGTCTGGGAGTTGGGAGCAGGAAGCACCGTTGCCACTATTCCACTCCTTAAAAGTGAGCCTGTAGGGCTCTATGCAGGGCACTATGTAACATGGAACAATGATCACTTAATTCATGTAGAACAGTAAAGGGTCAAAACTTGGGGCGCGTGGGTGGCTCAGTGGGTTAAAGCCTCTGCCTTCCGCTCAGGTCATGATCTCGGGGTCCTGGGATGGAGCCCCTCATCGGGCTCTCTGCTTGGCAGGGAGCCTGCTTCCTGCTTCCCCCTCCCTCACTGTCTGCCTGCCTGCCTGCCTACTCGAGATCTCTCTCTGTCTGTCAGACAAACAAACAAACAAACAAATAAATAAATAAAGTCTTAAAAAAGTGAGCAAGGAAATTTAGGGGGAGGGTGGCTGGGTTCCACACTTTAAGGAGAGGAGTAGCGGAGAATCTGGGAACATACTCTAAAGCCTGTGTTGGGAAGAAGAGGGGCAGTGGCACGATTTTGAAAAGGAAGAAGACCACGGTATCTAGAGGAGGATTCGTTTGGTGGCAGCTTCAAAGAGGAAGAAAGGGAGGAATCATGGGTAGATGGGAGTGAAGTAACCCAGCAGAAAGGTACAGGTGAGGGAGAAGCAGGACAAGTTGGAGGGATGAGGGAGAGGAAGGTGGGAGTCAGGGTTTGGCCCCAGGGCGTAAAGATCCAATGCGGTTGCCTTACTGGAAAGAGAAGCCAGTGTTAAGGAGATTAGGGTACTTGTTTGGTTTTAGACACTCAAGGGGGAATTCCTAAGCAGTTAAGAGTTGATAGAACCAGGGCTCCTGTTGAGACGTCCAACCAAAGGGGGAAGAGTTCCCATCTGTCACCCCAGACGCGATGGTTGAATTTCTCAAGGGATGAGGACATGGAGAGGCCAGAACACGGGGACCCAGCCCTGGGGAAGCTCTGGCTCAGAGGATGGTCAGCAAGAGAAGCCGGATCTGCAGCCTTAGAGCGAGAGGCAAGCCAGCTGTGTTCCGTTCCCGGCAGCAGCGAGAAAAGGGGAGGATCAAGAGCTTCAGATGTTGCCGACTCTGAAGAGAATGATGTTTGAAATGAATGCATTTGCCTGTGAGATTATTAGAGGTGACAGCAGTTTAAGTGGAGTAGAACAATTTTGGAAATTGGATTATAACATTTAATTCGATGATTAACTTTTTAAAAAGTGCTCAAGGTGGGAGGATGAGTGGCTGGCATGCCTTTAGGTTTTGAGATCTTACCTCCTTCTTGCCTCCTTTTAGCACCACCAAGCCTCCCTGGAATGGTACTCTTCAGATCTTGGCTTGAGGGATGAAGTAGGATTTTACCTCACTTGTTTTCAGAGAATCTCTTAACTGTAAGTGAAGTCAGTTTCCTTTATCATTCTTTGACTTCATATCCTGGTTTTAGCTATTCTCACCTGTGCTCTTCCCTCTCCTCCCTTCCTAGCCTTTCCTCCCTCTTCCCCTGGTTTGTATGACTTTCAAGATTGGTTCCCAGACTGGGGATCACCCACTTTCCCCCTCCCTTACCCCCCAACTTCAAGAGAGATTCTGCTACTCTTTCGTTAACTGAACCTGTAGGGATGCAGTTAATGCCTATGAGATATGATTACAATTAGCAATTGACAAATGTCAGTACTAAATTGAGAAGAATTTTGTGTTCCTTGATACTACATGTCTATCTGTCTGTGCAGTCAGTTTTCACATGAGTAAAATAAGTGTTGATAAACGAGCAAAAACATGAAAATATTCGTAGAGTTTCTTTATGTGACGCAGTATATTTCAAGATTTCTGCAAGGATTTGAGATTAAATGGACCGAGAAATTGCGTAGTGAAACACTGACAAAGCCAGGAAAAGTGAATCTGAGTTTTCTCTGCTACATGATGTGATGATGATTATTTTCAATTTTTTTTATTCTGATAGGGTTGTTTTTCTTCTAAGAAAAACTTCCGTTTCACTAAAGACTTCAAGAAACTAAACAGAATAGCAATAATAAGTATCATTTCAAATCAAAGAATAGACTTTTTTTGCTGCAAGAAAAAGAACTAGTATTGATAGGTTCTATTTAGCAAAAAAGATTGCTGTCTGTCGCATCGGCTTTGAATAAATAGGGCAGCACTGAGTAACAGCCTCGCTCTGCAGAATGCGTAGAAGGTGAGCATGGGAGAGGTGAAGCGGGGCAGGGGAAGGTGAGTCCGAGTCGCAGGAGTGAGGGGGTCTGAGAGACGCTGGTGCGGACAGCATGGGTAACCAGCGGCTCTTGGAGGCACGAACAGAGAAGCACTGCCGTGAAGTTTCCTTCATGACATTTTTTATTTCGGATTTTATTTTCGGGGCGCCTGGGTGGCTCAGGCGGTCAAGCATCTGCCCTTGGCTCAGGCCATGATCTCACAGTCCTGGGATCGGGCTCTCTGCTCGTCGGGGAGCCTGCTTCCCCCTCTCCCTCTGTGCTCTCTCTTTCTCTGTCTCAAATAAATAAAATCCAGATTTTTAAAAGTAATCTCTACACCCAACGTGGGGCTTCAACTCACAACCCCAAAGTCAAAAGTTGCACGCTCCACCGGCTGAGCCAGCCTGGCGCCCCTTGTAACTTTTATTACACCCGTTAAGCTTTTCCTGTGTGTCAGTGGGTGTGAGAGAGAGGGTCAGAAAAAAGAAAAAGGGAGTGAGAAGGGGGTGGCAAGATCGAAGACTGTGTTGTTTGTCTTCACAGTTAAAGGTCTGGATGTATTTGCATATGTCGTAACTCTTACTACTTGTGGTCGGCAGTAGTCAAGAAGTTAGTGTGCTTAATTGGTCTAGTTTCCTTCTCCTGTCTCCCACCCGTCCTATCCCCTCTTCTCTCCTTTATCTTCTCTGAGAAGATCTCAGGGAAGATACCTCCCTTCAGGCACCGTCAGTCCTAGAAGCTTCCTTCAGTGGCTGCTTCCGTTCCCAGTGCCCCACACTGGCTGGGCTAGTTCCCCTCTGTGCCCCTCCATCTCCAGAACCTCCTGGGAATCCCCCCACCACCCGGCTTCTACAACTTGGTATGTGCTCGTCTGTTGATGTGTTTGTTTTCTTTTTGAGACTGTGAGCTCCTCAGTGCGAGGGGTCAAGTCTCACTCATCTGCGTATCCTTGTATCTAATACATGTTAGTGGATACACACTCAGCGCCGTCCAGCGTTGTGGCACTGACGTTGCTGAGCTTTGCTGGTTGCCTGACCGTAGAGATAGACCACCCGAGCCTTCAAGAAATCAGGGTGGACTGACAAGTAAGTAAGGCGGAGGTCCTGATGTAGGGGTGCTCCTCCGAGAAGGTCTCAGGCACGGCTGGGAGCAGGAGACAGATTCTGCGATGCTGTGTGGGGGTGTCGTGGGAGAGGCCTCAGTGCAGGCTGCTCTGGAAGCGAGTCATTCATTCAGCCTGGGGAGGTCCTGGGGAGACTGGCGTTGGACTTGAATCTTTGAGTATGCGGTCACTCGCCGTGTGGAAAAGGAGGGGCATGTGCCAAGCGGTAGAGGTACGAGGATCATTTTCTGATTTGTTTGGAGGAAACTTGAAGTCCCTGGGAGCTGGGGGATGGGAATGTGGCGGCAAGTGAGATTGGAAGGAGCCGTGTGTATGTGTAATGCTAGTGTGGCTGTTCTTTACCCTGTTGGCTGTGGGGAGCCGGTGAAGGTTTTAAAATCAGAAGAATGGCACAGATGCACATTTTTATTTTATTCTGTTCTGTTCTATTTTATTTTTTAAGTAGGCTCCATTATTAGTGCGGAGTCCAACGCAGGGCTTGAACTCACGACCGTGAGATCAAGATCTGAGCCGAGATCAAGAGTTGGACACTTAACTGACTGAGCCCCCCACCGAGAGCCCCCCCAGATTCACATTTTAGGCAAATGCCTGGCAGCAGCATGAAAATCATCCCGGAAGGGAAGAACTAAAAGCGAATACACCGGTTGGGAAACAGGTGGGGCGGTCCCCATGTGTGGGATGTAGGGCCTGGATTAAGGCTTTGCAGTGGAGGCGTGGAGAGAAGACAATTTGAACGTGTGGTCTAGAATGTGGGGAGGTGGGATTTGTGAGATCTGTTGACTGGAGCTACATGTGCGAAAGAACAGACAGTGGTCGTAGATTTTTTCAACATCTAGCCATTGACTAGGAGAATAGAAAGGAAGCCTTGGGCTTGGGTTTGGACCTTTGAGAATGGGGCATCCAAATGGTGGTAACTAGCAGACTATTAGATATGCGACTCTCAAGTGTAGGAGCGAACGATACGCAGTGTGGAGTCACAGATGTGAAAGGGTATGATTACAAAGGGAGAGCTAACTAAGCAGCGAGGGAAGGCCGAGCAAAGGACCTGGGACATCTCCGCATTTAAAGGGCATTCTCAGGGGAAGGGCATCTAAGAACAGATTCAGAAAGGGCAGGCGTCAACATTAGATGCCCCCAAGAGGTTCGGTTGGGATGAGAAGTAAAATGAGGCCATAGGGTTTGACCAACTCATAGACTCTCAGTGAGAGAAATTATAATACTGGCCCTAGAAACTTCATGCCAATGACTAAGTGCAGTGGGTCTTAATGGGTAGGGAAAATGAATATAGGCCACCTTTTTTTTTTTTTTAAAGCAATTTAAAATAGGCAGATTATAGATAAAGGGCAGCGGGAAGGTCTTTATTTTAGGAGAAGGTAGTGTAAGTATGCTGCGATGGTCTGAACGTGTCCACACATGCTTGGAACAGCCATTGCAGGAACGGAGCAAAAGCTGACCAGGGAGAGGTCATGGCGTATTGCCCAGCAATGAGGGCCTGACTGGAGTGGAAAGTAAGTTATTCTACCAAATGGTAGAGTTACGTGACTTTTCTTCCCTGGCACTCTCTTTCTTTATCCTGGGGGCGGGAACAAGTGAAATACGACATGATTATTTATTTTGCGAAATAATGTTTGTTTTTTTTTTCAAAAGAATTTATTGTAATGTTTTCTTTGTTTTTGAAGATTATATTTATTTATTTGTCAGAGAGAAATTGAGAGAGCGTGCACAAGCAGGGGGAAGCAGCAGGCAGGGGGAGAAGCAGGCTCCCTGCTGAGCAAGGAGCCTGATGCGGGACTCGATCTCAGGGCTCTAGGATCATGACCTTAGCTGAAGGCAGATGTTTAACGACTGAGCCACCCAGGCGCCCTGTTTTAATTTTTTTTTTAAGACCAGGTACTTTCCAGTATTCTTTATTTGTGTGTAGTGAAATATACATTAGACCTACTATTTTAAACATTAAAAAATTTACCACTTGTAAACGTGCAATTCTGTTAACAGTAAGTACCTTCCCATTATTGTATGTCCATCACCACCATCCATCTCCAGAACCTTTACATCATCCCCAGGTGCAACTCTGTGACCATTAAATACCAAATCCCTCGGTGAACCTGGGTGGCTCAGTCGTTAAGCATTCCGCTCAGGTCATGATCTCAGGGTCCTGGGGTCAAGCCCCGAACCAGGCTGTCTGCTCCTTGAGGAGCCTGCTTCTCCTCCTCCCTCTGCCTGCCACTCCCCCTGCCTGTGCTCTCTTTCTTTCTGTCAAATAAATAAATAAAATATTTTTAAAGAACTGAATAAACACCAAATCCCTATTTGTTCCCCCTCCCTACCCACAGCCTTTGGCAAACACCATTCTTGTCTCTTTGACTCTGTTCTAAGAACCTGGTACAAGAGGACTCATACAATACAATAGTTGCCCCTTTGTGACTGGCTTATTCACTTAGCAGCGTGTCTTCAAACTTCATCCGTGCTGTAGCCTGTGTCAGAATTTCCTTCACTGTTCTTAAAATATGATTTGAAACCACTAGGACACTAGTTGTGTTTTCTAGAACACAACTCTTCCACAACCAGTGTAAAGTTTCAAGCTGTGCCGCGTTAGTTTTTCGTGGGGTAGGGAGGCAGAAGAAAGGAGTTCCCATTTATTACCTGCGTCCCCTTTACCAGGTAGCAGGTGCTTGCACTGGTTGCAAGTGCTTCATTTGACTCATTCGGTCTTCGCGACAACTCTGTGAGGTAGAAGCTACCGTTCCTCTCATCCTACAGCCCAGGGAGTGGAATTTCAGAAAGCTTCAGGCAGCTTGTGGAAGATCCCACAGCTGGCAGGCGGCCACCTGACCCGGGATTCAAATCCGGGTCATCCTGGTACCAGACGCCAGGCTCTTTCTACGACCCTTCGGTTCTCTGCGTAGTACGATTACTAAGTCTACTATTCTGAAGGAGTCCAGTCTCTTTGCTTTGAACTTCATGAAGATGTGCTTTTTAAGGTTTTCCCGGTGTGCAGCAAATGTATGAGGCCTCTCAGGAACGCTGCTTCCTGTGTTCCTGTTTTGTATTTAAGCTTTTAAGAACGGAATCAAGCATTTGCCACGAGTGAAGAATTACTTGTGTAATTAATTGAGTTCAATAGTGACTTATTTAATGTTGGTCTGGTGTGTTTGTCCAAGTTGGGATTTGTCTGAGGTAGTTTATAGCACTAAGTTGATAGATTTATAGTATAGGTTTCTTCTTCTTCTTCTTTTTTTTTTTAAAAAGAATGTATTTATTTATTTGACAGAGGGAGAGAGGTCACAAGTAGGCAGAGAGGCAGGCAGAGAGAGAAGAGGAAGCAGGCTCCCTGCTGAGCAGAGAACCCGATGCGGGGCTCGATCCCAGGACCCTGAGATCATGACCTGAGCCGAAGGCAGAGGCTTCAACCCACTGAGCCACCCAGGCACCCCTGTAGTATAGGTTTCTGAAGGAAAAATACTTTCATTGACTGAATTTATGTTTCAATCCTAATCACAAATAGGAGAGGAGAAATATTTAAAAATATAAAATACGTAAGTATTCATTTTCAAGGATCTCAAAGAGCAAAATATTATTCAAGTAATCTTATTGCAGTATTTAAAGCCAAAAGCCACAATCTGAGACTTGCCTTGCTGAAGGTGTTTTTTTTTTTTTTTTAACCTATTAATGTTTCTCTGAATTCTTGAATCTTCTATCCTATACCAGTGAAAGACACTTTTCTTTAAAGATCCAAGCAAGACAGTGACATATCCAGGTTGTTGGAGTGGATGATCCTGATTAAGTAAAAAAAAAAAAAAAAAGGTCGTTTACAGAACAATTATTTCCAGAACTGGGAACCTTCAGGGAAGTAAGTCAGTGGGCTTTGGTGGTGTTGGAAGGCTGTTCTTACCTCTGCATCTTTGTTCACTGTTTTGCTTTGAAAGCTTTGGGAGCATCCTTGAGTTTTTGAGTCTCTTCTGCATTCCGTACAGATCGTTAGAGAGATCCGAAGTCTGAAGTTTGTGTTGACTTTAGAAAGTCATTCTCTGAAGCCCCTTTTTGGAACGAGTTTAAAGAAGGAAGATTATCAAAAGCCAGGTTCAGTCTTACCGTGGAAGCTTGGAAAAGGATAAGTGGTTCTCTGGAACCATTAGAGTAGATCGTATTACCTTCTAAAGTAATGATGAAAAACGAGTAAATTGGAAGAACTGTAAGACACCCTAAATTCTTTCTTCAGGCAAATAAAACCAAATCATCCAGGATAGATCAGTCTTTCTCTCCATTTTGTTTTTTATTTTTCCTTGAAGATTGACAGAATTAGAAATTTCACCACCTCCGACAGTGGTTAACATTTAGGTGTTCTTGTATCCAGGTGATTAGGAATTGCAGAATCTCTTCTTTTATATCAAAGCTTGGCCTAAAATTTAAAAGCATAATCAAAGTCCGCAGTGAGAAATTTCTCATCGTAAAAAGTCACGGACAAAGAGTGCATTTCCCTGCCTCAAGTCAGGGACTTGAACTATAATCAAGTGTTCACGCGGTATCGTTTTATTCAAATGTAAAGGGAAGAACAATGCTCCAGATATAGAGCAAAGGTATTTTTAAAGTATGCAATTTGTGTGTGACTCTTGCTGAGTCAGGTGGAGTGGGTGATGCTGGGCAGAGTTGTAGTGAAAACTGACTTCTAGGAAGGACCGAGAACCTGCTCCACACAGAGCAGGCATGGGGCCGAGGATATGCTCAAGGAGAAGGAAGTCTCTGGAAGGGGGACCCCCAGATGGTTAGCTGGCAGGTCCACTGGCTGAGGAGAAAGCTTTGACCCAAAAGGACTAGATCTGGGACCCAGAGGCCAACGGACTTGCTCTCTCTACCTCGGGATTGAGAGTTCAGCCTGTGCCTGGGATGGAGGTAGAGTGGCCTAACAGAGAGGACTGACTCCGAGGAGTTGCTGGCCAGAGGGAAGATAAAACCACAGAAGGCCTAGAAGAGGCCTTTTTTTTTTTTTTTAAGATTATTTATGTATTAGAGAGAGAGAGAGAGAGCACGCGTGCATGCAAGCGCGTAGGGGGAGGACCAGAGGGAGAACCTCAAGCAGACTATGCTGACAATGGAGCCCGACGTGGGGCTTGATCTCACGACCCCGAGATAATGACCTGAGCTGAAACCAAGAGTTGGACACTTAACCGACTGAGCCACCCAGGCGTCCAGGAGGGTCCTTTTAATGTTCGTGCTGTCTTTGTCTCTGTCTGTCTCTCAGATAAATAAAATCTTTAAAAAAAATGTTCTAGACCCACTATGACATTTTCTGCGATTGCCTTGTTGTGTAGTTGGAATCCCAAAGACCAGGACGGGTTTGAGGTACAGAGGTTAGTTACATGGCTCTAGTTTAATTATCCTCTGATTTTTGTCTAGATTGCCTGCCCTGTTGTTAAATTTTATAAAACTTAGTAGAGTGTCCTCTAGTTTAAATCGGAGCAAAAAGTATTCTTTGCTCTCAGGCAACATGTCCGCTAACTTTCTCACACTGGTTATATTTAGTCAATAGGTTACTGTTGGCACATGCTAAATACAAGTGTGCTGCACGCTCTAGGTAGATACTAAGATGCATTGGAGGCAGACCTTCTCAAGTCGTCTGATCTAATGCCACAAGTGATGGGTTCCGCAGTCAGACCCAGCGTAGGTTCAGATCCTGGTGCTTATAGGTACTCGATATATAACCTTTGGAAAAGCTACTCAGTCTCTCTAAGGCTTCCAAGGTTAAACAGCTAGTATGTATCAACACCAGGATCAGAATAATGGCCTTTATCTCATAGGAGTGCTGGAGGCCTACAGAGAGAGTAGCTGTATGGGATTTAGAATGTAGGAAGTCCCCCAGAAACCTTGGAGCACACACGGAGGAACAGGATGCTGCCCCATGGACCCAGGGCGTTAGGACTTGGCTGGAGGGTTCAGTGTTAGAGATACAGCTTGGGGAGTTATATGTGTCGAAGCAGTCACTGAGACTGTGACACCGAAAGGCATTGCCGCAGGCAGACACAAGAAATGATTGGACAGAACACAGAATCTTACCTTTTTATCTTCAAAATTGGACTGGTGTTTGTATTTCTTACTTTCTTCATGTTCTGTTTGTATTACTTTGTGGTAACTCAGATGTTAAAGGTGTTGCATCTGACTACTAGCAGTAGGAAGATAACTCACCATGTTTTTTTAATGCACAGTTACTGAGCGTGTTAAGTACTCCTATCACGGATCCTAGCACTAGACCTAGTTTATCAGTACTGAAAATAAAACAGCGAAGGCGCCGTCTTGGCGGTGGGCTCTCGTACTCAGGAGTTTGGCTGACTATTCAGGATAGGGGTTACAAATGTTTGAGGGTTTCCAGGCAGAATGAGTGAAACTAGTGAAGGTGGAGTTGGATTTCTTAGCTGACTGTTTTGCTCAGACACAGTGGTCTCGACCGATGTTAATATCTCTAAATATTTAATATCATTGATCATCCTGTGATGTGCCTTATTCTTTCAAAAAAAGTTACGTAATACTTGGTACATGTAAAAGGTTATATAATTCTATAAATGAATGGAACATTATCAATCCATTGAAGCTCGTGTGTGAAGAGGAGCTTAAATCGCTGACTGCACTGTCCCCACTCACTGAAGGTACATCGCTCAGTCACTACATAGTTCTTGATTGCCACCTCTGTGTCTCCCGCCAAGCATCTGATACGGGGCCTGGGGCCCTTGTTGGTCAGTAGGTCCAATATTTGGGAAAAAGAGCTGAACCATGAACCAGGGGGTGTGAGGACAAGGTGGAATCTGCCAGTATCCGTGTCTGTCACCGCATCTAACCAAGAAGAGGGTCGGGGCTTCAGACCGTGACTGCTGTGCAGTTCCTCCTCCCAGACCTCAATAAATCCCCCATTCGGTCACCTCTGACCTAGTGACATTCATGGAAGGGGATCCCGCCTAAACCGTCGGGTATAAACCACCACACGTTCTGGTGCACAAGAGAAACGTTCATGGTCATTCCTGCCTAGGAAGTACCAGAATAGTTATTTCAGGTGTCACAATAGCGTAAAAATAAAATTTAACTTGATCCTGTCATTGTTTTCTTTTCCATTAAACCGCATCTTTATTTATTTATTTTTTAAAGATTTTATTTATTTATTTAACAGAGAGAGAACACAAGCAGGCAGAGAGGCAGGCAGAGGCAGAGAGAGGAGCAGGCTGCCCGCGGAGCAAGGAGCCTGATGCGGGACTCGATCCCAAGACGCTGGGATCATGACCTGAGCCAAAGGCAGCCGCTCAACCAACTGAGCCACCTAGGCATCCCCGCATCTTTATTTTTAAAGCTATGAAATAGAACAGAAGTAATATAATCTCATCTTCTTTTGTTAAAAGAAAGTATTCTTTTAACTTGACAAATAAAGTGGTCTCATGCTAATTTTTTTTTTTTTTTAAATTATCCAGTACAGTGCCATCTAGTGATAAACAGTTTCCTTTCTGGTTATTGAAAAAGAGTCCACTGCCACGTTTTACTTCTTAATACATGTAGAACTTCACTTTTAATTATGTCCAACTCATAAGACATGTTATAGGGGACTATTTCTAAATAAGTCAGATATTCATGAATAATTAAAAGGAGCTAGAAAAGGGAAAAAAAAAAGCGCTAGAAAAGATTTTTTTATCCTTAGAGTTTGTGCTGCATCTACATATGTAGTGAGTCACAGTTTGCTCATTTACTGGCTACTGTTTAGATCCAGGAGGGAAATAAATTTTTAGTGTATGAAAAGAATAGAGTTATTTCAGAAACATGATGAAGCAGAATGAACACGGGTTTTAAAATCAGGCAGGCAAGGATTTGTCATCTTGGTCTTGTTTTTCTTGTGATATGTCAGGCAGGGCACTTGCTTATAACTTTATATGCACTGAATTACTGAATATTCACAAAAACGGGAGGAGGCGTCTCACAAGTGAGGAAACTGGGCTCACAGAATAGTTAACGTTTAGGGTGCCTGTCTCATTGCTCTTTGGTTACTTGTGTGTTTCTCTAGTAGAGAGTGACCCTTGGCAGGGAGCACTTAGTCCTGTGTGTTTTCCCAGCCTTAAGAACGCGTTTATACATCTCCAGTTCAGCAGGCGAATATTTGATTTTTTTTTTCTTTCATGAATGAAAATGCAATAGCCACAATGAAAACAATAGAAAATAAAATTTTTCAAATAAAACACCAGTGTTTTCTCTGTATTTTATTCAAATGGAAAAAACAATATAATTTTAGCACCAGTATTACACAGTTGGAAACCCTAGGTCTAGTGTCTCCCCTTGGCCACTTTTTCATTTAATTTTAATCTCAGTTCTACATGCCTGGAATTGGGGGAGTCCAGGCTTGTTACAGAATTGCCACCTGGGTCCCTCCTCCCCCCCCTCCCCCTCTGGAGTTCAGCTCCAAGACCTGATTCTGCTGATATCTGCCTCCTCATCTCTAAATGCACGTTGTTTTCCCAGTTTTTAATTTTTCAGTCTTAGGCATTACCTTTGATTTCTCCTGATAGAAGAAGAGAATTTAGGGGCGCCTGGGTGGCTTAGTGGGTTAAAGCCTCTGCCTTCGGCTCAGGTCATGATCTCAGGGTTCTGGGATCAAGCCCTGCATCAGGCTCTCTGCTCAGTGGGGAGCCTGCTTCCCCCTCCCCCTCTGCCAGCCTCTCTGCCTACCTGTGATCTCTCTCTCTCTCTGTCAAATAAATAAAATCTAAACAAATAAACAAACTTATCTTTATTTTGCACCTGACCCTAGGTGCGGAGTCCTCCTCCCTTCTCATTATATAGTTAAATTTTGAATAATAATCAGTGTTTACATTAATTATGACTATGGGAACATTTTTCGCCCCTGAGGCATATCACTCATGACAGTTTTCCTTGGTGTTAAAAATTGTGCATTTTGGAGAGGAGGGTGATGTTCGTTTGCTTAGCTTTTATGTATTTATCACTTATTCATTTCTAAACGCTTCTCCAGGTGTCTAAATATAGTTAGGCTATGTGACCTTGAGCCAGTTGTTTAGCTCTTCTGATGAAATACTTTGTCCTTCATAGAAGAAGTGTCCAGATAACACGAAGACTTAGACTACTCGTATCTCTGAAACGTTTTGGTTCCATGAAAGGGACCTGTGGGTATTTTGTGCAGATCACATCATTGGTGGGCAGCATTGCCAGCCAACACACAGCCTT
>CM052806.1:74111042-74135833 GCA_028533885.1 Nasua narica | reverse complement strand
GACTCTTTGATTAGGTAGACTTACTTGAGTCTTTTGACAGGTGGGAGCTCGTTTTTTTTTATAGTGAATAGTCGTGGAGAAGCAGAGTGGGTATATAACGTTCCCAGGGGTGAAATAAGACTAAATGGCATATAAGATATGAGCAAAAAAAAATTCAAATCTTGTTGGGAACAAACAAAAATAAAACAAGAGAGAAAACCTGGCAGTATAGCTCTTCACGGATTGTTCCAGAAAATAATGCAGGACCCATAAGCGTGAAATGACCTCCGTCGTGGACGTGGTATGGTTGGGGATGGTGTTGAGATGTCATTTTGAGGAATGTCCTTATCACCATCTATAAACGTGGAAGAAAAACTAGAGGAGAGAATGAGTTTATACAGTTTTGATAGTTTGCCACAGAAACTGTCATTCCAGACAGTTGGCACTAGGAGGCCACAGAGGCTTTGATTCTGATGGGGGATGAGCTTGAGTCACGCATCTTTCCCGTCAAGAGTTGAGAAAGAAACCAAGGGTAAAAAGTCCTTTTGAAATGCTGTCAAAACTTAAAATTCAGGATCAGACAAGCAGATTAAAAATTAATTATCCTATTTTTCATAATATAATTAATCCAACATACGCAACACTGCTTTTTAAAAAATTAATAATTAAATAATAATATTATTTATTTGAGATAGAGACAGTGAGAGAGAGCATGAGAAGGGAGAAGGTCAGACGGAGAAACAGACTCCCTGTGGAGCTGGGAGCCCGATGCGGGACTCGATCCCAGGACTCTGGGATCATGACTTGAGCCAAAGGCAGTCCCTCAACCAACTGAGCCACCCAGGTGCCCGGAACACTGCTTCTTTATGTGCTTGCGAAATGGTTTGTAAATGAAATAAAGTACGTATACTCATATAGAACCACCACTTTTAAAAACTGCTTCTGGGTTTTAGTTCTTGGATTCTTGGACCTCTGGATCTTTGCCCCCGATTCCTTTATTCCCGGATGAGTTCAGTTAGCTTCCTAATTGACCACCCTTTCTGTCTCACTTTCCTCCAGTCCATTCTGCTCATTGAAAATGAGAGTTTGTATCAAAAATAGTTTTGGTCCCTTGTGTTCTCTGATGAGAAACCTTTGGTAGTTCCTGGTCACACAGTATTTCAAATCCAAGCCTGTTCTTCATTCGTTTATTCAGCAAGTAGCTATGAGTGCCTTTGTTACAAGACAGAGCCTCAGGGGTTCTGACCTCCGGGGCTTTATGTTTGCCCGGGCATTTTCTTCTGTGTGTTCTCCACAAGTCTCTCTTAGAGCTAACCAGAGGTGGCTTTTCTTGCCCAAACTTGTACCTTTGTGTCTTTAAACACGAATCAGCCTCTGTTATTTCATAATTCTCTTCTTTGAGGACTGCTCTGCGTATTTAAAACCTGATCCCTCTCCATTGCTCTGATGCCCCAGCCCTTGTGGTACTTACTTCATTCTATGCCAGTTGCATTAATTTTTAGTTTTTTTGCGTGTATTAAAATTAAAATATTTAAATAGGTATATGCGGTTGCGTGAGAAAAAGGTGATCTTTTATTTCTTTCTATTTCCTGTTAGTGAGAACATAGTATTCTAAAAAAGGGAAAACGTTATGTTAATGACTGTAGCACATCCTACTGGTTGCTTTTCTCCTCTGTTCTTTTCTAATGGAACCTTGACTTGGTCCAAAAATCTTTGCATGTCCATGTGCCCTGGGGAAGGTGGGCTTGGGCCCCAGCCTCTGGCTGTCGGAAAGCTCCATTCCTAACCAGGTGATCAGTTTAAGTGTAAGCACAGAACCTGGTTCTGGCCCAGGAGAGCTTTGGGCAAGGGTTTCCTCTCTGGGAAGATCCTGGCCACCATGGGCCAGGCTCCAGCCATCTTCCAGACCTCAGGTGAGCACCAGCGGTCACAGGAAGAATGGGGGAGTACAAAGACAGAGGGACCCTGTGCCCCTGGCTGGCATGGTTGGGCCTGCCTTCCTTGGGGTTTCTTGTTATGTGAAGGTTGGTTCAGGATTTTCTCTCCCTTTCAGACGAAGGCATCTGGCTGACCCCTCATCCTTCAGGTCTCAGTTGGCATCTGTCTAACCTCTCACAATTGCCCTGGAATCTGTCACAGACTTGCCATATTGTGTGGTAGATTACTCATGTGTCACTATCACGCTTGACTGCAAGGTCCGTGAGGGTGGGAACTGTCTCTTGTTCACAGCGGTGTCCTTAGGAACTAGCCTCGTGCCTGGGGACTGATAGTTTTCAGTGTCTGTATTTATTCGTATTATCCTGAAAGTGGACAGGGGCGACAGGGACAGATCATTACTGAACAGCAATAACGTAGGATGGGAGACTCTGAGTTTATAACCCCTGGAATAGCTCTGCAGCCCTGGTTTCATCCCCCTCTGTGATGTGCACACACACCTCAAGGGACATACATTTCTTACTGTCCAGTCATCCTTGAAGTTTTAAGTTTTGAGGCTTGTCCCTTAATCCAGGTCTCTGTGAAATTTGCCCAGAAAGCTCTACGTGTGCAGATGTAGAAAAATATTCACTTCCTGGCAGTGACACACAGTGGGTGCTCAGCAAGCTATTCGTTGAATATTTAACAAATTGTTCCGATTTTCATATATATGCTGCCGAAGCGAGCACATGTTGAACAAATTGAAAGAGTACATCTAACACAGTGATCTCAACTGAGACTGGGATTGGGGGCTTCAGTGGTCGGATGGGGGGGGGCATGTGTTTCAGAATGATCTGGGGGAATTTCTTAAAATAAATTACATGGTTCCCACCCCCAGATTCTGACCTCCTCCTGCTACTGTCCTGTTCCTTAGGGGTTCGGTTTTTTGTGGCCCAAAAGGTGAGCACCTGCCCTGTGTTTGAGTCCCGTCTGTAGCCTTTACTGTTAAAGTTACTAATGGAACCATTTTGTCTTGACATTTCATCCCAAAGCTGCTGTGTCATTGTTTACGTCCAGTCCTGCTGATTCTTCTCTTTTGTGCTCACTTACATGGATTGGGTGGGATCTGTTAAAGGAGGTTTCTTTCTTTTTTAAGTTAATACGTTGCGTTTTTTTTTTTTTAAGATTTTATTTATTTATTTGACAGACAGAGACACAGTGAGAGAGGGAACACAAGCAGAAGGAGTGGGAGAAGCAGGCCTCCCGATGAGCAGGGAGCCCGATTCGGGGCTTGATTGCAGGACGCTGGGATCATGACCTGAGCTGAAGGCAGATGCTTAATGACTGAGCCACCCAGGCCCCCCACCCCACCTTGCATTTTTTAAGAGAGGGGTTGAGTCAGTTCTTTGGCAAAAATACATAAAATGAAAGAGCATATCAAAAGAAAATCAGAACTCAGAAAAAGGTTATAAATATGTTGACTTACTTTAATGCAGATTTGATTCTGTTTTTTGTTATTTGTTGCCTAGTGCAAAATGGCAAATACCAATTGTATTTATGATCCTTAACATTTTTGTTTAAGTCACAGACCCTTCTGATGAAATCTCTGGATCTTTTTCTGCGAAGAGTGAACACGCGCACAAACGCAACTTTGCTGTAATTTGGGGCCCATCTTCCCCCACTGAGGGTGCGTGGAACCTTGTGTTATCGGAGACAGAACATACTCATTTCTTAGAAAGGAAGAAAATGTTCTTAGTATTAGGTTTTCAAAAAGACTATTTCTGTAATAAGATATTTCAAGCATGTAGAAAAATAGACTAAACTCTCACCATCAGGTTTGTAATACTTGCTTTAGTTTTTTTTTCCCTAAATAATAAAATATCATATACAAGATAGAAGTTTTCTGTTCAGCATTTTTTTTTGTCTCATTCTCTAGTCTTTGTCCTTAGTAGAAACCCCTATCCTGAATTTAGTGTGCGACATTTCATCACGTATTTTATGCTTTTACTACCTTCATATAGGTCTGTGGAGTTTTATATACATATAGTTACTTTTTTATAAATAGCATATATATAATATATGTAACATACATAATATATATAACATTGTATGAGTTCAGACTTTATTCAATATTTTACTGTCTGTAGTCTCTTATAGCTTTTTTTTTTTGTCTATAACATTTTTTTTTTTGTGGTAAAAGTCACATAACATGAGCTCTTCCCTCTTAACAAATTTCTGAGTGCCCAGTGCATTATTGTTAACTGTAAGACAGTGTTGTGCAGTGATGTCTAGAATGTCTTCATCCTGGGTGACTCAGTCTCTGTGCTCACTGAACAACAACTCCCCATTTCTCCCTCCCCCAACCCCTGGCAGCCGCCCTTCTCCTTTCTGCTCCTGTGAGTTCGACTGCTTTTATGTAAGTGGTATCGTGCACTGTTTGTCCTTCTGTGACTGGCTTGTTTCACTTAGGAGAATGTCCTCAAGGTTCGTCCGTGCCGCGTATGACAGGATTCCCTTCTTTTTGTGGCTGAATAATATTCCATTGTGGAAATAGACCACCTTTTCTTTATCCATTCATCCACCGATGGACATTTAGGCTGTTGCTACCTCTTGGCTATTAAGAATAATGCTTCGGGCGCCTGGGTGGCTCAGTGGGTTAAAGCCTCTGCCTTCAGCTCAGGTCATAATCTCAGCGTCCTGGGATCGATCCCGCATCGGGCTCTCTGCTCAGCAGGGAGCCTGCTTCCCCCTCTCTCTCTGCCTGCCTCTCTGCCTACTTGTGATCTCGCTCTCTCTGTCAAATAAATAAATAAAATCTTAAAAAAAAAAAAAGAATAATGCTTCAGTGGATATGGGAGTGCTATCTGTATCAGATTCTCATTTTATTTCTTTGGAATAAATATCCAGAGGTGGAGATTGCTGGATTGCGTGGTAGTTCTATTTTTAAGATTCTTGAGGAACTGCCATACTGTTTTCCATGGCAGCTGTACCATTTTCCATTCCCACCAGCAGTGCACGAGGGTTCAGTTTCTCCACGTACTTGCCAGCACTTGCTGTTTTCTGTTTTGTTAATGGCTATCCCAACGGGTGTGGGGTAGTACCTCGTCGTGGTCGTGGTTTTATTTACATTACCCTCATGACTAATGATGTTGTGCGACTGTTCATATACCTGTTGGCCATATGTAGGTCTTCTTTGGGGAGAAGTCTATTCAAGTCCTTTGCGCATTTTTTAATCAAGTGTTACTTGATATTTTGCTATTGAGTTGTGGAAGGTCCTTATCTATTTTGGATATTAACCCTTTATCAGATATGTGCAAATATTTTTTCCCATTCTGTGGGTTGCCTTTCACTCTACTGATTTTTTCTTTTGCTTTGCAGAAGCTAACTTTTTTTTTTTTTAAGAGTTTTGCACATTAATCCTTTTTTTTTTTTTAAAGATTTTTATATATTTATTAGAGAGATCATGAGAAGGGGGTTAGGAAGAGGTGGTAGGGGCAGAGGGAGAGGGAGAAACAGACTCCCCATTGAGCAGGAAGCCCAACTTCGGGATCGACTCCAGGACCCTGGGCTCATGACCCGAGCTGAACACAGATGCTTAACCAACTGAGCCAGTCAGGGACCTCTCTAATTTTTTTTTTTTTTTTTAACATTTATCCATCTTTGATAATTTGGCTGTCTTTAATTCTTTTAAATACATGCAGTATTTTGTTATAAGAGAATATCACCATATGCTTATGCATTCTCCCATTAATTCACATTTGAGTTGTTTGCAATTTGTTGCTGTTACAAGCAGTGCTAACACACATTCTTGTATATGCCTCCTCATGTACACACGCCCATGTCTCTACTGAACCAGAGGGGAGTTGCTTGCTTGTAGGCATAAGCGGCTTCACCTTTATTCTTGCCAACTTGCTCTCTGAAGTGGTTAAATCAGTTCACTTTTCTTTCATTATCGTATCCTATTTTGCCAGTCTGGTGTGAAATGGTATCTTACGGTAGTGTTAAATTGCATTGTACTGAGTTAGAGGACATATTATGTTTATTTTCCACTCATATTTTCTCTTCTGTTAATTGGCTGTCCGCGTTTTTTTTTTTTTCCCCCTACTCAATTGTTTGTATTTGCTTATTGGTTTTTAAGAGTTTGTCATGTATTCTGCAAAGAAACACTTTGCTGGTTATCAGTATCTTCTCCAGGTCCGTGACTTGGATTTTCATTTTTTTTTTTTTTAAAGAATCTTTTGTTTACAATTAAAAAAAAAAACCTTAATGTATTATTATTTATCAACTTTTTAAATCTTATTTTTGAAATCCTGCATTACCCCAAGGATATTTTTTTCTAAAAATTTCCAAAGTTTTATTTTCACATCTAAGCCTTTAATTATCCTGAAAATGTTTCTCGGTGATATGAAACGTGGATCTAATTTTGTTTCCCTAATGGATGACCTGTGTCTCAGCACCGTTGTTCGGTAGTCCATCCTTGCCCCTCTGATCTGCAGTACTTCTGCTATTTTATGTCAGATTTCTAAACATAATAGGAGTCTTTTTCTAGGTGCTCTGTTGCCTTTCATTCACCTATACCATTTTATTTACCTTGGCAGAATGTAAGTCTTAACATTTTGGAGGGTAACTTGCCTATCTGTTTTCTTCTTCAAATTTGTCAAAGCTTTTTTTGGCTCTTTTTTCTTATGGGTTTTAGGACTGACTTACTATGGTCCATGAAAGACCCTGAGGAAGTTTTATTAGAATTATATTGAATCCAGTTCAATTTAGGAGTATTTATTAGGTTTTCACGCACAAATATTTCTCTATTTACTCAGCTCTAATTATCTCCATAAAGCTCTTGAAGTTTTTTGTTAGATTTATTATTAGAAAGCTTACAGCTGTAGTTACCATTTTAAATGGTAGTTTTTCCTATTTAAATTAAAAAGTGCTATTTTTTGGCTTATGGGAATTAACTTTTGCATATTGATTCTTCTATCCAGAAACATTGTTAAACTTATTTTTTATTAGCTTTAATAGCTTTCCTTTATAATTCTCTATATAAATAATTACCATACAGGAATAAGGATAGTTTAGTCACCTCACATAAATTATAAATTTTTACCTCATTTCTGTTTTTTTCCTTTTTTTTTTTTTGAAGTAGTCTCCATGCTTGATGTGGGTCTTAAACTCAGGACCCTGAGATCAAGAGTCACATGCTCTACTGACTAAGCCAACCCTGTGCCCCTCTATTTTTTAATTAAACTGGCTAAGACCTCTACACTATCAAATAGAAGTAATGATTGTAGTCATCTTTGTCTCATTTCCTGGCTTTTTAAAGGAAATACTTCTATTATTTAATTATTAGGTATGATTGTGCTATAGGGTTTTGATAAAGTTAAGAAAGTTCTTTTCTGTTTTTTATATGCTCGGATGTGTGTGTGTGTGTCTGCATGTGCGTGCGCGTGCACACACGCATGCGTATAGTTTTAAATCATGAAGATGGGTCAAGAATGAACAAAATCGGGTGCCTGGGGGGCTCAGTTGGTTGAGTAACTGCCTTTGGCTCAGCTCTTGATCCTTGAGTTCAGGGATCGAGTCCCACATCGAGCTCCCAGCTCCACGGGAAGCCTGCTTCTTCCTCTAACCTTCTCTCCTCTCATGCTCTCTCTCACTTTCTCTGTCTCTCAAATAAATAAATAAAGTCTTTAAAAAAAAAAAAAGAATGAACAAAATCATTTCTCATTCTCTTAAAGACAGATCTGACCTTAGATGAACTTTCTACTTAGTTCCTCTGGATCCTGATAAAAATGGAAAGTTAACTGTGTTACTAGGCAACGTTGCTTATGATAAAAGTGACCTTTACTTGGTAGATTGTTTGGCCTGGGAGGAACTATCCACGAACTTTGAATTCTTGGTTAGAAGCAATAGTTTTGAGCTTCCCGGGGTGTACTTTACAGACATGGGTATGTCCTCCGTGGGGTCCCTAGAAGCTGTGGCTGGGACCGTCAGAAGAGGTACTGGTTTCTGTCTGTGACGAAGGCTTCTAAGCCGGCATGACTCTGCACCTACTCTCTGATTCTCATTTCCTTGCACCTGAGCTGTGGTCTGAATCCAGAGCTCTGGGATGGCCGCGTGGATTCCTGGGAAGACTCCTCCCATGAAGAGAAGTGCTTGAAACGGCCCAGCTGGCATGCTGTGTTTTCTTCTTATGCTTTCTGAGTAGATGGCTGCGGTGTGTGTGGCCTTGGCTAACTCGGTAGCTCAGAATGTGCAGTTAGATGTCCCACGTGAGCATTGCACAGTGCATCCAAATGAAACACAGAAAGTGTTTATTGGGGCTGATCTAAGTTTGTAACTCTCATTTACAACCTTCAGTTTTTAATTTTTACCCACTAGAAAACTCATACTCACATTGCCTATAAGGTAATATTATAAATTTGAACTTAGGAAAAGAAATACATACAATGCACCACCTTTATTTTCTTATGTGTTAGATTCCATCAGGGTTTGCTAACCCCCAAATGGCTCTGCTGCTAAAGAAAGTTTGATAACTAATGTTTTAGACCTGGGCAGTCCAATGGGTAGATATTTGCTTTTCTAGGATATGACCATTAAAATTAAAATTATGTGTAATTGAAGATAGAGTTTCTTGATTGCACTAGCCTCAGGTCAAGTGCTCTCTAACCACACATGGCTCGTGGGCTACCATCTTGGACAGTGTAGATGTGTAGAGCATTTTCAGCATCACAGAAAGTTCTACTGGACATACTTTTTAGTTTTTATTTTTTATCATCTGAATATAGCCAGATTATCAGAGAGCTCTATATTTTTATTGTCTGTGTTATATATTATAAGAAACTGCTGGATGAACTAATCAGGGTATCTATCAGGGACAGTATTAAAGATTCCAGTATATTATTTATGGAATAATATGGTAGACAAAATTTTCTAAGATTTGCATACCAGGACAAATTCTGTTTCTCCCACAGCATCCCCTCTTGGCCAGTGTGAATTTTGCAGTTGATTGGTTTTTTTTTTATTCTTTTGCTTTATCAACCAGGCAGTATAGGGCCGAATTTATTACGGCTTAATTTAAGTAACCCTCAGGCCTACATAATTGCATGGCCTTTTTCTCTTGTCCAAATTTTTATGTTTATAAAATATAATTTTATTATAATGTCTGCAGTTTTGTAGACTACCTCAAATGTGTTGTGAAAGGAGATGCCATATAAATACAGTAATAAATTAGGAGCCACTTAAAACCGAACATGTTTTGAGGAGCGAAGGACCTAAAAACAATTCTTGGCCGATGACGATGACAATACCCAGACGTGGAATCTGGACGGCTTTCCAAATGAAAGGACTTAGATTGTACCCCTGTCATCAAACCAGTTTAATTCACTTTTTCTAAGACATTTTTAATTTTCAAAATAATGTTCGAAGAACTCTTCTACTACAGTAATTTGTAAAAATGTCAGGCTTTTAATATTGCTAGGGAAATTGAACCAAGAGCATATTTAGTTGTTCACAAATCTGTGAGCTGGGTTTCAACCAAGAAGGGTAGAGTGCTGTTCTGTCTCCTTATGGAATCTTTGTGTCTTTTGGAGAGCAGCGAATTTAATTCTGGGGTTTATTCTGGGTCATTTATACCTTCTCCCGGTAAACACACCACTGTGTTTTTCTCCTTTTTCTATTTTAATCTGGAATTTACAAGCAGGTCAACATTGTATCTTTTACGTTTTACATTTTGCAGCTTTTCTTGCTTCTGAAAACACTCAAGGCAGTTTAGGTCAAAAGGCAATGTAGCCTTTTATTTTATTATTATTTTTTTAAAGATTTTATTTACTTATTTGACAGAGGGAGAGAGAGAGGTCACAAGTAGGCAGAGAGGCAGGCAGAGAGAGGGGAAAGCAGGCTCCCCGCTAAGCAGAGAGCCCGATGCGGGGCTCGATCCCAGGACCCTGAGATCATGACCCGAGATGAAGGCAGGGGCTTTAACCCACTGAGCCACCCAGGGTCCCCCAATGTAGCCTTTTAAAAAATAAAATGAACCTCAGCTAAAAGAAGTTGAGGATTAAGTACTCCCCTAGGATTAAGTACTCCCGTAGGTCCAGGGTGAGCAAATTCGGATGAGATATTTGATTTTACGTCTTCTGCTTGCTCAAGCGAGAAAAAGAAACACAGGATTATATAATTTTCATGCGCCGACAACCGGAAGCCTGTAAACATCTGCAGAAACCAAACATTTCCTGGAACTAAACTCGAACAGAAATTTATCACGTGAATCTTTGTTTATAGAACCTGGTGAAAAATATCTTCAACCACGGTGACGTCAAAGGTCCAGGAGTGTAGTTCCCGAGGATCGGGTTCCTGAAGGCAGAGCCTCAGGAGGCTGCCTAGCCGCCACTCGGGAGGTGCGTGTGCCCGCCTGGGGTTGGGGGTGCAGAGGGGCCCCGGAAGCACAGAATCCAGCACCTCTGCTCTTGTGAAACCATACTGAAGGAAGGAGCTTAGAAAGTCAGCATTGCGGGGCGCCTGGGTGGCTTGCTGGGCTGAGCGTCGGACTTTTGATTTTGGCTCAGGTCGTGATCTCGGTCGTGGGATCGGGTCCCACTCTGGGCTCCGTGCTCAGCAGGGGAGTCTGCCTGAGAGTTTCTCTCCGCCCCTTCCCCTGCCCCCCCCCACTCTCTCTCTAAAATAAATCTAATAGAGAGAGAGAGAGAGAAAGTAAGAAGGAAAGAAAGAAAGAAGAAAAGAAAGAAAGAAAATCACGATTGCCAGTAGGACCATTAGCTTTTTTTCTCTAAAATATTAGGTGTTGTCAGTGTGGTCTTTGTAAAGGTGCTGATTTGATTCTGTCTTCATATCCTCTTTTTTTTTTTAAAGATTTTATTTATTTATTTATTAGGAAAGAGAGAGAGTGAGAGCAGGTCAGAGTGAGAAGCGGACTCCCCATGGAGCTGGGAGCCCGATGTGGGACTCGATCCCGGGACTCCGCGATCATGACCTGAGCCGAAGGCAGTCGCTCAACCAACTGCGCCACCCAGGGGCCCCTGTCTTCATATCCTCTTAACAAATTACCTGCACTGGAGACATTTTGTACATTAATGTGAAGCTTTTAAGCACCAAAGGAAGAAAACACTTTTCACGGGATTGTAAGAGCTAGGTCCGTGTTTTATGCCCACTCCAAAGTCTGGTTCTTATCAGAGTGAAGGACAGCCGTGGAATCTTCTTTTCCCCAAGCAGCTTGCGTTCATTGACATGTTTCCATGACAGAGAGTTATTTAAGACTTCACAACTTCTGTGACATGGAAGAAATAAGTTTTGCCTGAAATATTTGAGGGTCAAATACGACCAACTCTCCATCTTTCCCATGAAAAACCTCAGTACGGTCATTATAGTGCAGTTTCTTGTAAGAAGGCTTATATCCCTTGGGCCTACCAGAGTGAGTTCACTGAAAAAATTTTAAAACATGTTAGTCTGTTCTGTAGGCTTAAGATTGATCTTTATGTGTTTGCCAGATAAAACAGTTTGAATACGGGTGTTAATGATTAGCTGCTCATTTTGGTAAAATCTGATTGGTAATGTCTGCTTCTCAAGACTGAATCACACCAACATAGGTAGGAGGATGTGGTACTGGGATTTAGGGAGGCACCTCGAGGGGCTTCGAAGTCTGGTGCTATATACCTCCTTCCTATATGAGGCCATTATAGGGATTACTTGTGATAACGTGGATGAAATGCCTGGCGTATTGTAGGTACTTAATAAATATTAGTTCTTCATCCTCTTGTATTATTGGTGATGGCCACATATTGCAGTTCTTCTCAAATTGTTTTTATACTAGATTGGTCTAGCTACATATATTTGGGTGTGTTGGGATCTGTCCTGACTCGAGCAGTGTTTTCCATTGACAGTTCAGACAAGTGTCAATATGTTTCAAAAACATACAGGAAGTGTAGAGTTTCTCATTAAATTGGAGGTTGATGGTGATTCAGGAAATAATGCAAATGGTTTTGAATTTCTTGGTGGTATGAGACAAGGTTGAACAGCATTCAGGAGTAGAGTAATAGTATCAGAATCCAACCTGGTCCAGTTTTATTTGTGAAATTTAGTTCAGCACATATAAATTGCATTGACAAAATACTCTTAATATAGTGTCCACTAGCAACTCCACTAGGTGGAGACTTGGACTCTGGGGATTAGAGATGGAAATGTGCTGGGGTAGCCAGTGAGAGTCACAGGATTCTTGGAAGACAGACTTAACTCATGAAAAGAACCTTGAAATCGTTTAGCTGTAGGCTGAGAAATGCCTTTGGAAGTGTCAAAGCAATTAGTAGCTGTACCAGAGAAGTTTAAAGAACCACCTTGTGAAAGAAAGGGTCCACAGCTAGCCTCTCAGTCACTGTTCTTCCTATCACCCAGTTCAGGCATCTACAAAACTACAAGTTCTCCTTACAGATACTGTGGCAAATAACATAATAGTGGGAGCTCAAGAGGAACTCCCATCAAAACAACACTCACAGGCAAGGTGTTAATAAATAAATGTATACCTCCCCAAAGGAGGACACAGTTGGTTAGCTGCAGTTATTATAAGTTGAGGGAGTTTGGTATTGATAGTTGAGACCCAGATGTCACATTTTAAAATATTCTACTTAGCTCTTAAAGTTGGTAACACATAATATGTTCATAATGTGGGAAAACTAAAATTTCAGTGAAAAATATGATCAGTGATGAAATTATCTGAAGACTGTGCAAGTTACTCTGCAAAATTTGACTGTAACTACATGGTCCATGTTCTGTAAGAGATTTCTCTAAAGAATAGTAGAGTCTGGAGGTTTAGTTAGGTTGCCTACCCATAATCTTATTTTCAGCTATTTATTCAGGACATATATCTTGGTGACAAGGCATTTTCTTGCCACTGGAGGGACACAATGTTAGATAAAACAAAAATTTCTTCCCTTAAGAAAGTTAAAGTCTACAAGAGGAAGAGAAAAAAGAGGCGAGGGGTACCCAGTGGAGCTGATAGGAATGAATAAGTGGATATAAACAAATATAAGTAAGTCAAGTAGCTGGATAGAAGGTTGTAATGGTGGTGAGGTGTTACATGAAAGAGAGTGGCCAAGGAAGGCCCCCCAATGGGTTGATACTTGGAGTAAGGGTCTGCTGCGGGTGAGCAAGAGTGCCATGCAAATGTCTCTGAAGAACAGCAGTCTACTGCAAAGACCCTGGCCTGAGTGTGTTCACATCCTCAAGCAGCAGCAAAGAAGGCAGTAGGACAAGAGAAGAATGAATGAGGTAGAGAGTAGCAGCGATGAAGCAAAAGAGGTTGCTTGGGGCCAGTTATGGACCTTGAAGGGTGCTATGGTAACTTTTACTCTGAATGAGAAGGGAAACTTTTGATGGATTTTGAGCAGAGAGGCGACATGGTCTGATTTTAAAAAAATCAATGTGACTCTGAAAAAAATAAATCAAGATAGTTCTGGCCTTTTGTTTTGAAAACTGTGCAGTGAGGCATGGGAGTAATTAGCTGGGAGGCTATTGCAGTAATCCAGATGGAGGCGAAGGAGGCTCAGATAGCAGTTACGGTGGTTGGAAGTAGGGAGAAGTAGTTAGAACTTAGATACATTTCTAAGATGGAGCTAACAGAATTTGCTGGTGGATTGGATATGTGGTGTGAGGGACAGGGAAAAGTCAGGGATGGCATGGAAGATTGAATTACCATTTACTGAGATGGCGAATCCTGTAGGAGCATGAGTCGTAGTGGGGTGGAACATCAGGACTTTGCTGTGGGGTGATGTTAAGTGTGAAGTGTCTATTTGACATCCAAGAGGAGATGTCAAGTAGGGAGCTGAAAATATGAGCCTTGAGTTAAAAGGAGAGGTTCAGACTTTTACGGTTGGTATTTAAAGTGGTGTGAGACCCATTGATTTGAGGAGGAGGGAGGGGATAGAGAAGCAATTTGAGAACCGAAAGCCCTATTCTAACTTAAAAGATTGGCATAATGAGAAGTTCTAAGAAGGAATGGCCAGTGAAGGAGAGGAAAGTCAGGAAGAGTTTGGTGTCCTAGAACCCAAGCAAAGAAAGGGTTTAAAGAAAGAGGGGAGTGATCAGCTCTGTTAAATACCAAGCAGGTTCAGTAAGACAAGGTCCAGTGAAGATGAAAAATTGACTACTAATTTTAGTAAAAATTGTATCTCCTGGTCCCCCCGCCCCCAGGTGGCCTTGAATGAATTCAGTTAGACTTTGTCTGGAGAGAACAATGCTGCGTGCCTCAGGGAGTGGTTGTGATGAACAGTTTAAAAGGATAATTCGTTTGAAGTGCCTGTCTCAGTACCTGGCTAGTTCAGGATGGTTGGATAGTTGGATGGTTGGATAGCTACAAGACCTTGCCCAGTTCAGGATGGAGGTCATTGGTGCTTTAACAAGAGCAGTTTCATGACAGCAGTGGGGACAAAGCCTGATTGGAATGGGTTCAAGTGAGCATGGGAGGAAAGAATCGGAGACAGCAGCTACAGTCAGCTCTTTGAGTATTCCTATAAAATTGGATTAGAGAATTGGATTGCATTATATTTCTAATGGAGTTCACGGGAATGTGGAGTTGAGAGAGATCTTTTTCTCTCTCCCTTTCCTTCAGGTTGGGAGGAAGTACAGACTGTGTGCCGGTGAGAATCGTCCTGTGTAGAGGGGACCGTTGATGATGTAGTTGCATTTAGGATTGTGAGCTGTTTTGGTCATAAATCATGAGTTGACTGAAATAACTGGATTGCCCTTTGTCTCCTTACTTTTTCCTTCTCAGTCTTTCGTTCGCTCATTCACCAAATATTTACTAAAGGTTCCCAAGGTGGCAAGGACCGTGCCAGGTTCTAGGTAAAAAGATTGATGATTAAGAGGTAAATCAAACAGGAGTGATGTCTCCACTCTCATGAAGTTTTTACCGTCTGGTGGAGATGGGCTTTCTAAAAGCACACAGGTCGGTACAGATTTTGATGAATGCTCTGTAGCAGAAGTCCAGAGTACTTTTTGGGAGAGGAAACCATGTGGTGACTTGGACTGGGGGCATTAGGAGTCTCTCTGATGACTGAGAAGAGCAGAAGGAGCACACAGAGGCCTCTGGGCAGGGGAGGACCTGCTGCGTTTGAGGGTTTGAGAGGTAGGGAGGGACCAGGTCTCCCTGAACTTTGGAGGCCCTGTTAAGGTTTTGGATTGTATTCAAGGAGCAATGGGAAGCCATTGGGAATTTGGTAAATTGGGAAGTGGCATGATGGGATTTGCACTGGGGAAGAAAACTGTGTGTGGGAGTGTGTGTCCTGGTGAGGGGGTTGGAGGGGGTGAGCGTGGAAGAAGGAACACCAAATTAGGCAAAAAATATACTATCTGTAAATTTAGCCTGAAATACTTAACAATTTCGGTATGAAAAAGGTAGAATTGAGAATATCCTCTGTTTAGCAGACTTTGCTTTGAGCTTACCAGGTTTCTCAGCAGCTGTGAAAAGAGCATTTCTTGTTGAAAATAACATCAGGGGCGACTGGGTGGCTCAGTCTTTCCATGTCTGCCTTTGCCTCAGGTCATGATCCCGGAGTCCTGGGATGGAGCCCAGCATCGAGCTCCTGCTCAGTGGGAAGTCTTCTTCTCTTTCTCCAACTCCCCCTGCCTGTTCCCTCTCTCCCTGTCTCTCTGTCAAATAAATAAAATCTTTAAAAAAAGAAAAAAGAATATAACATCAATACAGAGGAGGCAGATGATGTCAGTGATTTCAGATTATTTAACATAAAATGAAACTTCGAAAAAGACTTTGGCAACTTTGTGAAAAATTAAAAATAATAAGACCATGTCAGCCTTTTTTCCCAGACATAGTGCGAGTGACATAGTATTACAGATGGAATCTATTAAGAAAACAGATTGAAATACAAGAATATGTCCCAAGAATAATTAGTCTGCTTACAATATTTTTAAGGGGTCCTGTAATGTACAGAAACCTTTAATTTTTGCTTTAACGTAGTGGACGTACATTAGTTTTATTTTTTTAAAATATAAATCAATCCAATAAAGACAGTTCATTAGCTAACAAATATTTCCAAAGTTCCTATTTTCACCCTCAAAAGTGTCTTTGTTCGGGTGGCTAGGGAATGAGGATCTCTCCTGGTTGAAGGATCAGAGCGGTAAAAGGGTGATCAGGTTATAGTGCAGAATATGCATGTATTATTAAACGACGTTGGGCTTCTCCCCAAAGAGAGTTCTGAAAACAGAGGGCGGTTGTAATACCAAGTATCGCCATCTCAGCCACACCCCCAGGGCCGTGAATTAATGTGTCCTGAGCCCTCACTTAAAGAGAAGAGAAAGGAAAGAAGAAACAGAAGTTACTGCCTATCTAGACAGTACACTTGAGGGAAGTTCTCTCTTGGTTGTGACTCCTATTTTTTTTTTCCCCTCACACAGGCATTTTATTAATGCTTTTGAAGATTAGAAGATATTTTGCCTTCTGGAGTTTCTCTGATTCGCTGAGGAAGATTTGAGCTCAGAGTTGCCCGGTTAAGGGAGATGATCAATAACTCGCCCCCCCGCCCCCAACATCTGAGTAAGTGGAAATGCGGCTGTGTGTTGTGTTTGACTCTGAAGAAGAAAGTAAAATTTTGTTAGCTTTGAAGGTTTAAAGTATTACGCATTTTAATTGGGTCCTTTAAGTTTTGTTGTTGAATAATGATGGTAATTATTGTAATGCCAGCAAGTGAGTATTTGTAAGTAATGGGATTCCAGAAGATATTAATCCCCTGATAATAAAAAAAAAGTTTGTGAAAATATTTTCCACGCATAATACTTGAGCTTGTAAGGAACCTAGTGAAGACCTAAATGCGTATATTAGAAATTTAAAAGCATTCTCTCTAGTGCTTTATTTTACTTTTATGTTATGAAATGCAAAATTATCGGTAAGGCAACTTATGAATTTTAAAAATATGACTATATCTATACTGAAATTGTCTTTTTTTTAAAGCTTTATTTATTTAGTTATTTTGACAGAGAGAGAGAGAGATCACAAGTAGGCAGAGAGAGAGGGGGAAGCAGGCTCCCCACTGAGCAGAGAGCCCAATGGGGGACTCGATCCTAGGACCCTGAGATCACTACCTGAGCCGAAGGCAGAGTCTTTAACTCACTGAGCTACCCAGGCGCCCCTGAAATTGTCTTTTAACATAAGCTGTGTTTTGGTTAACTTGAAGTAAATACTGGTTTGTTTTATGGAAGTAGAATTTTAATAGCTCTTTCTATTTGAAAACAATGATTTTTTTTTTCTTGCTATTATAGACAAGAACACAGAATCTCTCTGGATTTAACTTTCTTTTTTAATTGAGGTGACTAAGAAAGAACGGCATCCATACTTTCTAATCAAAACATTGGAATGAAATTTAAAGAGTTGAGCCAGTAATCTTGATATAAATTGTTTCTTAGAATGAAAGCTATTACTCCTCTTATTATAGCAATTGAAACTGTTTTAACAAAACTAGGAAGCCATGAGGTTGTGCCAGCATCTTGAATTGTGAAGTTAAAAACGAATAAGAAATATACAGATGTTTCCCTCTACGATGGGTTAAATTTGGTCTCTATCTATGCTGTCCCATACGGTAGCCACTGGCCGCGTGCAGCTACTGATGTTTGAAATGGGGCCACCGGAATGTGTTGTGCATAAAATACACACCACATTCAAACACTTAGTGTGAAGGAAAACCCTGTAAAATATTTTATTAATAATTTTTGCTACGAATCACATGTTGAAGTGACAGTATTTGGGGCATATAGGTCAAACCAACCATTTAAAAAATTTCACTTGCTTTCTTTGTGTTTTTATGTGACTACTGGAAAAATTCTAAATTACTTGTGGATTACATTAAATTTCTAATGGACAGAAGTAGTCATATGCGATCAACATTCTTACTGATCCATTACTCAGCATTCTGTAGGCTTGAACCTTTTGGCGTATGTATGGGTCAGTCAATATAAATCCATATTATTTTAAGGATATGATTCTTTGATTCATCAGATATTTCCTAGTACCTGCCATGTGTCAGACAGTATTCTGGGCACTGGCCTTATAGTACCGAACAAAATCAAACATCTTGGGACGCCTGGGTGGCTCATTCCATTAAGTGTCCAACTTTTGATTTCAGCTCAGGTTTTGATCTCAGCGTCAGGAGTTCAAGCCCCACACTGGGCTCCATATGGGGTGTGGAGCCTCCTTAAAAAAATAAAATGTCCTGCTTTCATGGAGTTAGCAGTGGAGACTAAACACAGACAGACAAAAAACAAATAAATAAGAAAAAAAAATACAATCCATCAGAAAGCTGTAAGGGCTTTGGAAACAATGTAGGGTGTTCAAGGAGAGCCTCACTGAGGAAGGTGAGAGAAAGACCCCGTAGAGATCTGGGGGAAGAGTGTTCCAGGCACGGGGAGCAGAAACACAAAGACTTCGCGGCAGGAGTGTGCTTCGCTTGTCCGAGTGGTGGTGGAAGGCCGTGCGGTGACGGTTTGGAGTGGAGCGAGTGACGGGGAGAGGAGAGGAAGGGGAATGCATGGGCGCAGCAGGAGCCTCTGCCAGGACTTCAGCTTCGAGTAAGATGGAACTCACTTGGTGGGTTTTGAGGAGAGAAGTGACCGGATCTTTCTGTGGAAGCTTTTTTTTTTTAAAGACTTTATTTATTTGACAGAGAGAGAGAGAGACAGAGAGAGGGAACATAAGCAGGGGCAGAGGGAGAGGGAGAAGCAGGCTTCCCCCTGAGCAGGGATCCTGATGCGGGGCTCGATCCCAGGACCCCGGAATCATGACCTGAGCGGAAGGCAGACAGTTCTCGACTGAGCCGCCCAGGAAGCTGTTTTGACCGGTCTCCTGTGGGGTGAGGGCGGGAGCATTTGCAAGGGTGGAAACAGAGAGCCCCAAGGCTGCTGCGGTGACCCGCATGAGAGATGATGGTCCCGGAGCCCGTCAACAAGGAAAGCGAGGGGAAGGGAGGGATTGCAGTTAGCCCTTACTGTGGAACTGGATGTAGAATGAGACAGAAAGAGACCTGTCAAGGATGACTCTATTTGCCGCTAGACCAGCTGAAGAACGGAGTTGCCTTTTGTGTTGCCTTGGACGGACAGATTGACAAGGAGGGGGCTGCTCAGTTTTGCACACATTAAGTTTGAGATTCCTCTTTGGACATCTAAGTGGAAACGTCAAGTAGGCAGAGTCTGGAGTTCAGCGAGAGGTCAGGGCTGAAGAGGCAAATTTGAAATCCTAAGCAGTTACCATTACTTTAAAGCCCTAAGAAGAGCTGAGGCCACCAAGGGAGTGGGAAGAGATGGGAAAGAGGAGAGGAAGCGGACCGTAATTCAGAAACGCCATCCACGCTCAGAGAGGCCCACTGGACCCATGTTGTTGATTAGCGTCCGTTTTCTCCCCGGGTGGCAGTGATGCCGTAGCTACGTGGGAGATGCCCTTATCTCTGGGAGCTGCACCCTGAAGTATTCAGAAGTGAAGTGGCTACGTCTCTCGCCCCCCTTTGGATGGTCTGGCACAAAGGAAGTGTAGAAAAAACTGGAAGGAATGTGCTAAAACGTCAGCATGTAGGCCTTTAGACAAGGACTGTTCAGGCATGAATACCTGAATACTTTCAACTTTTCTGCAGGTTCAAAGTTGTTTTTAAAAGCACCTCTGAAGAGGGACAAATGTGAGGACGGTGGGCTACTGTTTTTCCTAAACCTCGCTGAGGGTTTGAGTCCATACACTCTATACATGTTTGACTTTGCTAAGAATAGACAACAGTAAAATAAGTCAAAGCTGGTAGGGGAAACGTGGTAACTTTGGGAAATGTTACCTGATAATCAAATCAGTTCTTTGGAAATTAGTACCTTTTAAATATGGCTGTTGAGTCTGAGGGCTGGAATTTACCTTGGAGCACCTCTCAGCCAGCCTCCTCCACTCTAGAGATTAATAAAATGAAGTTCAGGGAGATGAAGTGACTTGCACAAGGTCCCATGCCCGCGTCGCAGCAGAGCCAGGTCTAGAAGCTGTGTCTTTGTACTTTGGTTTCAGTCATTTAAAAAAAAAAAAAGAGAGAAGAAAGGAGGGAGAGGTCTAGGACCTGAGCCAGGGACCACTGCAACAATTGGAGTCCGAACACGAGAGCCTGAGCAACCGACGAGAAGGGAGACATTGGGATCTTCTCGTCACCAAGAGGGGAAGTGTTTTGAGAAGCGAGGATAAGCAGCCTTGTCAAATGCTGCTCATGGGTTAGGTGAGACGTGAGGTGAAAATCGATTGCTGGATTCAGCAACGAGGAGGTTAATAGTGAGCTCGGCAAAAGGTCTTAGTGAAGTGGTGGAGAAAAAAGCCCGACTGAAACGGGTTCAAGGGAGAGTTGGAGGAGATGCCCCGAAGAGGGTGAGTTGTAGACCCTCTTCTGAGGAACCGTGGAGGCACGAGGGTGTCAAGGAAGTGTTTGGTTTTTGTTTTCTAGATGAGAGAAATCACCACATTTCTCCCAATGTGAGTATTAAGAGGGCTTTCAAGATTCTTTTCTGAAATGACCCACCAGGTTTGTGACACTTAAGACTACCACTGTGTGTGTGTGTGTGTGTGTGTTCGTGTGTGTGCACGTGCGTGGAGAGGTTGGCATTATGTTAAAGGTTGCTTTTGGGTAGTTGTTAAAATATTTGGCTTCATTTCTTCTTGCTCAGGGAGTGCGTTCACAATGCTATAATTAAAATTTTCAAGGAAATAAGTGTTAAGTCTGTTCTCAGCCGAAAGTGCTGAGAAAGCTATTGTTTGAGGGTAATCTCTTCTCCTTACCTTTTTCTTTTAAATGATTTTATTTATTTATTTGACAGAGAGAGAGAGAGAGAGTACTAGTAGGGGGAGCAGCAAAGGGAGAGGGAGACACAGGCTCCCCGCTGAGCAGGGAGCCCGATGTGGGACTTGATCCTGGGACCCTGGGATGCCCAACCAACCGAGCCACCCAGGCGCCCCTCTTCTCCTTACCTTTAAGGAAGTTACCAAAAGGTTGGAAGAAATGGAAGCAAAGACAGGTACAAGGTCACAAGACGAAATGTTGCCAGAGACGCTGGATCTCAGATCTGTTTTACCAGCTACGCAGAACACTTAATCCCTGTGTATTTCAGTTCTGACAGGTATAAAATGAGGAAGATATTTGTCCTACCTACTATGTGAGGCTTTCATGAGGATCACATGAGACAGGAGATGAAAGAGCTTTGTCAAGTTCAAAGCATTCTATAAATATGATGTCCCAGCGCTAAAAGGCAAGTTAGGCTTGAGGGTTTGGTGACAGTATTTGGAATAATAGGAGAAAAAATTGGATTACAAAATCTGGATTGAGAATACCTACATAATTCCTTTTTGCCTAAGTCCGGCTTTGCTAGCAACATCACAGAACCCGTTGTCTTTGGGCCGTCATGGCGTTTTTGTGGTCAAGGGCGGCCGAGATCCAAGTAGTCATTCTGTTAATCCCCTGGGAACCTCAAAATTACTGAACATCTGGCTGTTTTGGTACTTTTAATATAATGTTAGTTTGCTGGCCCTGTGCGGAAGGGCTCTTAATGGAAAATATTCAGGCTATGATGATAAATATTATGTGAGAGTTGGAAAGTGGTTCCGTATTTGTTACTTGACGTGGAATTATAGTCCTACTTTACTTTTTAAAGAGATTATGTTATGGGCGGTTGAGAAATTAAAAATGGATTGCCAGGGTCACTTCCTTTAATGATGATGTGAAGAGGATGGGTGGCTCTTTCTCAATAAAACAAGTATAGAATTGGGTAGGATTGATGAAAGCAGTCATTTCTGGGTACTGGAAATAGACTGGGAAGGCAGACAATAAATGGGCTGGAACCTTGGCTAAAAAGAGTGGGAGTTTGTGGCCTTCTTGCCTGGGCCCCTCTCCCGCCTCTTACCTCACTCGGTGAGAACTGCAGTTTTACCAACTTGTACTTTTTACCAGAAGTGACAGATGCAATTTGATGGGGGTTGGTGGTAAAAACCCACAGCTTTGCTGGCTAAAAGTGGCATACTCGATTCATAATGGACAGGGGAAAACCTACAGCTTTGCTGCGTTAACATCGCGGTCCTGGTTTGGGGCCACCATCCAGAAATTTAACAGGGAGATCCCAGAAGTGGGAGAGCCATAGAAGTTCTTTCTAAGTGAAAGAAGAGAGTTCCATTTGTATGAAATGTCAAGAATAGACAAATCCATTCGAAATAGCATCAAAAAGGCCAAAATACATAGGAATAAATTTAATGAGAGTTTACTAAGAGAAGGGTAGTTAGTAAGAATACCCAAATAAGTAGGAATATCATTATTAGTTGTCTTTCACAGAATTTAGTGACCAGTGATAGCTTTATTTCCCTAGCACATGACCGTTGGTCTTATGTTTAATACTCATGTTTGTGGGTTGGAGACCATGCAGTTAATGTGTCAGTTTCCCCCAGATTATTCTATAGATTCAACAGAGTTATTCTCAGAATTTCAGAAAGGATTTTTTGAAAAGTATTTATAGAAAAAACAGAGTCTAAAATTCATATGAGGGGCACCTGGGTGTCTCAGTCGTTAGGCATCTGCCTTCGGCTCAGGTCATGATCTCAGGGTCCTGGGATTGAGCTGCGCATTGGGCTCCCTGCTCAGCAGGAAGCCTGCTTCTCTCTCTCCCACTCCCCCTGCTTGTGTTCTCTCTCATGCTGTCTCTCTCTCTCTGTCAAATAAATAAATAAAATGTTAAACAAATAAAAAATTAAAAAACTAAATCCACATGGAAATGCAGAGAGTCGAGAATAATCAAAATAACTTAAAAAAGAAGTTGGTTTCAAAACTTAACCATAAAGCTACAGTAATAAAGACAGCATGGTGATTGCATAGGGATGGACGTAGAGATCAGTGGCCTGGAATATCTAGAAACAGATACATATCCTGTGTGATCCACTACTTTCTTTTTTCTTTTTCTTTCTTTCTTTTCTTTTAAGATTTATTTATTTGAGAGAGTGCACGCCTGCCTGAGCGAGTTGGGGGAGGGGCAGAGGGAGAGACTCTTCAAGCAGACTCCCTGCTGAGGATGGAGCCCAATGTGGGGCTCCATCTCATGACCCTGACAAGATGACCTGAGCTGAAGTGAAGAGTCAGAAGCTCTACTGACTGAGCCCCCCAGGGAGCCCCCCACTCCCATGACTTTTAAACAGAGGTATTGATGTGATTCAGTAGGGACATCGTCTTTTCAGCAAACAGTTCTGCCACAGTTGGACACCCAGGTGAACGAAAATGGGCCCCGATCTTTACCTTATGACACACGCAGCAATGAACTTAAAGTGGATCATGGGAAATCTAAAGAAGAAAAGATAGCAGGAAGTTTTCATGTCTTGAGTTAGACAAAGACTTAGTAAATAAGATATGAAAAGCATGAAGGATAGACTGGACTTCATCAAAATTGAAGTTTTGCTTTTCAAAAGACACCACTGTTAAAATGAAGAGTCAAGGGGTGCCTGGGTGGCTCAGTGGGTTAAAGCCTCTGCCTTCAGCTCAGGTCACAATCTCAGGGTCCTGGGATCAAGCCCCGCGTCGGACTCTCTGCCCAGCAGGGAGCCTGCTTCCCCCTCTCCCTCTGCCTGCCTCTCTGCCTACTTGTGATCTCTCTCTGTCAAATAAACAAATAAAATCTTAAAAAAAAAATAAAATGAAGAGTCAAGCCAGAAACTGAGAGAAAATATTTACAAAACAGATGTCTGATGAAGGATTTGTATCTTAAAGATAAAAATATATAAAGATAAAGATATAGATTTGTATCTTAAAGGATTTGTATCTTAAAGATACAAATATATAAAGATAAAAATAAAGAACTTTCTTAAAACTCAGTCATAAGACTAATTAATGTAATCATAATTTAATCATAATTTTAAAAATGTACGGAAGATTTGGATAGATATTTCACCGGAGCAAGTACTACGTGAATGGTAAATGCACAGGTAAAGAAATTTTCAGCACCATTAATCATTAGGGAAGTGCAAATTAGACCCATAATGAGATATTGCTATACACCCACTCTAATGGCTAAAATTGAAAAGACTGACGGTCCGTGTGTTGGCAAGGACGTAAGAAAAAAAAAAAACCCAGGAAGCTTGCACACTGCTGGTGGGACCCTAAAATGGTACAGCCATTGTTGGAAAACAGTTTTGTTAAAAAGTTCATCACACACCGCACACTGGGCCCTCAGGAGAAGTGACAGCATATATCTAGACAAAAACTTCCATGCAGTGTTTATAACAGCTTCATCTGTAATTGTCAAGAACTGAAAATTGTGTAAGTGTCCATTGGTAGATGAATGGGTAAGCACATTGGCACAACCATACAATGGCATGCTCCCCAGTAAGGAAAAGGAATGGACTCTTGATATCCACAAACAGCATGTATGAATCTCAAAGTAATTATTCTGTATGAATGAATCTGTTACTACCCACCCCCTAAGTACCAATACCGTCTGATTCCATTTAGGTGAAATTCTACAAAATGCAAACTGATTGATTCATTACGACGGAGCAGGTCATTGGTTGCAAATCAATGGATGGCTTAGGGGAGGAGGGGGAGGAGCACCCGAAACATCGGACGTGATTATAGATTCATTATCTTGATTATACACCATAGTTTCATGGCTGTAAACATATGTTAGAATTCATCAGACTGTACATTTCAAATATGTGCAGTTTATTATATATGATTTCTACCCCAATAAGCTTTTAAAAATTGTGCCTAATTGAAAACCAAACAGGTGTTCATAGCAGCATTGCTTGTAATACACAAAAACTGGAAACAATCCAGTTCACCAGCTGGTGAATAGATAAGCAAAATGTGTTGTGTCCCTACAATGGAATATTATTTAGCCATGAAAAAGAA
>CM052806.1:74060969-74110542 GCA_028533885.1 Nasua narica | reverse complement strand
CACAAGAGGGAGCCTCTGTGTTGTCGCTAACCTGAGCTGAGCTCTGAATGCCTTTCTAAAATGTGGTTGAGAAGTTCGGAATGAGTGGATTGCTGGGAAAATGTGAAAGGCAAAGATTGTTTTGACAGTGACACGAGAAGGAAGTACTCAAAACACAGTGATGAAAAGTAAGGGTTTGAATTTTAAGATATGAAAGCTTTTGCTGTCATGCATCATTATAGATTTCCATTCCCAGTCAACAACCATTCTTCTTTATATTTGAGAATTTTGATTTGTTTATTTTGTTTTCCTTCTTCTTTGCAACTGTGTCTATAAATCTTTTGTAGACACATATAAATCTTTTGTATCAAATATAGAAGTTTAGTTTCTCAGTAGCGGTCCCGAATAATTAATATTAAAGAAAAATTGGATTGTTTGTGCTCCATGCCTTGGCTATGTACAAAATGTGTTGGCCTTCAGTTAGTAAATTGGAAAAATGTGAATTTTTTCATCCTGCCATTCTCCCTCCATACACTTTTTTTTCTTTGTTTATGCTTCTGAATTCTTTTATGTGATGTTTTCCTGTCATACATAGCTCAGAAGGTTGGGTGTGGACAAGGAAAAACATTGTTCTGTGGATGAACCCTAGGGACATGGAAGTAATTACATTATACAGTGAAATTTAAAAATTTGAAACCAAGATCAAAGCCAAACAGAAAGAGTGAAGTTGGCAATTGTGGAATTATTCCAGCAAATTTAGGGCAGTATTCAGTTTTTATCTCAACTGTGTGACTGTTTCATGTGAATGTTGGTTTTTTATTTAAATTATCCTTTAATAATAAAGGCAGTCCTTTTATGAAAAATCAGGAGCACATCATTTTTTATGTAACAGTAATTATGCTGTTAATGCTTTTTGTATTGGAAAATGTTCTGAATTTAGCAAAACAACAATCCTAGGCATCTCCTTACACCGAACCCTACTTTTAGAATTCTCTGGAGGTTGTTCCTAGTAATAAACTTGTCCGAGTTTGGGGTCAGACTGTCCCGGTTCACATTATGGCACCACTGTGTTTGAAACTTGACAAAAGTTGAGTTATTCCTATAATTTCATTCTCACTTGCTTGAGATCTGGTAATTTCTTGAGCAGGAGAAACAGAAGAAGAATTACTATAGAAATTATGCACCATTTTATCTGTGGAGCCACCAGTTTAATATGATGGCTGCTGGGACACTGTAAGGAGTTACAAACTTGTAAATACTTTTGAGATTGCAACATCCCCCAAAGAAAGAATATAAAAGAAAAAAAGAACTCTGCCTCTCTTTTCTTTGCTTCTACTGCAAAATTTGTTCTTTTTTCAAAATGTGGGTACGCCCATGGTAATCTGTTGTTCATATGAATGCCATCCTTCTTGTTTTGGTAAAAAGAAGGTAGAGAACCGTTGATACAGGGGCAAAGCTGTTCCTTTTCTTTAAAAGTTACTTCTTAAAAATATGGATTATTTCAGGCATATAAAGAAAGCATAAGGAATACTAAAGAATTAAAGTGTTACGTGGTTATTAAAACATTATGTGCATTCTTCCACAAGCCTGACCCTCTCTTTGCCAGGTGTCCTGTCCCGAATTTGGGGTTTCTCCTTCTCACCCATGTTTTTACACTTTACTAAGTACAGATGTATTCCTAAACACAAATAGAATTATAGTCCATATTTTTTACCCTCTTAACCAATTTCTGGGCGTACAGTATATCATTGTTCACCGTAAGCACAATGTTGTACAGTGTGTCTCTGGAATTTCTCATCTAGCACCCCCAAAACTTTATACCCACTGAACAGCGGCTCCTCATTTCCCCTAATAATGTCATTGTCCTTGGAGCTCTTATGAGTTGGACTATTTGGGATAACTCGTATAAATGAAAATCATGGAGTGTTCGTCCCTCTATGATGGACTTCTTGCCCTCAGCGTGACGTCCTCAGGGTCCTTCCATGTCGTACAGCAGGATTTCCTCCTTTCTTTAGTTAATTAATATACCATTTTATGTATGTATCACATTTTCTTTATTCATTTGTCTGTTGATGGACATTTAGACTGTTTCCCCTTCTCTGCTGCTGTGAATTGTGCTGCAGTAAACACGGAAGTGCACGTGTCTCTTTGAAATCCTGGTACCCTGTGTTCTAGGTAAATATCCAAGAGCGGAATTTGCATATCATAGTTCTATTTTTAATATTTTAAGGAACCTCCCTACTGTTTTCTGTAGTAGCTGAACCATTTTAAATTCCCAACGACAGGTACTGGGGTTCCTATTTTTTCACATCCCCGCGAACACTTGTTTGTTTTTTTTCTTTTTAAAAAAGATTTCATTTTTGTTGTTTTATTCTTTTAAATAATCTGTCTACCTAGCATGGATCTTGAACTCACAACCCTGAGATAAGAGTCGTATGCTCCACTGATTGGGCCACCCAGCTGCCCCTCTGGGCTGGCTTCCTTCCTTCCTTTTTTTTTCTTTTCCTTTTCCTTTTTCTCTTTCCTTCTTCCTTCCTTCCTTTCTTCCGCCCTTTTCTTTATTCTTTTCCTCTTTCTTTTCCTTCCTTCTTTCTTTTTTTTTCTGGTGATTAGTGATGCTGAGCATCTTTTTATAATACCTGTTGGCCATTTGTATGTCTTCTTTGGAGAAATGTCTGTTCGTGTCCTTTGCCCATTTTTAATAGTGTTCACCCATCTATCTTCATCTGTATTTGCTGTTGAGTTATAGAGGTCCTTACATATTACAGATATTAACTTCTTACCTGATATGTGGTTTGTACATATTTTCTCCCATTCTCTAGGTTTCCTTTTTACTCTGTGGATTGTGTCCCTTGCTGGGCAAAATCTTTTTAGTTCGATATAGTCCTACTTGTCTGTTTTTGCTCTTGTTGCAAGACCAATGTCATGAAGCTTTTCCCCTATTTGAGGGGGGTGGTGCTAGAGCCATTTTAATATAATTCTACATATCTGCCATATCGAGGAAGAAAAGGTTTATGCACATATAACTTTTCCAGTTAATATCTGCAAGGGTACATAACCGTGATAGAAATTCTTAGTCAGAGCAATTGACCAATGGCTCTTTACTGCTAGGCTTACCAGTAGTAAATGGCAGATGCATTAGTGTCCTCTTGTTTCTCTTCTCTCACTCTCCTTGTCCGGAGACATTTTGTTGTAAAGTTTCGGTGCAGTTCACCTCCAGCCAAAGGTAATCTTTTTAGATAAGTACTCAGTTGCTCCGAATTTTGCTTATAATTATAACCTGTTCAGCTACAGAAGAACTCCTGCAGATGTGGAGTTCAAGGTTGCATACAGGAGTAAGACATCACAGTGTTAAAGTCTAGCACAGATTAAAAACCACAGATGGAGCATTTCTGTCAGACACGCGCTGGTTATTTCTGCAACTGCGTACGGACTCCATTAGAACATAATTTTTTAAATAGCGCGTCTCGGACAATCAGTCACCCACTTCACACAGCCTTGAGGAGTTTTCCAGCGTCAGCTACCAGTTGGTGATGAAGCAGGAGTTAGTTTGAGGCACTGCTGAAGTACCGGAATACCTCTGCCCCCTCCTTTCCCTCGCGGTTTAGCTTGGGGGTGTTGGGTTGCACATGACCGCTTTTGATCACTTTGCAGATCAGGAAAGCCAGTGATCTAAAACTATGCCAGGATCTTGAGTAGACTGGTTTGTGCATTTCAGGCTGCTGGCTGGTGGGCCCCTGTAAGCCTCTTCATTCTTCCTTCTGTGACTCCTGGAACATCGATCAGAAGAGGCGTCTCATCCCATCTATAACTCTTTGAACCAATGTCTGGCTAAAACTGAAATGTCCAGCCCAGTATATTTAAAATCACCCACAAGAAGAGGTGCTGCAGGTCTTCACAAAGCCTGAAATTTCCAGGAGCATGCCTGATTTTTATAGTCCAAGCAGTCAGCATTGATGTTAAGCTGCTGGGAAGCAGTTTGGTCCTTATAATCCAAGCAATCAGTGGTTGAGTTAAAATACAAGCTTGAAACTCCACGTCTCTGGGCAGAAAGAGAAGCTAGGGACTGGTTGAGATGGCTGGTGACTGCACCGGTCCCCGTGGGGTCGCATGTCTCTGGTCCAGGAAGCTGGGGACCCATGGGGGTCAAATAAGATCCACAGTCCATGTCCCCAAAGTAGGACACTGAGCAGCATATCCTTGACTGTAAGCTGAAGCCCGAGTATGGGTCACAGGGCAGGACCTCTGTATGCAGGAAGAGGAGGTGGACAAGGGGTCGGACAGCGGGGAGAGAGAATTTGGGGTCCAGGTAGACAGGAGCCCCGCTGCTGGAAATGGCTGGGACCGAGGTGCTAGGGGAGGGAGTTAATTGGCCACTGGCTCCACTCCGTGAACTCACTTCCTGAGCTGGAGATGTCTTCTTCTTGGCAGCTCTTTGTTTTGACCTCTGTGCTGTGGTTGTTCCCAATTGACGGTGGCACTCAGCTCTTCGATTCTGAAGCCATACCCTTGCTCTGGTCCCCCGGGCAAGTCGGTTTTCAGCACCACGTCTAGCTGCGCCTGGGTGAACGTCATCCCCCTGACGCTGTCTTGGGGGACGTGGGTGGTGGCCAGGGAGCCCCCTGAGTGGCAGCCCCAGGTGGTCAGACCCAGCCCACTGACTGTGTGAGACATCACGCCAGGTTGTTGGGAGGCGCAGTGTTGGCCTCGGTCAAGGGTACCCAGCTGGAAGGTCACGCTTCTCCTTGGGTGGATAGGCTCCGGGGCCTCGGTGGGTGGGTTCAGAAGGCAGGAACCAAGGGCAGGACAGACAGAGGTCCTGTTTGGCGGCCCCCTCTTCCTGCTTCTCTACTAGGAGTTGTCCAGTTCCAGGCCTCAGGCTTGTCTCTAATCCATTTTGAGTTGACTCCTGTGTGTAGTGTAAGGTAAGGGTCCAGTTTCGTTCTTTTGCATGAGGAGATCCAGTTTTCCCAAGGTTACTTCTTTTTTTTTTCCAAGGTTACTTCTTGAAGACAGCGTTTTTTCCCTTTTGTGTCCTTTCCGTCTTGGCGCCCCTCCTGAAGATCAGTTGACCGTAAATGTGACCAGTTACTTCCTCTCTTCTGTTCCACTGGGCTACCTGTGTGTCTTAAGGACAGCACCGATTTGAAAAGAATTCGCTTTACTACTACTTTAAATATTTGGTAGAATTCATCAGTAAAGCTTTCCTATGCTTTTCTTTGTTGGGAAGCTTTGCATTACTGATTCAACCTCCTTACGAGTTACAGATCTGTTCACATTTTCTGTTTCTTCTTAATTCAGGCTTGATGTAGGTTGTATTTCTAGGATTTTTCTGATTTCTTTCAGGCTGTCCAATTTGTTGGTGTATAGTTCACAGTAATCCCTTCTTTTATATCTGATTTTATTTATTTGAGTGTTCTTTTTTCTTTTTTTTCCTTAGTCTAGCTAAAGGCTTGTCAATTTTGTTGCTCTTTTCAAAAGACAAACTCTTAGTTGTGTTTTTTCCTATTTGTCTACTCTCTGTTTTGTTTATTTATGCTCTAATCTTGTTTCCTTCTTCCTGCTACTTTGGGCTTATCCTTGAGGTATAAAGTTAGTGTATTTTGGGGGGTCTTACCTCTATCTTAATGTGGGTATTCATCCTATATACTTCCCTCTAAGGATTGCTTCTTTTGCATCCCATAGGTTTTAATATGTTGTGTTTTCATTATTGTTTTTTCTCAAGATATTTTCTAATTTCCCTTTTCATTTCATCTATGATCCATTGGTTATTCAAGAGCATGTTATTTTAATTTTCACATACTTGTGAATTTTCTGGTTTTCCTTCTGCTTTTGATTTCTGGTTTCATTCCACTGTGGTCAGAAAATATACTTGGTATGATTTCCGTCTTCCTAAATTTGTGTGGTAAATGTTTTCAAACAAGATATAAATTGTATCTGTTGAAAGCAAGTAGAGTTCCAAGGAAAGCAGATTCTGTAGAAGGAGATTAACATGCAGGAAGTTTACTAAGGAAATTTTAGGATTAACACCCGTGAAAGAGACGGAAGCAGGACTGGGCAGAGAGAGAGAGAGACTGGGCCACAGTGTGGTCACAAGGAAGGTCTCAGCCGATCCTGAGGGGAGCATGGGAGGAGGGATTGCCCTTCAGAATCATCCCAGGTTGGAGTTAGGGGCCACACATGGCACAGCAGTTGGATGCAGGTGCCCCTGAGAGGGCACATCACTTGGGTGAGGTGACCCTTCTCAGCTGAGAGCCGTTAGCCCCCAGCAGTGCTAGTAGCTGAGGGAGGACACCCGGCAGCGCTACAGGAGGCCTCGCAGCACCAAGATCTCAGCATTCCCTACAGTGCGTGTTGTGTGTGCTGGACATGCCTTTTTGGCCCAGTGGTGGGTTTTTGAGATTTATTCATATTAATGTCTGTAGCTGTAGTCACTCATTTTTAATCGTCTCATAGTATACAGTTTTATAAATACCTCACAGGTTTTTTAAAGAGAGTTGTTTATTTATTTGAGAGAGAGAGAGTGTGCCTCTGCATGAGTCGGGGGAGGGGAGAGGGAGAGAGAGAATCTCAGGCAGACTCCCCACTGAGCCCGATGCGGGGCTCGATCTCACGACCCAAGGTCATGACTTGAGCTGAAAGCGAGAGTCGGACGCTCAACTGACTGAAGCACCCAGGCGCCTCTAAATACCTCACAATTTTTAGACACATTTCCCTATTGACAGATGTTGAAATGTTGTAATTTTTCACTATTGAAAAAAATGTGGCAATGAACATTATCTCCTTCGTGCATGTACTTAGTGGGTTATATAACCAGAAAATTCCTGAGTCTTAAGATATGGCCACCTTCAAACTTAGTAACTACAGGATAATGAAATTGCTCTCTACAGTGGTTGTACCTTTATACCCTCAAAACACTTGTCATTGTCAGACTGTTCTGCCAATTTTCATGCGTGTGAAATGGTATCTCATTATGGCTTTAATTAGAATTTTGTTGAGTTCTGGTGAGATTGAGAGTTTATGTGTGTGTTAGCTCCTTGGGTTTCTACTGTGAAGTGTGCATTCCAATGATGTGCCCATTGTCCTATTTTTTTAAGTTAATTTGTGGGCAAGCTTTATATATTTCTCTTATTCTTTGTTGTCTCTATGTGCACAGATGTCTTCTCCTGATTTGGGGCTTGACTGTTCACTTTTTAAAATAATATCTTTTGCTGAATAGGAGTTTCCCTTTAATGCGGTCACATTGAACCAATCCTTTTTGTGTGGCGCTGTGGCTTTGTGTCTTATTTTTTTAAAATTCTTCCCCAGGCTAGGTCATATAAAAATATTCTCTGTTTTCTACTGAAAGTTTTCAAGTTTTGCTTCGCACAGTCTCACCTGCAGTCCATCTAAACCGGAGTTGTGTGTATATCGTGAGGAGTAGAAACTTCATTTTACTTTTCTTTGGGCGCCAGTTTTCCTTGCCGCCGTCCTGTCGTGTTGTTTCCATCGATGAAGATCTTTTGGGGACTCTGATTTCTTTTTTTCTGCTTCTTGTTTTTCCTGCTCCAATTTCACACTGTCTTTATTTCCTTCATTTCTTGGCCTTGTCTGGTAGAGCAGCTCCTTCTCCCTTCTGGCTCTTCTTTCAAATTGTCCCTCCTTGTTGTCTGCCGCTCTCCCAGGTGCATTTTAGAGTTCTTCTGTCCCATGAAAAACCTTCCTTTGATGGACTTCATGCATTGAATTTATAGATTCATTTGAGGAAAATCGACATCTTGATGGAACATCGGATATGTCGTGTCGATGTCTTATTTAATACCTGTATGTAGGTCTTCTTCCTGGACACAACATTTTTATGACTTAACCTTTCTGCTAGATACTGACACTTTTTCATGTTAATAAAGATCTTCACTAACAATTTTTTTTTAAAGATTTTATTTATTATTTAACAGAGAGAGACACAGCGAGAGAGGGAGCCCAAGCAGGGGGAGTGAGAGAGGGAGAAGCAGGCTTCCCGCTGAGCAGAGAGCCCGATGCGGGGCTCAATCCCAGGACCCTGAGATCATGACCTGAGCCGAAGGCAGATGCTCGACAACGGAACCACCCAGGTGCCCCCTTCACGAACAATTTATATGACTACATAACAGTCCATTCCTTGGCTAGACAGTCCTTTATTTAACGATGCCCCCATTGACATTTAGATGAACATATTTCACGGTGATTGTTCTGGAACCCATCTTTCCCATCGCAAAATCGCATTTGCAGCTATGTTTTATTCTAGTAATGCTAGGATAGTCTGTAATTAGATATTTATCTGAGCTGGAGTCAGGTGTAAGATACAAGAAGATAATCTAACTTATTTTCTCCCCATGTGGTTAACCAGTTTTTACGTACTTTGTCCTTTTGGTTTGACCGACCTAGCCTGTTTTGTTTCACCATCCAGCAACCATCAACAGTGCATTCGATAAATGTTTGAATAACTGAACCAGTTTTTAATATTTGTTTTACTTTCAGATGTGTTAATTCTTTTCCACTGATCTGTCAATTCTAAGCCGTTACCACACAGTTTGAATGATTAGAGCTGGTAGCCCAGGACCCCTCCCCTTCATCACCATCAGCATCTTGTTACTGCTATTTTTCAGATTTTCCTGGGCGATGTCTGCATTGTTTTTCTTTCACATGAACTTTAAGATTTTATTTATTTGAGAGAGCGACCCCGGGTCCATGCACCAGGGGAAGCGCCTAGGGAGAGGGAGAATCTCAAGCAGACTCCCTGCTGAGCGGGGTGCCCGTCACGGGGCTCGATCCCACGACCCTGATAACATGACGTGCGCCGAAATCAAGCGTCCGACGCCTCGCTGACGGAGCCACCCAGGCGCCCCCACGTGAACTTTAATCGGTCACTGTTCCTTTAAAACTCTTACGGTTTTGATTGACAGTATATTAGTTTTCGGAAAAATTTAAAGGCATTTATATTTAAATTTTCTGGCCTAATAAGTACTGCATATTCATCTAGTTTGCAAATTCTGGAGCTTTTTGGTTAGAGAAGATAAGTCCCCAGATTTCTCTTTCAATTAAAATTCAAGGCAATTAAAGAAATTCATTGCAGCAAACAGAATCCTGCCACATGTTTATTCTGTAAAGACAAAATGTTTTTCTATATTGAGCAGCACTTGGAAGGCTTTGCGTCCTCCTCACAGAACAGGGCTCACACGGCGCCCCATGTGGCAGGGATGTCCAGACAGATTCTTGAAAATGGATAATAATTTATGTGCCATTTGGTCAGAGGAGTGTTTTTGTTTGTGTTTTTGTTTTACCATGGCTCACTTGCTCCCACAGATCCTTAAAAGGAATTCTGTGCCCTTCCTTCCCTGATTTACCGTTTTCGTGGTAAGGAAATAGGATGCAAAGCTCACCGGGCAGGAGGGAAGTCTGCATCACTCTCTTTCACACCTGCTTGGATTCTGGCAGTGGCGTTCGCCACGGGGAGGACGAAGGCTGGTTTGTCATGAATTTTCACAGAGCACCGATGGCTCGGGGCCAACCCATTTAGCCTTTGTCTTTTTTCTTGCATAAAACTGCCTCTTTTGCACTTCACATGGGGGTGTTAGGCCCTCCAGAGATGTTTGTTCGCGTCGTGTGCACACCATCTGTGATCTCCTGGCGCCTTCGATGGGGTCCCAGCTCGGCCGAAGCCGTGGTCCGAGTACGGGATGCTCAGGGCCCTGGCCCGTGTTGGCCGGCGGGGCCCGTGCGGCCGCACACACCTGCGGTGCCCTGCGTCAGGGCCGTGGACTCAGTCCTGAAAAGTTTGAGTAAACTCTTGATTTAGAACGAGTGTAGATTTGGAGCAGCCTGACGAAGATAGGACAGAGCGTTCCCATACGTCCCTCACCCAGTTACCCCAGTTGCTGACTCTTCCATTATCCTGCTTCGTTTGGCACAGTTCAGGAACAAGGACCGGTACGCTACCGTTAACTCAAGCCCACACTTTCGTCCGGTTCCACTAGTGTTTCCCTGATGCCTTTTTCCTGTCCTCGGATCCACCCAGGATATCACATTACATTCTGTCGTCCCATCTCCTTAATTTCTTCTGGTCCATGATAGTTTCTCAGACATTCCTTGTTTTTGATGACCCTGTCCCTTTGGGGAATACCAGTCAGATATTTTGTAGGATGTCCCTCGGTCTGGGTTTTTCTCATGTTTTTCTTATGGGTTTTGAAGAGGAAAATCTCAGCAGGGAAGTGCTGTTCCTACCATGTTGTGTGAAGGGAACATGCCACCATCATGACTTTGCTCTCATGAGGTTGACCTTGATCCCCTGACCAGAGTAGTGCTGGTGGGTTTTTCTCTGTAAATTTATTCCCCACCCTCCTCCATCCTCTGGTCTTCGGAAGCGAATCACTAAGCACCGTGTAGACTCAATTTAAGAGTTTTGTTAATTGCCTCATCCGTCTGCGCTGTGTTATGTTCAAACCACGCCTGTTACTTTTTTCTATTCCATGTGCGTAGATTTTGTTGAAAGCCCCAGGGAAAAAAATAAAAGTTGCCTCGCCTTAAGAAGGATTTGAAGGCGTTAGTAGCTCTGTTGAGTCTTTATTCCATTCCTCTTACGTTTGGTTTATTGTTTTTATTTAAAAATCTTTATGCCCCAGGTGCTCCTGGCTGACTCCGTCGGTAGAGCCCGAGACTCTTGATCTCTGTCGTGAGTTCAAGCCCCACACTGGGCGTAGAGCTTCATAAAATGTTTTTAAAAATCTGTGTGCCCTGTACACTAACTATGTCCTTGTGCCACATAGGTGCTGTGTCGTGCTCAGATGGTTGAATACACAGCTTGTACTTTATTTCTAGCCTTAGGGAGCTTCACTTCTTTCTGGCTGTTGGGGGAGAAAAGTTCAGCATAAGAACATGTATATCCGTATTGAAGCTTTTCTAGTAACCACAGTATATTTATTCCACTTAATGTGATGGAGATCTTTTCTTTGTATAAAATTGTGTTCAAGAGAATTTTAATGCTCTTGGACACTTCTCCTGATACCACAATAGGCCAGCCCACCCCTCGCCTCTGTCTGCTGGGAAAGCGGCTGAGCCTTAAGAGTTCAGATTTCAGATTGCTTGCGGTCCTGTTCTTTGGGGGGTGAATTTCTCAGTGACTTTGATTTTTTTTTTTTTTTTGGTCTGATTATGCCTTTTTGCACTCAACTCAGATGACTTTATTTACATTTGCACTTCAAGTCAGTTTCTGAATAAGAATTTAAAAAGAAAAAAAGAATTTGAAAAGACTAATGTATCGTTATTTTAGCATCGAACAGGAGCGTTCTTGAAACGGTATATAAGTCAGGTTTTTGTTCACTGAACCCACATTTTATGTGCTCTTAGGGCATTTCTTACTGTTTCAAAAAATCTTGCGAGAAATTTGTGATGTCCCCAAATGATCAATTCCGCAAACCCACATCTGCAGGCACTTAATTTCATAGAGAGGCGTGAATGTTTCCTGAAGTGGGACTGACTTGAGTGTGTTTTCAGAACACTGAACTTCTTGTTCCTTCTCATTGCGAGCTTCTGTAAGAAATCATTTTGAGTATGTTAGAGTATTTGGTCTTTGAGTCAGTCTTGGACTTCGGTACTAGGGGGAGAAGTTCAAAAAATATATTTTTCAGAGTTTTTGCTCACTTCAGGACCACTTGGTATGACAGCTCAGAAACAGAATCCTGCTTTGAATCAGCCACACGGGAAATCCTTTCCCTGGCCCCTCAAGGCTACTTTCAGTCTGTCAAAAGAGCCTTAAATTCATGCGGGGGATTCCCACCTGTTCTATTCTGAACCTCTCTTAAGGTTCTTATGTATGTGTAGAAGGGAGACTAGTACTGCATACGTTTTATGTCTCAGTGCGAAGGCTGTTCAGCATTCCGCTCCTGTGTTTTGATATTACTCATTCTTTGCGTGCAGATGTGCAAGAGTGAGAAAGGCTGAGCATCGTCAAGTGAAATACAGAGAATTAATGTGTCCTCAGGTCAGTTAAAGATCTGTTACATATAAAGCCTTTGGGTATATACTGGCTCTCTTCTTCCATAGCCAGTAAAGGGAACTCTGCTGAGCGAGGGACGAGGGCGCGCCTTCCCTGCCTTTCCCCGCACTCACTGGGTCCTCTCTGGTTAGCTGCCCCCTCTCTCCACCCCTTGTGCTCAGAGCCAGGCATATTTCCACAGCTCAGGTCTAGCAAGTGTGCTTCCTGCAGTTACCCTCCAGGTCACGTTCCAAGGCCTTGAAGTGATCTTCAAAAAGATGATGAGTATCGAGCTGTTTCTGGAAGAATATACGGGACGAAGAGTCGTGACATCTCTGGTGTCCTTGGTCTGCTGTGAGAACGTCAGGCAGGAGAGTCTGTGTGGGCCTCCTGTGCTGGGCTTGTACTCTCCTGAGCTCGTGGTGGGCGGTACAATGACTTCTGCAGGGACACCCCCTGTCCATCCAGTCACCTTGACCCACTAGGAACAGGTGAAGACCCCCAGCCGGAGACAGGAGCCCGGCGTCCATCCTTGGGCTCTACAAGCCCACTTGGAAAGCTTAGTACCGTGTGCAGATTTTCCTGCAGGAGAGGAAGACTCATGTCTGTGCACAGAAAGCAGCCCCTGAGCGAGGACAGCCCCTGCCCGGTCCCACAGCCCCCGCCCGGGCCTCAGTGGGTTTGTTCCTTGGGACAGCGCTCCAGAGGTCAGAAGGATCGGGGGAGTGGGCGGGGAGCAGAGGCTCCCTTTCCCTTCAGGCCTCAGGAAGGTCCCCCCACCCCCGGATTCAAAAGCTAACAAATGGTAAAAAAGAGTTCTTCCTGAATTATCCTGGTTCCTCCTTTGGCCTTTACATCCCCAATCCCCTACCTAACATGTTCCCATGGAAAACTTAACGTTTTATGTTCTTGTGTCCAGAAGTTCAGATCTGTAAGGCTGCTTTAAAATTGTTACCCATCTTTAATTTCCCCCTCGTAAGTGTTCCTTCTCCTCTAAAATCCCCCGCGTTTTTCCTCTAGCTGGGAACATTCAGGAGATTTTCCATTTAAATTGGCCCTTGTCGGGCCGCCTGTGCCTCAGAGCGGATTCGAGTGGGTCGGTGCGTGGCGCTCCGTGCTGGGCCGGCCGGAGCGTGCCGCGTGGGCTGCCTCGGTGCAGAGACGGGCTGTCTGTCTTCAGAACCACAGCGCATCCCAGGCCTGCTTTCTAAGCTGCGCCGGGAGTCCCTCTTGCAGTACGCTTTTTTTTTTTTTTTCAGCTTTATCTTTCTCCTTAACAAAAGATGCAGAAGCATCCGTCTTAATGTCGACTTACCCATCCGATTTCGACTCTATCCCAAGCAGGGCATCTACAAGTGGGTTGCACAGGTGGATGGGATACAGAAGCACCGGGGAGGGCCTGCAGGCCGGACACTGGAGACATCCTTCTGGAGAAGCCGACCTAAGGCCCAGCACTGGGATGATGGATACCAGTAAACGGGGAGAAGATGGGGGTTGTGATAAGCTGGGCGGAGACAGAGAGGAGGAGTGTCGGGCTCGGGGGGAGGTTGCTGTGTGTATTCAAAGGCCGGTAGAGGTTGGAGACCAGGACCATGCTGGAAACGGGAGAGCACTGGGACCTGCCTGAGGTCAGGGCTGCTTAAAGAAAACTTCGGAGACAGTTTAGTTATGAACACATGCCAACATTTCATTACCATCTTGCAGTGCAAGGGAAGAGGCCCCTGGTAGCGGTACTCCCAAGATTCACTCTTTGTAGGGGTGTGTCATTGGGAGAAAGAATGATTGAATCATCACTGAAAAGAATGCTTAAAAATCTTTAAGCTCTAACTAGTCTAGTTGATAATTGACAGTCATCGGGTGAATGGTAATGAGTTCCCCAGAGCAAGCCTTAATCTTAAAGTTCACTAAAAAATTGCATCAGAAGAAAGTATCTCATCTGGAATGCTGTTGGTTTCTTCCCACTAGCGTGTTGTGAGTGAATAGTAAGCAACCTGATTCTGTTGCACACCAGGTTTGGGCCGTTCTTCTTGAAGAGGTTCAAGGTCACCATGGTGGGCAGTCCAGTTTTCAGTTTGGATTTTTATCCTGAGGACCCTTGGCACAGAGCTTAGTTTAACCCCCAGCCATCCACATGGGCACGGATGAGCCACAGTGTGAGACTGCAGCAACCGGATAGAAGTTAGCAGAATATTTTCATTTTTCAGGGGAACGCTGCCGAGGGCCTTGACTTGAAGTGTGTCTCTATCCGTGCTCCTCCTCCCTCCGTGCAGCCCAGCGCATCTCCGAGGGTGTCGCGTAGCTGGGGAGGAGAGGCGGAAGTGAGTAGTTGGCTTTTCCTTCAGCAGAGTTGGTTTTAACTTACTCAGTTTTAAATGGTAATTTTTTTCACAGCAATGAAAGAAAATACGATAATGTTAAGACAATTCTGAGATGTTGGAGGAAGCGCTCAGGCTGAAATAAGAGTTCAGAGAGCTGAGAGAAGGGAGTCCAAGGCCTTTCGGATGGAAGTACCCTGTGTCCAGCCATGGGCCACATTACCCTGCCCTTCTCCTTTGCTGGGCCAGGTCCCATCTCTGTCCCGAGGTGCCACAAGCAGCCTCAGAACCTTGCTGTCACCTGGCCTTGGGCTCGAGGCTGTAAGCGATCTTCCCACTCCATTTTGCTGTGATTCTGAAAGATGCTGCCCTTCCCCGGGAGTCTGTAGTCTTCAGTGCATCTGCGGGGTTGGAATAGAAGCTTCAGAGATGCCCTTGCGCCGGGCGGGGGCTCTGCTGGCTTGGGGGGATCGATGCTGTGTTTTCTTGGCACTGGTTCACGAGGTGGTGGTGTCGTCGTAGGCAGCGGTGTAGACAGGTGGCAAGAAACATCGGGGAACCTGACCTTGGGGGTAGGTCTGCAGTGTTTTGGGGGGCCAGGCTGCCATGCCCCTCTCACTGTACTCACCTCTGTTGCGTCCATGGCCTTTTTGTCCCAGCGTCTTCTCTGTTCTCTTTCGTTGTGACATTTCATCCTTGTCCTGTCAACATACTGCCGTGGAGGTGGAGTGGGCCTCTTGGAGAATCTACGATCGTCTTCTAAACCTCGTGGGAACGGGGACTTTTTTTTTTTAGCTGTTAGAAATCCATATGCAAAATATGTAATTATTCTCCTTTTTTCTTTCTTTCTTTCTTTTTTTTTTTTTAATGTTCTCCAGATTGCAAAAATACCTGCCTGTAAGAACTCAGGAGGACCGACTTTGTGGGCGCAAAGGTAGTGAGTCATGCCTGCGAGCTCGGAAAGGAGTTGTTTTGAACCTCTTCGAGGAGGCTTCCCAGGCAGCCGTTCATGCAGTCATGAAAGGATGCAGAACTTTAAGAGGTACGTACTTGGAAATTTTAATCCTCGGATGCACTCCCTGTCGGACTGAGACCTCAGTTTTTGTTTCAAGTAAAAAAAAGCTTAACACTTAATTATAGGAAAAGATAGTATTATTAAGACGTGTGTGTGTGTGTGTGTGTGTGTGTGTGTGTGTGTGTGTTGAGTTGTGCTTTATCCTTACCTCCTAAACACTCTTTCTCCGATGGGAATGTGTGTCGATGTGAATGCTGGCTTTCTTGGAAAAGCATGAGAGAAGTTATTGGTCAAAATGATTTCAGTTAACTGTGAAGTTATTTGGAAAAGCAGATGCTCTTTGGATGGGCCCGTACCTGCGTTTATAACCATCAGGAGAACTTTCGGCATGGAGATAGGAGTTTATTCATCATTTGCTGCTGCTTCGAGTATGCGTGCTTGGACTTGTGCTTATCGGGTCAGTCTGCCTTCGACGGGGCTGGCACGTTCTGCTCTCTGGCGTGAGGGCAAGAGCGGAAGGGCCATCCCTGAACACGAATGGGGGACCCCGCCAGCAAGTAGACATCGCCTCGAATTGGGAAGATGTCCCTCTCCTCACTCCTCACTCTCCTCCTCTCTGCATAGGTTTCTTCTGGGATGACCGTAAGGCTAAGACAAACGTATCTCTTCCGCTGGGAAACACCAAACACTCCCAGACTTTATTTCCCGTGGACTTGGGTGAAATTCCATTTTCATGGATACGGCGGTGTTTTTCACGCACCTGTGGAAGAGGAAAGTCTTGCTCGTTAGGTGACAGACTCGTTCTCCGTAGTGTTAGAAATCCTCGGAAAAGGACCGGAATAGTACCATGTTAGCAGTGCTCATTTTAAATAGAGTTATGTTATGATCCTAGGTCAGGCGTTCTATGGAAATGTTAAAAACGAGATGAAGTGTAGAGAATGGCTCTTTTCTGCTGAGACTGAGAGGAGCCACGTCTCCACTCTGAGCTCCCGTGGGCTTTATGAACATTTTGAGCTTTTAGTCACAATAATTTGAATTTTCTTTTGGATGCCTCAGTTGATTCTCTTCGATCACCAACAGCTCTGAGACTCTCCTCTTGCAGACATGTGCCAGGAAGTAGGAGAACTTTGTTGTTATGGTCTTTTTCCTCTTCCCATGTTCCTAGAGCTGGGGAAGAAACTAGGATAGCAAATCTTGGCTCCGTGGGGAGCCAAGGCCTTAGGCTTTTTTTTTTCTCCTACGACAAAAGTGAAAATTTCCTAATCCTTAGAGTCAAAAATGTATGTACTTAATTCTTAAGAAGTCCACTGGCTTTTTAGTGATATTGATAATGGAGTTCTACCCTTAATTTTAACTTGTTCCATTTAATTACTTAATTTGAAATGTCAGCCTATAGTTTATAAACTGCCTTAAGTTATTTTTAAACAAGACGGGTTACAAATGAGGTAATCCTTCGTTTTATTATTTTTAAATACCTACATTTTCACATTTCTTGCGAAATGTGAAATCGAATTGGCCTTTCGATTGATTGATGCATTCATTCCCTAGCCAGTCACTGTCCTAGTTACTGGGGATAGTGATTAAGACTTAGTCTCTATTTTAAAGGTGCTGGCAAGTCCACAAAGAGAGACATGCAAATACGTATCCTTACAAGAATTGCAAACACTTCCTTGGCTCTTACCATATGCTAGGCACTTTCTAGGCGTGAACTTCAACTCGTGAATTGATACAAAAGCTCTGTGAAGTTGTTACTCTTCTACACATGCATAAGTTCAGAGGTTAGGTGCTTGTCCTTGGTCATTAGGCTCGTCTTACTTGACTGTTAGGTGTATCAAGTGCGGTAACAGACCTGCCCAGGGAGCCCTGGGCGAATGGGGTAGCATCTCGTTGGGAGAACAGGGACTAGACGCGTGGGTATCCGTGAAATTTTCCTGAAGCAGACAGTCCTCGAGCAGATCTATTCAGAGGAGTGAGGGAGCCCCGAAATCCTTCTCTAGTGACCTGAAGTACTGCCTTAGAAATGGGTTCATCGGTTGAACAGGTGACAGAGTATTGGCGATAGGGAGGTAGTAAAAAATACCCTGGATCCCCGCAATCTTCAGTATAAATGACAAGGACGCAGATTTCCAATGTTGAGGCAAACCCTTGTTTCCAGTTAGTGGAAGACACGATAAAAACTTGGCCTTTAAAAAAATCTAATAAAAGCATTAATTTACTTATACTCTGCCAGCATGTGGGTAAATGTGTGACCCCCTTTTGCATTCTGAGATGAATTTCCCAGTCACTGAAGATTTCCCCTTAGGAAAGCTCTGCTAACCTGGAGAAATAGCCTGCTAGTATTTACCTTGAATAAATGCAGCGGGAAGATTGACTTCCTTCAGAATAAAAACCGGCAGGAACTACCCGATTAGGTAGATGAACGTTATCGTTGCGGAGTGACAAGGCTCTTCGGGAGGCAGGGTGGCGGCCCCCATGCTGGCGCGGTGGCGCTAGATTTTTGCTTTTCTCCCTTCCGGTAACAACCCCCGCTTTTTCCGAGCATCAAGCCCTGTCGGTAACCATCTTTTGTCCCCCTAGTAACTGTGACCTGCTGACTCTCTTGTTACTCCCCCCTCACTCATGACCGCCTCATTGTCCCCACCCCGCCTCAGCTACATTTACGGCCCACCTTACTTCCCTGACTGCCCGGGTGTGGGGGCTTCTCATCACCAGGGGTCTCCTCCCCGACTTCCTCCATCTCCCCGCTCCCAGGCGCTGGCTACTCATGGCTCAGATTAGTTCGTCAGAAGTGTCCTGTTTGACTACACTCCGCACCCCACCCCCCGTCCATCCGCCTGGTACCCCACCTCTCTTTTTTTTTTTTTTCCCCCACCTCTCTTTTGATCCCACTGAGACCTCTCGCTGGCTACCTCCTTTGCTCTGTACCTTTGTTTTCATCCTGGTTCAACTTAGAATCTGTAGTCCAGGTACGAAATCGGTCTCTTTCCTGAGCTCTACACGTCCCGACCGTTTTGGCCTCTTGCTTGCACCCGCTCCCGAGCCGTGCTGGACAAAGTCCGGCAACTGGGCAAGTTGGTGCCTGGTCCCATCGGTTCAGGCGATTTGCTCAGCACTGGGCACCAGCTGCTTCTTGCTCTTGGGGCTCGCTGTCTGCCCCTCTCATTCTTCACGCCGACTCTCCCTAAGCCGTCTTCAGACCCAGGACTGCTCCTCCTCCCCGCTTCCTCTGGCCACAGGACGCTCTCCTGCCATAGGGCTCTCAGTCCTCCCCGCCACCAAGCCTCCTCCTGTCCCTGGGCATCCACGAGCTGACGACAACCTGGTTTTTCTTCTACTCCTCTTAGCGCCTTAGTCATCTTTGTTGTTTCATCTCTTGTCAAACTGACTTCTGTCAGAAGGCAAGTACAAGATGTCTGTTTCCTCTTTCAAGTACAGTAACACATTTTCGCACGACTGTCTGTTGCCTTCTGCTGGGGAGGGAGAACCAGGATTTATTGTAGGGTGGCAGGCCCCTCGCGGGCTCCTGCCGCACGTGTGCGTGCTTGCGCGGCCGGAGGACTTCGCTCTGTAATCAGGCTCACTTCTGCATCCAGCCCTAGACGGTAACCGTCTCTCTCAGCTGCTCAGGGGCTCTGCACCCTGCAGAAACAGTCCCCTCGGCTGGATTCTGCATATATACGGGGGAAAGGGCGATGGGCATCTTTCAGATTAGCAATGGGCAGGGATCTTCCAGACAGATCAGTTTTATCATTATCACAGTGCTCTGTATGTGTTGTCTTCGGCGTGGCTCACCGATGCCTTTGCAGGTTATTAGGGTGCGATGAGGTGGGTGTTTTGGCCCCCACTTCTGCCAAGTAGACCTTGGATTTCCTTTTCTACACTTCCTTGTGCTGATTCTCTGACCTGCTCTGGAGGGCTGCTGCCCGCTTCCCACTTACAGTCGCTGCCTCTCCCACCTGCTGCTCTGCAGTTCCTCACTCCTTTCATCCACCCCCCCCCCCACTTCTCTTCCTTCGTGTCAGCTCTTTGGTTGGCTTTCACATAAAAATACAAACATTTAGGGGCACCTGGGTGGCTCAGTCAGTTAAACGTCTGCCTTCAGCTCAGGTCATGATCCCAGGGTCCTGGGATCAAGTCCCAAGTCAGGCTCCTTGCTCATTGGGGAGCCTGCTGCTCCCCCTGCTTGTGCTCTCTCCCCCCCTCACTCTGTGTCAAATAAATAAATAAAATCTTAACCAAAAAAAACCCCCACAAACATCTGGTAGACACAATTCATTGATTTATTAGCTGTCTAGTTCCAGAGCTGGGCACCTGGGGAGGATGCAAACATTAGGAGAATGACAGTGCTGCCCTTCTGGTGATCCTAAGAGAGATACATAGAAATGCAGAATTCCAGTATATTGTAATGAAGATTGTTGAAGTCTGTGCTAAGGATTTCATCTACATCCCTTCATAGAATCCTAAAAAAATCCCGTAGGGTTGCTGATTTTTTGGTCCTCGTTTTACAGAGCAGAACACGGAGACCCTGAGAAGTGTGGTCATTTGGTCAGGGTCACTTATGCAGCAAGTCGCCCTGTGGGAAATACGGCCCCACATTTGAGCTGCAAAGCTCACGCCCTTCGCCACCGTGAATCCAGTCTCCCGGCTTGCCTGTGTCCCAAGGGCTGACTGTGAATAGTAGAATCTCATGATAGACTCTTGACCTACTGAATATTGGTGAGGAGCTGGAGAACTCTAACCAGCTGGAAGTCATTGGTTGCAGAGTTTTTATTTTTGGGTTGTTTCTGTGGAATTGTCTGGAAATGATACCACTGTTATTCAGTTAATAATTCATTTGTTATCACTAGGCTTCTCGTGTGTAACGTGTTCTATACAAAAATATCTCATTTGCCCATCTGTTACCTTCTTAAGAGCCAGATTTGAACTTTCACTTCACTATAGGTTTAAAATGTTAAGTGGCTTACAGCTGAAAGAGAAAAAAAATGGAGTTATTTGTCACAGAGGGTTTAAGGAACCACTTTCTGGATCACCGAAGATAACCGCGTTAATGTTAATGGTTGACTTCTATCCATTCCGGTTAGTGGGAAACTAGCACCTGGCATCCCTTGGAGGAACCAGACCTGCTCCCATCCTGGGCGGGGCCTGGAGTTCTGTTGGGGCGGGGCTTCAGGTCTTGGGGTGGGGGAGGGGCCTCAGTTTCCTCTGTTCTGATCATAGCGGTTCCTGCCCTCTCCCCCACTGTGACCCCTTTTTGTGTTTATCACTTCCCTCCAGACAGCCAATTCACAGATTATTCTAGGAGATGGTTCTGTGAGAACTGTTTAGTTAATGTATCCAATAAATGTTTACTGAGCATTACTGCCAACCAAGCACTGCAAAAACTCCTCATTTGGGGATCCAAATCTGCCAGATCTACACCTGCCAAGTTCCCCGGTCAGGGCGCGCCCCCAGCCTGGTTCTGCAGATGAGCAAAGCCCACTGGTTGGGATGACTGTTAGGGCACCGCAGGTGGGAACTTCGTCTGCCAAGAACCTTGTGCTGGTTGTTGTAAGCCCCTCCCCCGTCCTCCCTTAGAATTTTAGCCCCAGTGATGGAGCCCCTCAAATTCCCCCGCAGTCCCCGTGGTGGGAGATTAGGGTGGGGGGCTCCTACAGAGTAACCCACAATGCTGGTTGCTGTTTTGTCCCTCCCGAGTTCTCCTTTCCCGCTGGTGGATCTGGTGGCCCACAAGAGACCTCTCCACATGCGACCACGGTAGGGCAGCGTGGTCAATGCGTAGCTGCTTTTCTTACCCTTCTGATAAGGGTCCATCTTGGTCTCTGAGGTGCAGGGGATGCCTCAGCCTCACCCCTGTGTTCTAGGATTCTCTCAGTGGTGCCTTGTTCTCCGACAGTAGTTAGTCGTTGTGGTGAAGGGCGTGAAGTCAGGAACAACCTCGGTCGCCATCTTGGTGAGGGCACGCACTCTCCGCCGACTCTGAGCTTTTGTTCTGGTGCGGGGAGTACCCAGGAAAACAAAACACGCGATCTAAGGCTCCGTGCTGATAAACGCTGTGAAGAAAATAAAGCTGAATACAGGGATGGGGAGACGAGGGGGTGATAAGACGTGCTGCTATTCCATTTAGCTAAGTCCTCAGCTCTTTCTAAGGAGGTGACATTTAACCGGAGACCAGGGCGTCTTAGTTCAGGCTGCTGTAACAAGATACCACAAACTGGATGGCCACACAACAGACATTGATTTCTCAGAGTTCTGGAGCCTGGATGTCTGAGAGCAGGGTGTCGGTAGGGTCGGGCTCTTGGTGAGCCCGCTCTTCCCGGCTTTAGACAACTGCCTTCTTGCCATGTCCTCCTCCCATGGCAGAGGGAGAGAGGGATCGTTTCTCCCTCTTAGAAGGGCCCTGGTCCTCTACCCTCACGGCTTAATCACCTTGTCTACAAATACTCTCACACTGGGAATTAGAGGAGTTCAGTGGAGAAGTCCTGGGGGAACACAGGCATTCAGTCTTCTAGCCCTAAGTGAAGTAAGAAGAGCTTTCCAGTGCCTGGAGGTTGCAAGTTCAAAGACCTAAGATGAGACACACCGGGGGAACAGCTCTGTGGGCTGCAGTGTTTTTGCTGGAACCAAGTGGGCGACGAAGGCAAGAGCATTCGGAAATGAAGTTGGAGAGGTCCCAGGGGCCGGTCCATGTAAGGCATAAGTGGTGGCGAACTTGGATTTGATTCCCAGTGGCTTGGGGAGCCTTTCTGAGCAGGGACAGATGAGAGGTGGTTGGATTGGGGACACCGACAGTAGAGTTGATATTGTTCGCTGATACATCAGTTGTGGGGTGTGACTGAACCCCCAGTGTTATGATATTAGGAGGTGGATGTTTGGGGTGATTAAGCTTACATCTAAGTGTCATAAGAGCGGGGTCCTCATGGTGAGATTGGTGTCCTTGTATGAAGAGGAAGAGTGACCTGAGCTCTCTCCCCTCTCCCCACGCACGGACACAGCTAGACGGGCACCCTCCTGCCACCTGATCTTGGACTTAATGCCTCCGGAACTTCGGGGAATACATTTCTGTTGTTTAAGGCACCCAGCCTGTGGTATTTTGTTACAGCAGCCCAAGCTGAAACACCTTCCCTTCCTATGTATTCGCTTAATGCGCTCTTATACTGCCAGGTGGACGAAGCTGAATAACTGAACTCAAACACTACAGCGGTGTGTAAAGCTTAACTAAAAGTTTACTTTTCTCCCACCAGTCGTAACCGCTTTGAGGTAGCCCTTTGAGCAACTTGAGGCTTACTCTCCTAGACCTGTGCCATCGGATGAGGTAGCCATTTGGCACTTGTGGCTATTCGAATTTAAATCAAGTAAAATTCAGTACAATTAACCGTCGAGTCCTCAGCCATGCCAGCCGTATTTCAGGTGTTCAGTGGCCATCTAGGACTAGCTGCTCCCATGTTGGACGGAATGGATGGCATTTCCATCATCACAGAATGGGCTGTCGAGCAGCGTGGTTCTAGATGAATTCTCTTCATACACAAATGCGTGTGCATATGTGGATGTATGCACGCACACACGCATATATCCTTGGCAGTTGGCATAATATTGTACATGCTCTTCTGCAATTTGTTTTTTCCACCTAACAGAGAAACTGTTAATTTGGTGTGATCCACACGCAACATCATGCCAGGAAAAATTTAAAACCGAGCGCATAAGCAAACGTAGAGTTTTAGTAAATTAAAAGGATTTCAATTCCAGATTTTAGAGGTAATTGCAACACGTCCTTAATGCTTGTTCCAACTTTAACTAAATAAATTATTTTTGGAAATAGTCCAATCAGCCTAGGGTAAGTAAAGAAAGACGATTCAGAAGCTGTAGCTTGAGTTTAGTCTACTATGCTCGACACCCACAAATCTCACACACACACACACACACACACACACACACACAGACACACACACGTTTCTTCTTATTCCTGTTTTGTAACAAGTACTGTAATCTTCTCCTGTTTAGTATGTTCATTGTTCAGGAGACCAGCGCTGTCCAAAATGGTAGCCATGAGGCATGTGTCGTTATTTAAATGGAAATTAAATTTAGTTCCTCAGTTGTACTCATCCACGTTCATTAGCCATCTGTGGCTGGTGCAGAGCGTGGATCAGCACCATTGCCATTTTTGCAAAAGGTTCTGTTGGACAACCCTGTCCTGAAGCTTCCTTCAGATACGTCACTCATTCACGGCAGTGATTTTCCCACAGTTGAGGAATGGGGGGACTCTCTCCAGGAGGAGATCTCAGAATTGACGGGAGTTTGAGTGGAGAGCTTGCACTCCATGCCCTTCCCTCTCAAGATTCTGATCCTCCCCTTTGAAGATGCATGTCCTCCAACTATCTGTTGAGAATTAGTGTTCCATAGTAAGTTAACTGTGGGAAAGAAAATCAGTACCGATAGCATTTCAAGGTTAGAATATTATTTGGGTAATTGGCAATGCATATAAGCTATTACATAGCACTTATATATACAGCAAATGGCACTGTTCAATATTTTTTTAAGATTTAGTTCGTCAGAGATAGAACGGGGGAGAGTGCACAAGCAGAGGGAGAAGCAGGCTTCCTGCTGAGCAAGGAACCCAATTCCAGGACCGTGGGATCATGACCTGAGCCAGAGACAGACACTTAACCAACTGAGCCACGCAGGTGCCCCCCTGCACTTCCTGTTCTAAACTGAGTATTCTATTCTCCCCCTACTTGTGCTCTCTCTCTCTGTCAAATAAATGAAATCTTAAAAAAAAAAAAGAATAGAAAGTGTTTAGAAGCATTAGTTACAGTGAGTGCTGACAATAGATTAGTTTTAAACTTTTTAAAGTGAGAAAATAATATCGGAAAGGCACCCTTTTGTGAAAAATGATACATTTATGTTGACGTTTATGTTAGCAAATATGTAATCTGGATGGATTCACAGGATGCATACCCTCTGGGAATGGAGATAGCCTAAGCGGGAGGCAGAGGGATAACACGATGACTTCTTCACTCCATACCCTTTTCTTCGTGTACCTCGTAACTATGGGCTATGTTACTTAGTAAAAAAAAAAAAAAAATCAATAAAACAGTGAAGGACAAAACAAAACACATCGTTAAAAATGTGGGGGATGCAGAAAAGATGGCTCAGGAGATAAGGCTCACTTCGAACAGAAAGAATTCTGTCGTTCAGAAGGTGCAGAGGGCCGGTCTGACGCTTCATGTGACCGTCAGATGAAACCTCGTGAGGCCTTTTGGCCTGTCAGGTCCCAGGCTTGGCAGACCATTTCTTATAGGCTGGCTGTTTGGCAGTAATTAAAGCTGTATCCAGCTGTCTTGGTACCTTGAACTTAATACATTTTAGGAGAAAAAATACTCCTAGTATTGAGGGTTTTTTTTTTTTTTTAATGCCACCTTTCTTAACATTTGTGGAACACCAACTTTTGGAAATAATTATCCCAGAAAGACAAGGATAAAAGGAAATTGTTGTAGGTCTGGGGCACCCTGCTTCAGCGCCAGTCTTTCGAGAAGATGAATACTGGTGTTAATTGAGTTTAATTTGAACAGTGACGTACCACTGCTTTGTTGGGCACGTACCACCCACCGAAAAGTCACGTGTACGCTGCATAAGGAGTTGGAAGCCAGCACTGCCCCGTCTCCTCCCCTCGCCTTTGCCTCCAGCCACTGTCAGTGACTGAGGGTGGGGAGAGTCGAGGGGGGGAGGGGTATGGGACACGGGGACAGAGCTGCTTGCTTCCATATCACATCTGTGTATCCCAGCTTCCAGCAGACCATGACATCAAGCACGGAGTGCCCAGAGAGCCAAAGGGAAATATTACAGAACTCTAGAGTTCCACAGAATCCATCTTTTTCTATTAAAGCCAATGGTGGGATTTGTACTTTTTCAGGAAAGAAAAGTAAGGGAAAACCAGTTAGGGAAAAATGATGCCCTAAGCTGCATGCATTACAAAGGAGATCTTGTTTGCTGTGGAAGTTTAAGGCAATGACCACCCAAAGGCAAGGATCATTTCCATAATATTTAACAACCAGCCCAGCATAGGAATTCACACACTGAGCGTAGATGCCAGCCTCACATGCTGGTGTGGCTGTACCAGTGCGTAATGGCTGAGTGTACTCCTGCCGAACAACAAGGTCCATTCGAGACCAGAAGTGAGCCGTTGCTGCCGTTGTTGGGTTTTGTGGTTAAACCTGGGGGTTGTCCTCTCACTGCCCATAACACTCATCTTTTAGAGTCATTGCAGCCCTACTTCATAGCTGGTAGCTTTGTGGCCCTATAACTAAATTCTGGTTAATGGGAGGTACCTCATCACACGACAGTTTCTAGAACCTTCCTTAAGGGACAATATGTGGCCTCCCCCACCCTCTCTTTACTTATGCCCTTCCCATTCTGCTGCCTGGAATGTGGGTGCCACCATTGTGAACCATGAAGTTGACATCATTCGTGGTAGAGCAAAGAAACTTCTCTTGTTTAAACCCTAGATACTTTGGGCTTGCAGACACTCCCAGCCAAACCAAAATCTACGATTATTAAGTCCCTAATCTGCTAGGCAAATTCAATTTTATTTAAACTCTTAACCCTCTTGTGAACTAGGTCTTCATGTTCCTATTTAATGGATTAGGAGGTAGAATAAAAATGAAGGAACTTGCCCAAATACCAGAGCCAGCATTTGAATCCGTGTGGGATCTTTCTGACTTCAAATTACCGGGAGCTTAATCCTTGCTCTAGTAATTAACGTGAAACATAAAGGCCATGTGGCACATGGTTTTGTAACATTCATGCTTTGGCAGAGCCCCAATTTTGTGGATTTTTTTCAAAAAGACGTTGGGTTTTTCAGAGAAATTCATTTGTGGCTTTTTGAAAGTGGCAAACATGTTAACTGTTTTTCAGTCAATAATACTTATCAGGAAAACTTTTTTTTTTTTCAAATTTCAAAGAAAACTGTGTTGTTCCTCTAATTTCCAGTGTTTGTTTAATTGTCATCTGCTAATTAGGACATTTCTGTGAAAAGAGGGTAGTTTGAAGAGAGATCGTGCGGTTCATTTTCTTTAGTCGTATCTACATGGAAGGATAGTTCAAGAAAATTTAGGATTTTTTTAGAATTCTCTTTACCGTGCCACAACTCCAGAACATCCTCTCCCCCCCCCCATATCTGTTATATGATGATGTAGAAATTAGGATGACAGTGGGATGAAGGGTATGAGGTATTTCGATGGTCACATGGGGCAGCCTTGGCAGCGAGCGTTTCTACAACATGTAGACAGGAGAACAGAGATAGGAGGTGGCCACGCGCCATGCAGCTTGAGGCGGGTGCAGAGCGGGCGGATTGGCAGCTGATGCCCGGGGCACAGGTGGGACGCAGCAGGTCTGGGGAGGCTGGTAAACTGGGTCCAGTGCAAACAACTAGTTGGCAGCAGACCTGTAATCAAGCAGGGGATCTTGACCTGCTGCCAGGGCTCCTGGGGGTGCCCTGGGCGATGCTTCAAGTCCATTCATTTTTATAATCTCGCAGTGGACACTTAATTGGTTAGAACAACAGTCTCTTGAGTGTGTTCCTGAGAACACCGGATCTGCAGGGTTTGCTGTATAAAAAAGAATTCTATGGCAAACAGGTTTGGGAAAATGCTGTGTTCTATTACCCGTCTTGGAAATAGGTAATGCACAGTTAGCATTTTAAAAGTCTTAGGTGAGCGGCCTTAGCCTGGGTGGCTCATTGGGTTAAGCGTCTGCCTTTGGCTCAGGTCATGATGTCAGGGTCCTGGGATCACGCCCACATCCAGCTCCCTGCTCACCAGGGGAGCCTGCTTCTCCCTCTCCCTCTGCCCCTCCCCCCAGCGCACCTGCTATTTATCAGATAAATAAACAAAGCCTAAGGTGAAAAATCTATTGTACCTTATTTAATCCACTTTCTGAAACATACTTGAAAATAGAAATTGTATTTTTCTTAATTTGACATCTTATGGAAACTACTTCATGATTCTTTCAATAAGCTGTTAATAATGGCATTAGAAGTGAGTAGGTTGGGTTCCTGAGAAAATGTAAGATTTGCATCTAACAATGTGGGACTTTTCTTTGCATCCTGTTTGCTCTTATTTGCCGGGCCATATTCTCCAAAGTGTAATGCGTCTCTGCTTGTGTATAGTTTGGAGCAGCAAAACTTTCCTGCTTGCGTGGCCCTTGAGGTCATCTAATTGTGCCCCTTCACATGCTGGTTGAGGAAACTAAGACTTAGAAAGGTGAAGTCATTTGCCAGAGTCCACACAGCTAGTCAGTGAGGGGCCAAGATCTCCTCATGTGCCATTCCTCGGTTCCTAGAAATTACTTGAGTTAGTTCCTTACTTTTTCAATAGTTTGTTTTTAGTGCTTCCTCCCGCTTGGGATGAATAAGAGCAAAAGAACTGATGTTTGATTTCCTGCCAGCGTTTGGGATTGGTACAAAAATGAGAGAAGCGGGAGTGCCCAGGGAGGCATAGATGCTGCTCAGTAAAAAGGGTGCCACGGGGGAAACCCCAAAATCCAAAAAAAAAAATCATTTTATTTCTGTGGCTAAGAGTGACTTAAAATAAGCTCTCTTTGCAAGAGAATGCAGAAATTGCGTTTTTTCTGGTGGGTGGGGGTGGGGGGCACTCCGAAGCAGTGACCAGATTAACGACTGAACAGACCGTATTGCAGCTGTCACCACATTTTGTAGATTGGCAGCTGCCTTGAGCCCATCAGGCAGTGCTCCTTTACCTGCCAGAGGTGCCACTTGTTTGGTTTTCGTGAAGTTAAGGGTTTGGAAAGAAGGATTTCTGAAATCGCTTTTTGCAAGACCAAGAGCATTGACGTCATTAGGGTCCAAATTATCATTTCGCTTTAATTTAGATTTCTCTTTCTTCCGTGGTGAAATTAGTAGGCCCTCATTCATTAATTGCTGTATGGAATTAGATTCTTTTCTTAGGAGAGGTTCTTTTTTGGTTTTATTAAGTGTCATGATTTCGCCTGTCATCAGTTTTTGTGGCATCAGTTTTTAGTGTTCATCTTATATTTTTATGAAATACTGTCTACAGTCTTAAAATTCAGAGAAAAATAAGCCACAGTGTTTTCTCTTAGTCGAACTAGAGTAATTCTTCTTTCAGAAGGGAGAAGGTTAACGAAGGATCATTTTGATTTTTTTTTTCTTAGAGATTTTTAGTTTTTTGAGAGAGAGAGAGCGTGCATGCACATCAGGGGAGGAGGAAGGAAGGGGCAAACAGAGAGGGAGAAGCAGACTCCCCACGAGCGGGGGGCCCAGCACAGAGCCTCATCCCGGGACCCCTAGATCATGACCTGAACCAAAGGCAGATGCTTAACCAGCTGAGCCACCCAGGCGCCCCAGATGATTTTGACAGAGTAGACCTTACAGCCTCTGCTTGAGTAGCTAACTGCTCCTCCGTCTTTGGATTGCTCTAATTATTCGAGCAATTAGGTTCTTTCTTCTATTGAGTGCACATCTGCCATAAGGAGCCTTTGCCTGTGTTCCTGGTTTTGTCCTCTAGCCCTATGGGGAACAAAGTAGAAAACCCCACTGCGTATGTATATTCTACACATTCTCATTTAATCTAACACGTTTGGCGGGTAGGTATCGTTTAGCTCCCTTTTACAGGTAAGGCAATTGAGATTCAGAGACTGAAGATTCTGAATGGTTTTAGAGAGCAAATGATTTGCTAGGGGGCATGCCATAACAGGTGTAATGGACCACTGCCTGTCCTTGGGGCCCTGCAGCGTGAGAAGGAGGCAGGAGGGTACTTGACGGGACAGGGTTCAGGATCTTCATCACCATGCAGAGGATCTCTTCACCGCCCCCTCTAAAAAAAAATACGCCTCGAAATAGGGTGGACGGTAGGGGTGGGAAGGTTGCCTACCTGTCCCATGCACACCTGTTTCCTTTATCCCCTTACCTGGAAATGTCCCCAGACTTCAGATTGGGGCTTCTCATGGCAGCTGGTTCATTGTAATCTATTAGCCAAAGCCTTTTGATGTATAGCATTCACTAAGTCTGTGTAGGGAAATCAAATGGTATTCAAACTCCGTGCATACATGCTAGGTCTCTGTGCAGCGCACAGAGCAAAGACTCAATAAATACTTGTTGGCTTTTGAAGTATCAAGTGGTGGCCTTTGAAATTGGGAGACGTGGGTTCCCTGTGGGAATGCCATTCACATACCACGCAGCCTGCGTGCTCTCTAAAGAGCTCCTGAGGTTGGGGTGGATTGATCCCTAAGCAGAAGGGGCCCTGGGGGTGGGGAAGGGGAGGCAAAGGCATTCGGTAAAAGCTGGGTTGAGTGTAAATTCTGAAAGGCAAAATTCCGTGTGGGTCAGAAAGCAGTAAGAACTGGAATTAAGAGTAGATTCCATTGCAAGATGCCATTCTGGGTGAGTAATTTAGGACTGAGGATGTATATAGATGGGTTTAACGTAAGCAGACCCCCCCCCCCACCTCATCTAGCCTCTTTCCTTCCAGGTATGCACCCTAGAGAGGCGGTAGAACATGTGCATAAAGAGATAAGTTCAGGAAGACCCCACCCTTTAACTTCTCTTGGTGTGGAGATAAGTACATGAAGACATCCATGGGCTGGATTAGCCCTCAGTTCAGGAGAGTGGTCTGAGCAGAGCCCGTTTTTGCTTGTTAATGCATGATTCTGCAGTCCTAAGTTGTTAGAACACTGGAATCTCAGTTCGTGGGGTGTGTGTGTGTGTGTGTGTGTGTGTGTGTGTGTGCGCGCGCGCGCGTGTTCTTAGCTAGTGAGGCTGCTGGTCACAGGGCAAGAAGGACTCAGAGCACTGGGTCTCTCCTTTCGTGGGTGATAAAGGGTGTAGACACAAGGATAAAGATTCCAGAGTGCTAGCAGTAGGACTGGGAATGAGAGCCACGCTTTTCTGACCACCGTTCCAGGCCTCTCTGCACTACACCATGTGTGCTCTCTTAATGAGGGATTTTTTTTTCTGGAAACGAATGTAGCTGGTTCTGTGCCCTAACCCTTTGTGGTTCTCTGTGAGAGCCTGTTAGTGGATTCAGGGGCTTTAACTGCAGCGATCACCCAGCCCCGGGTGAATTTTTCTTCTATAAAAATGTAGTTAGGGTCTATCCACATTTCTTTTTTCCCCTCCAGGTTGTTTTTATAAGCCTTTCAAATTAAAAAACAAACAATTTTTCAATTAGAAAAAAACTTATAAAGCTCTAGCTTTCTATGGATTCTTTGTTCTGAAAAACCTTTGTAGAACAAATTCTTAAAAAGTTGTCAACGATTCAGTAATTTCAACAGGAAAAATGTAAGTGATTTTCGGTCCTCAAGCTGACATTCATTTGTGGTAACACAACATTAAGTCCAGTTAGAAATGGACATAATTGCTCGAAGGAGTAGCATAGTGACCACAACGTGACCTGAAAAGGCATTATATGTCCGCTATAACATGGCTCTCGGTCCGCTTTTCCTGAGTTCTTCTGTAGCTGTTGCTCACCAAGAGTCTTAAGACCACCGTAAAAAACAAAACATAATGCAGTGACAAGATATCCACCTTTCTTAAATTCTGTTTAATGCAAAATAGTCAAATAGTCTACAGACAAATCAATGAAAATATTGTGTTGTGGGTTAAGTGTAGGTTAAGTGCCGATACTAGCGTGTGCACTAACGAGCCCCAAGTGGGGTGGAATGAGAACTTCCGTACCACACACTCAGCTCTAAAACTGCGGTGATGTCCACTAGGGCCCCCTGTGCCCTGCCGCGTGGGCCCTCAGGTGCTGCATACACGGATGGTCCTTAAATGCTGAGAAGTGCCGTATACTGAAGACGGGGCTGTTAGAAGAAGCTGCCTGCAAAGCAAAGATGTCTTAACTCGAGTGGAAAGATGGATGTGTTAGAAATGGAAACAGCCGTGCACGCGTGTGTATGCGTGTGAGCGTGTGTATGTGTGTGAAATGTGCGTGCGAGTGTGTGTATGCGTGTGTGTATGCATGCGTGTGAGTGTGTGTGTGAGTGTGTGGTACGGCTGGGTTGATGGGAAGAAGGAAAAAAAACCAGGGCACCACAACTTCTTAAAGACGTGCAGGCAGGGAAAAACCCCTCTTTTCCCTTCCTCCTGCCTTTCTCCGCAGCTCTGAGGTTTATCATTTAGTTTGATTCCATTCAGTCACAGAGGGTTTTTGCTTCTGATCAGCTTTTATGCCTTTTTGTAGCATAGAATGAGGGACCGATACATTGCTTGACCAGCTTGTAATCAGTGGTGAGTAATGTCCCACATCCTATTTATAAATAATGATTCCCCTTTAGTAGACTATAGTCTTCTCCTGTCCCGGGCTTGTTTTTTTAAACTTCGATGGCTTCTTCTAGCCAAAGAAGTCATCGCTCAGCTCGTTCTACCTGGTAAACTGAAATACCATTGGGATGTTTTGGTTTCATTGATACTACTCAGATGCTTAAAATAGTTTGGGTGTACTTCTCTCTGCACTTGGTGGTCTTTATCACTGGATTCAGTAGTAATAATACTTTTCAGGACATGAAGTATACAAAAGTGAAAAAACTTATTTCACCTATTTTCCTGGTAAAATTTCCCGTTTCGTGAAAACGGAATGTCGAATTGATGGTGGTGCATTTTCTCAGAGGCGCTAGTATGGAAGCAGGGGCTCTCAGATTTCTCCTCCTCTTTCTTTCTGACCTTTTGTCAGCAGATGGCGTCTCGCGATTTCCTCTCTTCTGCTTTCTTTGCCTTTTTATTCCTGTCCTTCTTCCTCCTCCTCCCCCCAACCCCCCTCACCTTAGCAAACATTTGTCACAAGAATGAATGGCGTTATAAAAAAAGTCTGTGACATACTGTCTTTTCAAAAGGACAAGAAGGAAAGGAGGAAACAGGTTTTCATTGCTTCGGGCATAATACAGCTGGCTGATTTTCTCTGCTAACACGTTTATTTATTCGAGGAGCACTCGTTTCCCTTTTGAAGCGGATCTGACATTTTATTTTAACAGTTTGCCTTTATATTTCTATCATGTTGTTTCGCATGTGGATGCTCCCCTTTTCCCTTTCAGGTAGATGGGCTTCCTTTCGTTAATTTTATCTGTTTTTAAACACAAAGCTCTTTCCAAACAGAAACCCTTTAATGTACAGATAAATAAAGAGATTAAAATACCTTTGTATTTAGTTTAGGGGGTAAGACGGCTCCTGTGACGGCGACTGGGGCTGCACGTGAAGGCGCGATTGTGTGCAGAACACGGACAACCTAATGAGAGGCTGAGAATGACCAGGGTTGGGCTTATTAATATGCTTTGGAAAACCAGACTGCGTGTGGAACGCGTGAGTGAGCTAATTAAGCAGTCTAAGGAAGGCTGCAAATGAACCCCATACTCCTTTCACCCTTTTCCTATGCCTTTGGCCCTCAGTATTTACCGAGCCTCCCCGACTGGATACAGCGTAAAGAGCAGGTGTGTGACACTGTGCGTCCAAGGGTACAGTCTCACCGCACATTGGTCCACTCTCCCACTTTAGGAAGAACTAGGAGCGAGCCCAGTTTCATTGTTAACGTCCTGTTGCCACTCGCTCATCCAGTGCTTGGGTCAATCCAGTTTGCAACACAGCACCCTCTCCTTTGTGATCGTCTTAATTCTCCTTCCACCCCTCTTCGCTCGCCCACCTGCCTCCAAAACACGTGACCTCGTGCTCCCCTGAACATCCTTAGCATTTGTGCAAATCCCTTTTTGGCCTTGTCGCTTACTACTTTGTTAGTGCAGTTCTTTATAGTTGTTGACCTTAAAAGCATCCCGATTCCCAGTAGTTCTCAGCACAATGCCCTGCACAGAAGTGCTGCCCGCTAAATCCTTTAGGGAGCACTTACTGCATATTAACTTTTTCAATGCCTTGGCCCCTAGAATCAGTCAGACTTGGGTTTGAAGTCAGCTCTGCTGTTGACCAGCACTGTGATTTTGGCCAAGCCTTAGCCTCTCTGCATTTCAGTTTCCTAATCTGCAGAATTGCTACTTGATCAAGATGTTGTAGAAATAAAAAGCAGCTGTGTGGGTAAGATGCAGTGCGTGGGGCACAGTAGGTGCTCCGTGATCTCTCTCTCTCTCTCTCACAGACACAGACACACACACACACACACACACACACACACACACACACGGCGTATGTATGCACGTGCGAGATGTGAGGCACTCGAAGGCGAAACCACACAGGTCTGATGCTCATGTTGCATAGAGAAGAAATAAAGCCGTACAAGGTTATACGATGGAGAACAGTGGTACTGTTGAGGCCAGTGGAGATGGAGCGCCGTTGGGAATGCCTGTCTTTCGCCCAGAGAAAGGACGGATCTGATTTATGGAGAGTTTTAATACAGAAGGTGGCAGTTGTGGTTTGGGCTCGAATCAATGTTACTGGAGGCTGGAGAAGCAGATAAATACTTTAAGAGATTTATCTTTTAAAAAAGATAGAACTTTGGGGCGCCTGAGTGGCTCAGTTGGTTGAGCAACGGCCTTCGGCTCAGGTCATGATCCTTGAGTACCAGGATCGAGTCCCACATCGGGCTCCCAGCTCCGCGGGGAGTCTGCTTCTTCCTCTGACCTTCTCTCCTCTCATGCTCTCTCTCACTTTCTCTGTCTCTCAAGTAAATAAATAAAATCTTTAAAAAAAAAAAAAGATTGAACTTTGTGCAGTAGAACTTTGCAGTGAAAGACTGAGATTGGAGGTGAATACCTACTGATGTGCCAGGAGTTTTCTCGGAGATCTGCCAGCCTGCCTACATGTGTGTGGACGGCCTGCTGTTTTTGGTCCGAGTGTCGTACTTGCCACCAGGCCTGTTGGAAAAGGTGAAATAGTTCAGTAGTAACTTCACCAGCACTCGAAGTTTGGTAGTTGATAGCACTGTGTTGGGTGCGTTTCCCATGGGTACAGAGAAAGGGAAAATTAACTTGGTGACCATCTCTGAAGATGCTTCAGCAGGGGGCTTTTCAGCTTCACGGTGACCTAATCACATACAATACAGAAGCGCTCCCTAGTCCTTTCTGCGTACAGGTTTTTCTAAATGCTTTGAAGTAGGTAGGGGGTAAAAGAAGCATGTAATTCTAGATCATCCAAAAAAGAAATCAAATGAGTTCTGCTTATTGGGTATTGTATCACGCAGATTCAAGCACAGACCTTAGCTTATAAAGTCTATAAAGACTCAGCTTTATAGTCTATAAAGTTGGCATCAGTGCTCCCGGCGGGTGCAGAGATCTACCGCCCAGATGGCCCAGTCCATTCAGTAACGGGATCAGGTTTACACGCTCCCCTCAGAGATTAAAACTCTTCATGATGAGGAGAGCCAATAGTAGTAATATATTACACACAGCGAATACCAGAGTCCTTACTTGTGGGTGTCAGGACTGCAGGGTCTCCTCTGAAAACATTCGGGAGTGGTCTGAGCACGCTTGCGTGGTGTCATCACCTTCTGCTTCCAGGTGGGCCCTGCAGCTCTGAGGAGGGCCTGCAGGAGCTGGAGAAGGTCCTTCTCTGCCAGTGGGGACACAGGACAAGATCTAAACCCACGTGCTTGAGAGCTAGAAAACCAGCGACACGCTGTTGTATAGAAATGCGTGTGGCAGAAAGTGCTTTTGAGGATAGGCACTTCTTTGGTATCGGGGGGGTGGTGGTGCCTGGTGTATCTCATGGGAATGGGGTTCCACTGACCCCATGACCGATCCTGTAGCCAGGAAAGGGCTGGTTTCTCCAGGCTGTTCACCTTCTTTCCCCTCCCTCCACTTGCCTCGCCATTTCTTGTACTGTTTAAATTGGAAATTGGGAAGAATTTATTTTTCCTCAGGCTCAGCAGTCCTGCTCTGGTTGTAAAACGAAGCCAGAAACCGGAGCCCTAGTGGTATAAGCTGTGGGGTTGTATTGCAGGTCCTATCAGTCACCCACTGTATGATCTTAGGTGACTCGGTTTCTGGATACTCGTGTTTACTCATCAGTGAAATTAGGCTAATGATACCTATTTCACTAGAGAATGCAGATTCGTAACCTGGAATCCACAGATGGTCTTCCTTAAAACCACATGCATGGTTACATATTTCTGGGGCCTTGCCCTTTTTCTTGGATTCAGAGACGAGTCTTTGAACTCCCTTCCTCCAAATTAAGAATCTCTGCCTTGGAAGTTATTGTGAATTTGGTAAAAGAGAATAGATACAAAGTGCTTTAGCAATGTGCAAAACATCATTGTTTCAAATAGTTTATAATCACTCTCTGCTTAGACCACTTAATTTTTATTTCCTCTCTTCTGGAAATCCTCGATAAACACGTTGAGTTTTTACAGTATCTCCCTTCTTCCCTCCTCCCCATCTCTTCCTTCTTTCTAGTTGCAGAAGATCTAGAATAGAAACATGAATACAATTTTCCAGATTTAAGCAGTTGTCCAACCTCTCCTTCAGCCCTAAGCTTGTTCCCCTCATTGTCTTGAGTTCCAACCTCTACCAATGCTTTGGTATTTAAAACTGACTTTAGGGTGTTTGAGTTCCATAATGTTCTTCTGGTTGCTTTTGCATTCTGTATATTTCAGCTCCACGTCTATATTTATAGAGAAAAGATTAATTTTCTTTTATCTAATCCTTTGAGGGAGAGCTCTTCAGCCACTTACCCCATTTGAACTTACAAAACATTCTCTTAAGTACGAGCTTATCTTTTGTCAGTCAGAAACAGAAAAAAAAAAAAAATCACCCTAGATTTCTTTCATAAGACTCTTGTATTCTAAGCCAGATACAGTTCCTAGTTCTTTGAGTCATCCGTTATATAATAAATCATCCCCAAACTTGCCAGATTAACACGATTGTTTTATTTGCTCCTGCCTCTGAGAGTTGGCTGGGGCTCAGCGGGGTGGTTCTTCTGCGGTCTCTCTGATGACCTCCAGTGGTCGTGGCAGGGTGGTGGCTGGGGCTGGAGTATCCAAGACCGCTTCCCCCGTGTGCACCACCTTTATCCGCTCATTCGGGAGGTTTTCATCTCTTTCTTTATATGGCTTCCTTGGTCTTCTATATATGAGAGTTGCATTCAATAGCTATTTGAGAGGACAAGCCCTGCTATGCAAATACTTACCAAGTTTCTGCTTGCCTCGTGCTTGCTAACATCCCTTTAGTCCAGCCCAGAGTTGGTGTGGGCGGGCCCGGCGCCGGATGTGAATTCCAGAAGTCATGCTTCACTGGGGGGCCTCTGAGATAACATGCTATACACTAGCGTATAGGAGTAGCTCATTTAATATTTTTATGAAATGTGAGTGATCTAAGTTTTTGGTGCAAGATAGTTTACAACTCCTCTCTTTTTAAGGTTAATTTGCATTTAGATGATCCCCTTTGTAATCTTTGCTTATTTACTTATGTATTTATTTATTTTCATGATTCAGCTATTTTTTGTGGTCTCCCCCATCAATACACACACCCAAACATAACTTAAAATTTGTTTTAAATTTGGAAGTACAGATTTCTCCTGTAATTCTGTTTTTTTTTCCCCCCACTTCTGCGTGGATATGATCATTTTTTTACAAATCGTCTCTCTGTGCTTATAAGTTTTACCTAAATGATGGGCCATAAGTGTCCTCCCCCTTTATTTATAGGAACTCTGGGTGTGTGACGTCAGTGAGAATGAAGTTTGCCCTTTGCTCTAAGGAAGCTCCGATTTAGAAACCTAAACTACACAACAGATGAAATCTGAGGCAGTTGAGTAGAGGATGAGATTTTGTTATATAACTGTTTCTCTTTTGCAAATTGTTTTTATCTAAAACTCCCCATTAATATATTTTAAGAATTCATTATAATACACCATTACTTGGTAACAGAAGTAGAAAGGGTGGTAAGAGGGGAAGAGGAATTTTTAAATTTTTTTTTTAAGTTTAGGAGGTTTTTTTTTTTTTTTCTAAAGTTCTAGGAGTTGCTGTCATTTCAGGACAATCAAATCAAAAATTAAAAACAAAGCATCTATGATAGTAAAATATATCAAGGAAATATTTGACGTGACATAGCTCGTCTGGAGACAGTCTTAAAGATTGATGAATGTCAGTTCATTTTTCCGGGGAGAGTGATAGCCTTTCTCTTCCTTTGAAACATCTGAGGAACATTTTTTTAAATAATTTTTTAAAAAGATTTATTTATTTATTTTAGAGAGAGAACGTGAGCAGGAGGAGCAGAGGGAGAGAGAATCTCAAGCAGACCCTGCATTGAGCACGAGGCCGATGCAAGTTTTGATCTCATGACCCTGAGATCACAACCTAAGCTGAAACCAAGAGTCGGACGCTCAGCTGACTGTGCCACCGGGCACCCCTCTGAGGAGCATTTTAATTTATGAGAAAGACGTGGCAGATTATGAGGAAGATCTGGTTATAGTTCGAGCTTTCAATCAGAAAGCTGATTGAACCAAGTGATAGTGTTTCTGAAAGTAAGGTACTTAAGTGTAGTCCTTCTCAAACTTCCACAGGCACGCGGATCTTGGGGAACTTGATAAAATACAGATTCTGATTCGGTAGCTCGGGTGTTCATGTCTGATGAGCTCCCAAGTGATTCGAGCGTGCTGGTCTGCCAATAAGGCTTTAGTAGACCTAACCCTTCTGAGGTTCCTCTTCTGGCCAAGCCTTTGAGGTAAACCCACTTCATTCCCACACACACTGGTATGTGACTTTTTATTTCTGTCATTGACTTCTGGCAGGACAAACAGAAGCCCTTTTAGCATCTTTTCTCACACGTTTAAGACGCCATGTATTACACAACTAGGAAATAGGTATTAATTTAAAACTATAGGGGCACCTGGGTGGCCCAGTTGGTTAAGCGACTGCCTTCAGCTCAGCTTACGATCCCAGAGTCCTGGGATTGAGCCCCACATCTGACTCCTTGCTCAGCAGGGAGACTGCTTCTCCCTCTTCCTCTCCCTGCTACTCCACCTGCTTGTACGCTTGCTCTCTCTATGTCAAGTAAATAAATGCAAATTCTTAAAAAAAAAATTTAAAACTACAATTGGCCCTGGAACAACAGGGGTTTGAACTTTGCAGGTCCCCTTATGTGTGGATTTTTTTTTCTGATAAATACAGTACAGCACTGTAAATGTATTTTCTTGTTCTTATGATTTTCTTTCTTTTTTAAAAAAGATTTTATTTTTAAGTAACCTCTCCGCCCAACGTGGGGCTTGAACTCAGGTCCCAAGATCAGGAGTCACACGCTCTTCTGACTGAGCCAGCCAGGTGCCCACTCTCCTTTATGACTTTCCTAATAACATTTTCTTTTCTGTAGCTCGCTTTATGGTAAGAATATAGTATGTAATACATATAACCTACAAAATATGTGTTAATTGATATGTGTTTATGTTATCAGTAAGGCTTCTGGTAGTAGTAGGCTATTAGTAGTTAAGTTTTGGGAGAGTCAGAAGTTATATGCTGTTCTATATGGATTTTCGACTGTTCGAGGTGGAGGTTAGTTAACCGCCAGGTTGTTCAGGGCTCAGTTTTATTTCCTGTGGTAGATGGCACTAAGTCATTTATATAAATCTGGCCATAGTTAATGGCTATAACTGGAAAATAAAAAATTCTTTGGTTTAAGTTGAATTGGTTAGTCCCTCAGGGATTTCTTATCAAAACCTGCATATCTGGCTATCAACAAGACTTAGACTTGGATCAGATTCATCTTCAATGCCAGCGTAGACAGAGGGCCAGTCTGGTTTGTCAGCTTTTGTCAAGTACTAGCTGGTAGAAATGGGATCAAAGTGTTATTTACCAACACTCCCAAGACTTCCTCTGACCCAGGGACCCTAGAGGCGTGGCCATCGTCCCTTACTGTGGTGCTTTCATTTCTCCAGAACTCAGTTTCTTATGGTGGGCTTAAACACCTCTTTGGAGATGCCGAAGTCCAACCTACGTTTTTTTGGTACAGTTTTCACAGTATGTTCTTTCTTTGACCTTCCTCTTTACAGAGGGAAGCAGTGCAACCTCATAGACCGAGTCCATCCAAATAGTCCTACCAAAAAATTTATTTTCCAGTTAAAAAACATTTTTAACTGGAAAATTACGTAGTAACCTTCACCTTGGAAGACACTACCAGTGGAACTCCTGGTTTGAATGAAGACAGCACGGGTCACAGGAGTGAGGGCTTTGGAATCAGACAGGCTTGGATTTGCGTACTAGCTCGCTGTTACTGGCCTGATCTAAGTCATTTTCCTAAATGGAATTGTGTTTGGAGAAGGTCCCCACTTCTCAGAGTATGTGAGAAATCTAGTCTCCGATGTTGGGATCCTGCACTTCCCAGAGGGAGAGCAGGACTTCGGGTCCTCATGGTTCCTGGTTGCCCCTGTTTGTACACCTGCCGGGGGCCCCTCACATCACTCAGAAGAGGGGCTCGTTAGTAGCTCTGCTTCCCCCCTGGCCAGCTCACTAAAGGGGTCTTTGCAGAACACCCCAAACCTTGTGTTTACTACAGTCTCCACAAGAACTGTGCCCACATCTTTATCTGAAGTCTTACCTCCAGCAGATGTGTACATGAGTCAAGGCTTTGCTCTTCATGGGACCCCTAACCCTTTCCTTTCCCAGTTTGGGGAAAATCTGTTCTATGGGTTGAATAACTCACTTTTTCAGTCCCCAGAGCCCACAACCTTCATACCCCTTGGCTTTGGGGGATTCTAGCACTTGAATCCCTTTGGTCTCCACCTTTAAAACTCAGAGGCCCCCCAGGTTAGTCCGCCCACCTAGAGACTTCTCCTCTTTTTATTCTAAAACACCAGCTTGCCCCCCAAACAGCCCCCCAAAAAACCTGTTTACAACTACTGCTGACACGATTGTGTGTTTACATAGAGCCAGATACTATTTTAGAAGACCAGTATCTTTATTATTAAATAATGTTTATTTATTATTAAATAAGGTATTACTAACTTTAGTTTACATAACAACTCCGGATGGTAGTCTTCGCACGTTTACATATAAGGAAACTACGGTTGGGGGGCAGGTTTTGACCAAGTGCCTGCCTCCAGCGAGTGGGAAAATCTGCAGGTGAACGGAGATGTTTGGTTACTAAACCCTGGAAACGCGCTTGCTGGATTCTCCCATTGCCGGTGACTCCTCGGGCTTGCGTGTGTCTTTGTTGACTGTGTTTCCCTTCTCTGAAAACATCGGTGCAGGGTCGTCGCCCCTGGGCCGTCTGTGACTGTGCAACACCGCTGTCTTACGGCCCCTCTTTGTCAGCAAGAGGAACAACTTTGACCCTGTAAAGAGGACAGAGCTGCAGCGGTCCCCTGGGAAGTGTAGCTCAGTGGGGGAGACATCCAGTGACTCCGGGGAGAAATTAGCGGCTCTTAGCCTCTAGTTTGCTGAAGGAGGTGGCAGAGAACCTCAAAAGGCCCCAGTGTTGACTACCTTTGAAGAGTCACAGCAAATTGGAAAGGGGTCAGAAAGAGAAGGAAAACCACCTTTGTCCAAATTTTAAATAAAGCAAGAGAATCCAGACGCTTAGCCAGATGCTTTGACTTCCTGTTCCCCAGTGAAACAGAGTCAGAGAGAGGTTTTATCAACCTTTAGAAAATCATGTGTTATTAGTAGGTCTAGCACTTCACTAAAGGACAAATATTACACTGACTTTATTTCCTGTTTTGAAGGAGCCCGCATATTAAGGGTATGTTGTTGACATATTTTGTCTTGATTTTACTAAAGCGTTTGCCCGAGACTTCTGTGAAGATGGTGATATGTTGATTAGATCAGTAGATCTGTAGCTTCCTCCTCTTCTTTTTTTTTTTTTTGCCCTCCCCCTTAGGACAGATTCTCATCTCTATTCCATATCTATTAGAAGAGAATTACTGAGAAAAGGGCCCAGGACTCCGTATGTTAAAAAAGCTTTTCCAGGTCCACCGCAGCCATTCCACAGATCGCTGTTTGAGAAACACTGACAGAAGTTTCCAGATTTTGGTGGGGGCAGGGAATCCCCTGTTCAAATAAAATTTTATACCACACTCTACCATGTGAAACAGATAAAATGACATAGAACTAGTATAAGTTTTTTGAAGTTTACATGTGTGATTTTTTTTACTTAAGAGTCAGAACAGTGAGGCTGTTAATGAAAAAAAGAAACATTTAAACCCAGTGTTGATAGTGACTGTGGTAATAACTGTATTCATATCAGCTTCTGTGTTTAATAAAATTGTATCCTTTGCTTTAAATGCATGATACTTCAGAAATCTGCTCTTACCAGGTAATCGCTCACAAATTATTACAGGGTGTGTGTGTGTGTGTGTGTGTGTGTGTGTGTTTTGTTTTCAGATAACTTGCCTTGGAATCCCAGGATGCTTTTCATTTGCACCAGCCTGAGGTAGGGAATATTTGTCTCAGAGCCCTGACCCTGTACTGAAACCTATGGAAACAATTGCGCACATTCCTTATCATAAATCTGAAGTCATACAGGAAACCTCTAATTCTGAGAATAAATATTTACCCTCTTTCAAGTAGGATATTATCACAAAGGACTTTTTGCTTTTTGACTGCGGTGAAAGCAAGGCCGTGTGGACACCCCCCCCCCCCCGGGTGTGTCATGAAGGCCCACACTGGGTGTGGTTTTATGGGGGGGGTTGCTCCCTGGGACAAATCCACGGGAGCGCGCACAGGAGACCGAGGCGGGGCTGTGACTTCCCTGACTCATGTCACACTTCCAAGAAGTCCACGCGTGCGTGGATGGGCGGCCCAGGAGCCTGCTGGGGGGGCCGTGGAGGTCCCCCCCAGACGGGGCCGTGAGGCGCGACCTGCCGCGTGAGAGGTTGGTGTGTGTCAACCATTTCCTTGTCGTTTAAAACAACTACAGCTTTTAAAAAAATACCTAAAATCCATTCAAACAGGAGAGACAGGTGGTGGTATCCATGGAGCACTTCCACAGAAATGCTCTTTTTAGAAACACTCATCTGATATTGACTGATTTGTTAGGAAAAATGTTTGGTTTCCTGGAGAAGGCGGAGAAAGTTGGGGACAACTAGGTCGTCACAGATGAGAAAAATACTCCCAGTTGAGAAGGTGAGTTTGTGTACACAAAGGACAAAATACTGCCGAGTGCACATAGGGAAGGGACCTCTTCTGGCGGGAAAATTAGGGAAGGCTTCCTGGAAGAGGAGACATTTGAGGAGGCTTTTGAGGATGTTTAGGTCTCGGATATGAGAATATTAGGGAGGAGAAATGATATTTTAGGGCACTTCACCTTTTTGGAGAGGATACCTTCAGGAAAAAATAGAATAGCTATCACTATTCTCTTACAGATAACCTACTTCACTAGTAAGTTAGCTCTAGGTACATTTAAAAATGTAACCCATTCATAATAAGCTCAAAAAAAGGATCATTTTTGTTGACTTAAACATGCCTGAGGTTTCCTTGAAAGTTATTAGTGTCAGACAGTGATTCACTGGTTCCCATTTAGACCTTCCTGGTTCAGCTTGGCTGACCCTTTAATACCTACATGCTCCATACATTTGCCCAACACCTCGCCTCTGAACCAATGATAGCCATTCATTCATCCGTTTATTCACCCACGCTGGTGTATTGAGCACCTCTATGTGCAGGTCCTGGAGAGTTCTAGGTCCCCCACAGTGAACCAGTGTGCACTGGTGCCGGGACTTGGACGCCTGGAAACCACCTTCCTTCTTATCATTGAACTACATTTAAAAAGATAACAATGCAACTTTTCCCACAAACTGATAATAGCCTGCAGTGTGCACATCCCAGAACTTTTAGGTTTTAACAAGGATCAAAGCTTCGCCTAGAACTACTTTCTAATTAGGCAGTGTGTGTAGGGGATTGTGGTTTGAGCCCTGGGACTTTTCCAGCTTATACGGCTTTCTAAGTAAGCAGGGTTGGTACTGTCCTATCAGTGCTTTGAGATGTGGACTGGCTCTGAGAAAACTCCTCTTAGGAAAGTAGCCTAAAGAAAACTCTGAGGGGAGGAGGTTGTTAATTAGATATATCATAACGGAAACGAGCTCTTGTTACAATTTTGCCTTTTTTGAGGGGCAGAAGAGTAGAACAAGGAGATGGGGGAGTATAGCACAGAGCACCCAGTGCACAGCCCAACTCTTGGTGACTAATGGTCCTTGGGCAAGTCATTTCACCTCTGTATGCATCTGTAAATACAATTATAATGATACTAGTACTCACCTCAAAGGATTGCCGAGGGTCAAATAAGTTAATACATACAGAACATTTAGAATTGGGCCTGCCTTCAAGTAAGCATTAGGTTAAGATTAGCTATTATTTCTTTCAACTATGCATTTTTCCAGTTTTTCTATTTTCTGAGAATATAGAGTAGCTCTAAAAGAAGAGTGGTTAAGAAGCGGGATTAAATGAGATGAGTAATTCCTTCTTTCCCGCATTCACACTCCCCACCCTCCTGCTCCACAGACCCCAGAGTTCCTTCCTTTTTTTTTTTTTTTAAGATTTTATTTATTTGACAGAGAGAGAGATCACAAGTAGGCAGAGAGGCAGGCAGAGAGAGGGGGAAGCAGGCTCCCTGCTGAGCAGAGAGCCCAATGCGGGGCTCGATCCCAGGACCCTAAGATCATTACCTGAGCGGAAGGCAGAGGCTTTAACCCACTGAGCCACCCAGGCACCACCCAGGCACCCCCCACCCCCCGAGTTCCTCCTTTTGTAAGGCTATATAGCATCCTATTTGAACGTATGACCTTGAAATTTTCTGATTAAGTAATTCTGGGCAAAGCTCTACTGGTTGGAGAATAAATCAGGCCTCCCACACATACCTGCTCAGCCAAGAATTTGTTTGCCCCGGGAACCGTGGGTGGGCAGGAGTGGAAGCAAGTACACACCCGGGCTTATGTGAACTCTCTGTTCCTGCTTGAGACGGGGTCATCCTCCTCCCTCCTCCCTACCAGTGCTTCCTGTCACTGCTTTCCATTCTCAATGGGCGAAATAGAGAAACAAACATTTTCATCTTTCCCAACTCGAGGGGAGCACTCCCCCCAGCCCCGTTGCTTTGTTTTCTCAAGTTTGACTTCCTATTTGTCGCTTGGTGTCACACTGGTGCTCATCTCTCCGAAGCCCAGGAGATGGCGCACAATGTCTCCTGATGAACCCTAGGCTCCCTGCGAGGTGCCCTGGTTTCAGGGTCTGCAGGGGGGCCCTCCCGGAAGTGCCCTGGGATAGAGACCCCCCTCTCCTGCCTTTGCACTGGGACCTATCCCAGGCGCTCCTGCTGTCTGTGTCCTGGGGACACGGGTGAGGCCGGTGCCTGTGACCTGTGATCTGTGTGAGCTCCAGTTACGGGTTCCTGGCTTGTCTGGGTTTTCTTTTTCCCCTACGTGACACTTCATCCCTGGTGCCGGTGAAGTGCTGTTGTGAGATCAGGTATGCTCTTAGATCCTGAGTGTGAGAGCAGGCGTGCATCAGGCCCTCTTCTGTGGGAGGCAGTCCGGGATGCAGTGGAAGGAGGGCTTCTCAGGCCCGGGGAACTCTCCTCAGAAAGTGACTTGATTCACCCACACTGGGCCCAGTAGCGCCTGCGAGAGAAACCGTGCGGGATGTGGAGAGCTCTCAGGAGGGAGTCCTTCCTTCTCCTCTGTTTCCGTCTCAGGTTACTGAACGCAGGCCTGTTGTAGGGATAGGTAGGAACTGGGTGAGTTCTTCCTAATTACCTAACCGGTCTTCCACATGGAGGGCTGGCGTCTGGGGCCCGTGCCCTGTAGTCGGACACCCGATGAGGCCCCCGAAGCAGAAGCGTGTCTGGGGCTGGCCGGGGATCGGCTGAGGGGGTGGAAGGCCATTTGCCATGTTGCCACTTGACTTCCCCCCTCTCGTTTGCTCAAGTTACAATGAAGAACTGGCAAAATTAAAGTAAAAAAAAAAATATATTGTTTTGAAAATGACACCGTATCTCCGAACAGCCCCAGATCAAGAGTAACCACCAGACTTCCTGTCGCTCAGCGCGCGTGCTGGTCGGGCGCTGCCAGAGGGGCGCCCTGGCCTGGAGACAGACCCCCGGTCTCCGTCCCCCGGCGCCGGCCGCCTCTCCCCGCTGGCGTGAAGCCGGTACGATGAAATCAGCATCTGGCCAGCTTGCCGTGCCCCCCTGCCCCCCTGCCCTTTTCCACTTTACAAATCTAGGACATTCTGTAAAAAAAAAAAAAAAAAAAAAAAAAAGAACCGCTGGAAGGTTTATCCGATCGTGTGACCCGATGTCAGGCCAGAAAACTTGTGCTCATGCCTCTGAAGTCTGTATCTCAAAGCTCCTTTTTTAAGCCTCGTGAGGTGAACTAAAGACCTTCACCAGCTTCTAAGGTTCTCGTTACGGAGAAGGTCCACGGTGCTTCCCTCCGTAATAAGGAAACGGGGCGGCCCTTCAACCCCCTAGGAGGAGGCTGCGGCCACTGTGTCAGGCCTTGTCCCAGAGCCGCCTGGGTTTCCCATGTGGCACCTGCGGAGGCCAGAAACCATTCTCTCGCCACCCAGGGCAGCACCACAGGAAACACAGTGGGACTGAAGGCAGGGGGATGCCGGGGAGGGGAGGGGGGGTGGGGATGTGTTTGTGGCTGTGTGTGAGGGGGAAGGAGGAGGAGGGAGGACACTCGACCCCGGGTGCTGGTGTCGATGCAGAGCCGGGCTTTGTGGGAGAGTTTTCTGGTCCCAGGTGTGGGTTTAGCCGTCGTCATATGTTCTTTGAGAAAGGTGTGGTACGGTTTATGGAAATCTTTCCAAATGGTAATTATTGTTATTAGCAACGGTTCCATAGTTCCCAGATTTATTCACCTGTCTGTCACTTCCCTGAGAAGTCCCCGTCAGAATGGCCCTTCACGTAAGTGACCACAGAGCACAGACTTGCCATGTTTTGAGTATTGCCAGTGGTAGGGTAAGAAGCCAATTAACTTGGGTGAAGATTCTTTTTTTTTTTTTTTAAGATTTTATTTATTTGTTCACATGCACAAGCAGGGGGAGCGGCAGGCAGAGGGAGAAGCAGGCTCCCCACTGAGCAAGGAGCCCGATGTGGGGCTCAATTCCAGGTTCTTGGGATCACGACCTCCGCCAAAGGCAGATGCTTAACCAGCCGAGCCACCCAGGTGTCCTTTGGGTGAAGAGTCTTAAGAAAACGAGAAAAAGAGGTGAAGTGAAATTTCCTTTATCTGTGGGGTGCCTGGGTGGTTCGGTTGGGTGTGTGACTCTTGGTTTCAGCTCTAGTCGTGATCTCAGGGTCATAGGATTGAGCCCTGTATCAGGCTTCACGCTGGATCTGGAGCCTGCTTGGGATTCTCTCTCAAACTTCCAGCACATGCATGTGTGTTCTCTTGCTCTCTCTCTCAAGTAAATAAGTAAGTTTTTTTAAAAAAAAGGAAAAAAAAAAAAAGTTCGTTCCTTTATTTGTATTTACTGGTACTTAGGGTAAAGGCTTGCAGGAGTTAGGGAAAGTTTGAAGACATCATTTGCTTTCTGGTATGCAGAGTTTTAACAGAAACACCTATAAATACAAAGTATTGCTTAGGTGTCTTGCCAGTAGTGGCCTCTGTACCTGCTGTAATGATAGATTTGTTCCAAACTTCAGGGAAATACCCTGGACCATTTTCTGGGTTTCCCAGTAACTCTGAAAGATTGTTTTTTATGTACAAACTTGTAAGGAAATTATTTGTATTATTAAATGACAAGTACCTAGGTGCACTTATATACATAAGCAAAAACAAAGTTTGGGGACTATTTCTAGACAATTACAAGGTTAAGTAATAATTAGATTAAAACATGCAGGGGGCATCTGGGTGGCTTAGTCGTTTAAGCATCTGCCTTTGGCTCAGGTCGTGATCTCAGGGTCCTGGGATTGAGCCTCGTGTTGGGCTCTCTGCTCAGTGGGGAGCCTGCTTTTCCTTCTTGCTCTCCCTCTCCCTCAAATAAATAAATAAAATCTTTTTTTTTTTTTTTAAGATTTTATTTATTTACTTGACAGAGATCACAAGTAGGCAGAGAGGCAGGCTCCCCGCCGAGCAGGGAGCCCGATGCGGGGCTCGATCCCATGACCCTGAGATCACGACCCGAGCTGAAGGCAGAGGCTTTAACCTACTGAGCCACCCAGGCGCCCCTAAATAAAATCTTAAAAAAAAAAAAACCCACATAAAATGATACGCCTTATGAATGGCACAGTAATTCACGTCTTTCTCCATAGAATAGATTCTTTCAGACTACCTTTTTTCTCAGTATCAGAAGTCCTTCTGTGATAAACGTAACCCCCCCCCCATCCTCTGCTTTCTTCCGCTTTTCACCTGCACACCGGGAGCAGTGCCTGCAGGTTCACAGGTGAGCCCCTGTGATGCTGCCACAGAGGCCGCCCGGTCTGGGCACGCGCAGCAGAGTGCGTTTGCGGGAAGGTCTCTGGACGTGCCCTTAGAAGAGAGACGGCACAGGACTCACCGAGATTTCCAGCCGGGGGTGGACCAGAACCAAGGAGCCGTTCCAGGCACAGCCCTTGGGATGCCTCGAATCCCGAAGTTGGGTTTGGGGACCACCTGCCACCTGGCTCGGTCGTGCGTGCCATGGTGGGGAGCGGCCGGGTGGCAGGACAGGGCTGTCGCAGTCGCCAGCACCGAAAGGCGGCCGAGCTGTGTTAACTGTGATAGGAAGTCTTGCCCTGTGGTGTGCCACGTCCGCCCCCTTTGCGCTCTCGCCTCGGGTTCAGGCCGCAGGAGCAGCGCGGGATGAGGCTGTCTGCTCTTTGCCCCACGCCTCTGTATGTCAGTGATATTTTGCTTCTTTAAATCGTGCCCCAAGCTGTGTATACCTTCGTTTATCCCTTCTAAGAGACGTTGGTGAGGAGTTTGTTTCCTTAATATGAGCAACGGCAATTCCGGTTCGTTCTCTCAGAGTCTACAGACCGGTGATTGCCATCTCCTGGATGGCTGTGGTAGATCTCCGAGAGGTTATTGCCCCCAGACCCTCTTGTCCGATGACCCCTTTCTGCCAGGTTCCTCCCCCTGGGCTTTTTACAGGATTCCTGACGGGGGAGGAGGGGTGCAGTCAGGGCTGTGAGTCCCCTCTCTTCTCTGGGGCCCTACTCCCTACGGTCTCCCCTATCCCACCGCCTCATCTCCTTTTGGTCATCTTCAGGTTTCAAGGAAACAAAGAGGCCTTTCTCACACACGTGCAGGGCATCCTTGTCCTAGAGAAAGTGTTTTGTTTTTCTTTAAACACCCTCACCACTGTTATCTTCTGCTTTAGAAGTAGACTAACAAAGAGATACATACCTGTGAAATGGTAATGAAAGCTACTGAGGATGCACTCAAAATATTGGCTCAGGGCTAAGGGCTGAGAAGAGGCGTGCTCTAGCTCGGGTCACACTTTCACATGAATTATCTGTGATGAGAAAATATTCGTTATCTTCTGAAGGAGCGATTCGGCCATGTGTGGACCCCTGTGTCAACCCCGGGAAGACCCCTCCGCCAGAAAGTGGCGGGATCGGGTCCTGTGGACGCTCCCCCTAGGGCTCCTTGTCCTAGAAACCAGTTGTGCCGGTGGAGTCCGTGGCCATCCACTTCCCCCACCCGGTGAGGAGAATTCTGTGCGTTCTCCGTCAGCGCAACAATTGTCTGTGGATTAGCCTCTTTCCTAAAAACGGATGCGTTAGAAAACATTGAGTAATTTCGGTTCTTCCACACCCTCACATCGTGGAAAAGGTGCTTGTTGCTGAGATTTCATTACCCCCCACTATGAAGGGGAGAGTCTTAAATGCCGATGTCTCAGTCTCTGTCACTGGTACTTAACAAAGGGAACGGGAGGCAGAGGGGACAGAGACGGGACAATAAATACTGCACCACTGTGGACTCAGCCTGTGGTCCACAGACCGGCAGCAGGGGCATCGTCGGAGAGCCTCCCAGAAATGCAGAATCTCCAGCCCCCACCCAGAGGTACCAAGACCGAATCTGCATTTGAGCACACCCCCAGGCAATCCCTGTGTGCTGTGTGCTTCGCAGTTCAAGAAAATGCAGCTGTAGAGGGGCGCTGGCAGTAGTCGATGGACGGTGAGAGATTTACCTGCACACTTTGAGAAAAGCTGAACAGATGAGGGATAACAGCTCTAGGTGTTAAATGCTGGCAGTCGGAGTTTAATTTTGTTTGCAGCTAGAGACCAGGCCCACTGACGGCGTTGGAGCAAACCTCAGCGCCCTATTTAGGGCCGGACAGGGGTTTGTTTACTGCACGGAGGACTGCCTGCCCCCTGGCTTGGTGACTGCCAGCTAAACCAGCTTCTCTGCCCTGGGGCACAATGGTTTCCAGGCGGAGAGCCAGGCCTTGCGCCTTCCCTCCG
>CM052806.1:73950551-74060869 GCA_028533885.1 Nasua narica | reverse complement strand
GACCCTGCAGAATCCATCAGCTTTTTATTTTTTCTAATTTTTTAATTTTTATTTTTAGAGATTTTATTTATTTATTTGACAGAGGGAGAGATCACAAGCAGACAGAGAGGCAGGCAGAGAGAGAGGGGAAGCAGGCTCCCCACTGAGCAGAGAGCCTGACGTGGGGCTCGATCCCCTGAGATCATGACCTAAGCCGAAGGCAGAGAAGGCTTTAACCCACTGAGCCACCCAGGCGCCCCTCCATCAGCTTTTTAGATGCCCCGTCCCTGCTCTATTCTAGTTTAGAGGCTGGCTGCACTCTCTTGCCTGGATTATTTCAGTAGCCCACTAACTAGTCTTGCTGTCTCCTTCTTGCTTTCTCTTCATTCTGACTTTAACATAGCAGCCAGATTATATTCGCCTCTGCCCCAGACACCTCAGTTGCATCCCAGAATAAAAGCCCAAGGCCTTATAGGGCCCTAAGAGGCCCATCACTTACTTCTCTGACCCCATATCGTATTACCATCTACTTTGCATATCCCAGTTCAGACAGGTCACACTTCTGCCTCAGGGCCTTTGCACTTGCTGATTGCTCTGTCTGGCATTGTCTTTCTCGATCTATCTACATAACTCCTTCCCAAACTTTCTTCAGGACCTTGTTCATATGTCAGTTTCTCAGACTTTTCTTGACCGCCCTATTTAAAATTTAATCTCCTCTTCCTGCCCTCCCCCACTGGACATATTTTATGTTTTACTTAATATGTGTTCATTGTTTGGTTCCTCCTAGAATATTACTTCCTTGAGAAGATTTTGTCTTGTTCGTCTTGTGTTCACAGCACTTGGAACAGTGCCTGGCTTATTTGAGGCGCATCCTGTTTGTGGAGTGACTGAGTGAAGTCGGCCCTTTCCAGCTCCATGACTACACATGAATTTAGATCCAAGGGCATTGTGGGACTTCTTCTCATTCACATCATATAAGAGGACTGAAATGTTAGGAGAACATCTTTAAAATATTAAGCACAGCTGTGAGCCATTGAAAGCATTGTACGCGGTGCCTTAGGAAATGCTGGCTAATTGTTGATTTGTAAGGCAAATGGGAGACTCACACAACACACAGCAGGTCCCCTGTGTGCCCGGGCCCGGGGAGGGAAGCGGAAGAACAGTATCTGGGGCCTCCTTCTTCAGGAGTCTTCGCACTTTCTTGCTACCAGGCCTCGTGGCAGGATCCCACGGCACACTCAGTCTTGTGTGCCCCCTCCTCCGAGGGCTGTGCTTTGGGTGTTCGTGTGCACGCGTGTGTGCCTGTGTATTTGTTTGCCGGTATTGTCTCATTGAGGGCTTCCTTTGGCCACAATTTATGTTTTCCCTTTTGTTTATAGCGTTTCTTAGTAACCCACTGCCACAATCCTCTGTGCAGAGTTGCTACCCAAATGTATCTTGAACTTTGCGCTCTTTGTCTTTCAGTATCGTAAGATTTATTGTGGCCATGGAAGTCAAGGTAGCGGCAGTGTTACAGAAGTGAGTGTAGACAATGCCCGTGGGATCATCACCGTTGCAGGGGCGGGCGGACACACTGGGGAGGATGGGCCCAGTCACTGAAGCGATATGGTCTGCCTCGCAGAATGATTCCTGTATCGGTGACGGATGCCACAGGTCCTTAGAGCCCAAAGCCATCCTTCTTCCTTCGATAAAATCTCTCTTGAAAGTCTGCTCTTGCAGAATGTGCTCTTAAAATGAGCCCAGCGACCACCTGCAAGGAGCTTCCTAATACTCTACTGGGAGAAATGCGCATAAATAATCACATACATGTGTGACTAGAAGTGGTTCTTGGTAAGTGCTACAGAGGCGATCCAGATGCTGCGGGAGCTTCAGGTAGGGGAGTTTGTCCAAGTCTTGGGGTCGGGTCACATTCAAGGTATCTGCCAGTTACTAGGCAAGCGTGTTGCTTTGAGAGGGGAAGGGGAATTTTGTGTATTAATTCCCAGGCAGAGGAAATGAGGTATGCAAAAAAATCTCAGAGGTGCTGAGGGATTTTGCACATTCAAGAAAGTGAAAGTAGACCAGCGTGGCTGCAGTGGGTGAAGGTGACAGGGCGAGTGGTGCTGGAGGAAGCTGGAGGAAACCTTCAGGAAGCTGAAGGAACCGACCTTCCAGTCGGTTTTCTGGGTCTTTACTGTGGACGCAGTGTACAGCACTGAAGGGGTTTGAGTCAGGCGGGGCCATGAGCTATTTTCTGTCTTTGGATGTATACTCTGGACGCACTGTGGTTGATGGACTGGAAGGGAAAGCGTGGAGGCTGGGAATACGTGGGAGCGTCTGGAACTTGTCTAAGGAGAAGGACAATGGAGCCCAGACTAGGGTGATGTGGTACAGGATGTAGGAGGACAGTTGTCTCGAGGGGAGAATGTTGGAGGCCACTGGCATCCGGATTATGATTGCTCTGATAGGGTTGCCGAACAAGCTTCCGTCAATTTGGCTTGACCTTTCACCTGCCTATAAGGGGCCTGGACCTGGGATTTCAGGAAATACTTGTTGACTAAAGAAAGGTAAATACATTGGTCAGGCTGGATGGAGCAAATGTCCAGACCGGCAATGACCGTTTTCATTGTACATGGATATAAAGGTATTAGAGCTTTATGCATCAATCTCTTACGAGCTGTGGTAGCTTGAATCGGTACTGATAAACATAATCATTTCTGGAAACTTAGTGAGATAGACTTTTGGATGCAAGAGATTTGAAAGACAGTCATGAATTGCCTGTCCGTCCTGAATTCCCAGAGGTAAATGTCACCTGGTGACAGTGCTCTGAGCAGCCACCTTCGCTAGGCAGTACCCTCTTTTTTGATGATTGCTTTTCCATTGTCATTTTTTTAAAAACGTGAAGTAAATCTGTGATATGGGTGCCTCTTTTGGCTCAGTCGGTTAAGCGGCTGCCTTCGGCTTGGGTCATGATCCTGGGGTCCTGGGATCGAGCCCCACATCGGGGTCCCTGCTCAGTGGGGAGCCCGCCTCTCCCTCTGCCTGCCCTCTGCCTGCTGCTGCCCCTGCTTGTGCGCTCTTTGTCAAGTAAATAAAGAAAATCTAAAAAATAAAAATAAAAAAATAAATCTATGATAGCTGGATCCACCAGTGGTTTCTGCCTTCAGAACAGCAATTACTCCAGCCCCACCCCGCCCCCACAGAAAGGTGCTGCCCAGCTAAAAAAAAAAAAAAGAACTTAAGAGGGAACGTAGTTTGAAAAGGCATAATAAATGTAGAAGGATTCAGAGTCGAGTAGAACCTTGTTCTAAATTGTTTCTCGGCGCATCTAACTTTTTAATACAGCAAGTTGATTTCCTTTGAAACCATCAAGTATCTGTTTTCCAAATCTCCTCTTATCTAGATGTGTGGTGATAGTGTCTCAGTGCTTCTACCCGGGGACTCGGGAAAACTACACAGCTGAAGCACTTGACAAAGGTGCTCCTGGGTTCAGAGGATGTCAAGCAACGATACGCAACACACGTGCGCTTTTATGACTGCTCACTGTTTTCCTCATCTTTCTCAGGAGGAAAATGGAAGGAACGGCGGTACTTTGAGACGGAGCAGAGGGAGCCACCAAACAGGTAGGTAACTGAAATCCGCTGGGGTTGTGTACACAGTAACTTCGTCGTGTCTGTGAAGTCCGTACAAGAGTACCTGGCACGTTGGAAACCATGTAAGTGTTTGCTCTGGTGAAGTTCTTTTAAGTGTGCCTGAGCCCCAAACAGACCAGTCCTACAACCAAAAAGTACCCAACGAAAACAAGCCCTTTGCTCCTAAAGCGTTTGAGAATATCATTGGCAAATTATTTTTTTTTCTTTTTTACATCACTGGTAAGTTCTGTGGGACCTGCTGACGCTGGCCTGAGAAACTTACTGTCTCAATCTTCGAGCAGCACCCGGAGTGTTTGAACGTCCGTTCCTTTTTGATTTTGAGCATTCATTCATGATGACCTTTTCGGTATCAGATCCGTTTCCGTTTTGAACAAAACAAGCTTTTAAAAACTTCTTGAAGAAACAGCGCCTTGTCATTTGGGGAATGAGAAAGTTGACCTATCTCACCTTTCTCCTCCCCTGTGTCCACCTCTCTGGAGCCCCTCAATTCCCGCCTTTTTGCCTTGCTACGGGGAGGCTTGGGTCTCCTGATCTAGATCTCACCTTCCCTCTCAGTTCGGCTCTTCTGTCTCCCCCCAGCGCCTCTCTCTCAACACGTCAGCTTGGTTCAGGACCCAGAGAAGACGCTGGGAGTGGGGCCCACAGTCTGATTAGGTCAAGTTAGACATTTCTCTAGATGGCATTCACATTGTACCTCCTTTCCCCCAACGTACGTAGTTTACTTTCAGTACTCTGTCGTCTATGTTTTGCCACATTTCCCTTCTGGGATTTTGGGATATTATCTTTGGAAGTGTTTTTTTTTTTTAAGATGTACTTACTTATTTATGAGGTGGGGGAGGGGCAGAGAGCGAGAGAATCTTAAGTAAACTCTGAGCTGAGTTCGGAGCCTGACATGGGGCTCAGCGTCACGACCCTGAGACCATGACCTGGCCGAAAATCAAGAGTCGGATGCTCAACCGACTGGGCCACCCAGGTGCCCCTGGAAGTTGCTTTCCTGTTTGGAGGTGTTACAGATGACCTTGTCGCCTCGAGAGAGGCGGGCACTGGTGGTGCACTCTCTGTGTCGTTGCTTCCAGACCCTTGTGCTGGAAACCTACAGGAAGGAGTGGGTGTCACATGAGTACCTGGCACCCACATTTGTACCTACTACAGATGTATGGTTTCCCCAAATCATACCTGTACTATTGGGAGCTGTGATATAATTTCCTTTTTTCCCGTTTTTCTTGGTTCTTTCGTCTCTGCTGCTTCTCATAACCTACAGAATAGGTTTTATATCCTGCTGGTCAGCTGTACTTTGACCGGCTTGCGGTATCGTTAGGTAGTGGTAGGGGCACATGCTTTCCTCCTTTCCATGTTCGTTAGTAATGTGCACAAGGCTCTGACCCCTAAACACTTCCTCGGACTTGCCTTATTTCAATTCTTAATGTGCAAAACTCTCCTTCTTTTCTTTTTCTTTTTCTTTTTTTTTTTTTTTAAAGATTCATTTATTTTTAGAGCGAGAGAGAATGTGTGCATAAAGGGAGGAGGGGCAGAGGGAGAGAAACTCAGACTCCATGCTGAGCCCGACTCCAGGGCGGGTGGGGGAACGGCGATGCCAGGGCCCCAAGACCGTGACCTGAAGCAGAATTAAGAGTCGAGACGCTCAACCTACTGAGCGTCCCAGGCGCCCCTCTCCTTCCTTGTGTAACTAAGCTCGTGTTTCTGTTTTTCACATACCATTCACTTCTCAGCGCTCTTTGTTTGAACTTTGACCTTTCTCTCCTGACCAACAGCCAAGAATCATTTTACCATTTTCAGTGAAACAGATTCTCTGTGTGAGATCTTGCCTATTAAATGTAGTTTTCAAAAAGTTACACTTACTTTTCATTAATTCCTGTATCTGCTTACATCTCCATATTCAATTTCTCGGAAACCTACCTCTTCTGATGGTCTGATCCCATAGTTCATGACCTTCTGTGGTCCCGGGATCACAGAATTACAGCAATACAGGGGTCTTCCGTATCCTGCCCTTTTTGGTTGGTGTTGTGGGCTGCAGAGAGACACCTGCTGGCTCAGATGTAGAGTTGCAGTGTTTTGCCCTCCTGAAGTGTATGATGTTGTCATTTTTAGGACCTTAAACTTTCATGATGCACAAGTAAGCTTATATGTTGGAATGCACCGAAGTCGCTCCCCTAGCCCCCTGAAGCCTTCTTAGTATTTCCAGCTCTGCATCTAATGAACTGAAAAGTATTCATACCCCATCACCCAGTCAGAAGCTGATACCTAATAGGGAAAAGGATTTCATGGCCAAACTAGATTCCTTCCCTTCATGTGTTCCTAACGGGACCACAAATTGATAGTTTAGTAAAGCTCCCAGTAAGCCGAGATCCATTTAAAACTTTCAGAAATGATAATTCACTCTTCCAGGATAGTTAAGAACTTAAGTTTTAAATGGTTTAGGTTTGCAGCTTGGTTTGTTATAGGGGCGGTACATTTGGTTCTAGTTATAAATCTAGTGCTGGAAAACAGGAATCTAAGATCTATTGCTTCTTTATTTTGAAGTCCTAATTGGAATAGCATAGTGACTTCTGTGCAATGCTTATTTTAGCAAAATTTTTGTTGTTGATGTCAGAGGCAAGTTCATTTATAAAGAAATCATAATTATAAACACGTAAGATTACTCAGTGCATATAACAGATTTTAAAGATTTTAATGTGTAAAATGGTTCTTCACTTTTTTACTTTTTATTTTTTTAGAGAGAGAGAGAGAAAGCATGCACACGAGTTGGGCCCGGGGCGAGGGAGAGAGGGAATCTTCAGCAATCTCCACACCCAGTGCGGAGCCCTTCTGGGCTCAACGTGGGGCTTGATGCGGGGCTCGATCTCACGACACTGAGATCATGACCTGAGCCAAAGTCAAGAGTTGGTCGCTTAACCTACTGAGCCACCCAGGTGCCCCACAAAATGTGGTTCTTTTATTTTTTTAAATGTGGTTCTTTTAAACAAAACTAGTATCTACCTGTTTTTGAGGACGGTTTCTAAGGTTTTATAGATAATAAACAAGGGCAACATACTCCAGTTTTCTCTCCTTCTCTACTCCTAGTACACAGTATGTGCCTGGAAGCCGGTAAAAAAACACCAAAATGTGTACATCGGTCCCTTTAATCAAGAGTTTTGAGAGTGTGCAGAGAGGGAGCTAAAGCCTCATCCCCGCCCACTTGTCTCTTCTCCCCGCCATTGTAGAAGATGGACTGTCCTCGAACAAGGTCGTACCGGCTGCAGGAAATGGCCAAAAGGAATGTTATTAATGGTTCAATGGGACAAATTACGGCAGAGATAGAAGCAGCGTTTGGGAACACAAAATACTCTGTTTGAGTTTAATAACCCCAAGCCAGAAGAATAACACGTATTTTTTAAAAACATGTTTCCCATGCACCCAGTTTTTCGGGCCATCTTCCTTGATTCCTGCTCTGAGAGGAGAGCCCGAAGTTCCCCTTTTATCAAGGCACCTAGAATGATCATGAAGTGGGGGAGAAGTCACGTTAGGGAGCCAAGCACTTCTTCCCAAAGCACGAATAAAAGAAACAGAAGACGCGACTAGTAAGAGAGGAAACGGAAGGCGGTACGGCTTGCGAGTTTCAAAGTTGAGTGCTTTGGTCCAGTTCTGTGGCCATCGTCCTGAACAAGGGGCGTGAATCGCGTGGCCCCCTGTAAGCGCAACACCTAGCTGCCACTCTTGGTGCCACCTACGGAGCTACTTGGTGACACTCTTGGTACATCCTTCTCCTTGTGCTTATTATAGTCAGGGATGGATTTGTTTAGATCCAGTCTGTATTTTTGGGGACCGTTTGTATGGCAGAGAAAACAATGATGTTTCTAGCACTTAGTAAAGCATTGGGTGAGGAGCGTGAGGGGAGATAGATACTGCTGTCATCCCGGTATTATTTTTTTTTCTTTAAATTCAGTTAACTTATATATTAGTTACATAACGTAATACTAGTTTCAGAGGTCGAGGTCAGTGATTCATCAGTCTTGTATATAACACCCTGTGCTCATTCCATCACGCCCCCTTCTTAATGCCCAACACCCAGCGATCCCGTGTCCTCCCAGTTCTGCAGAACGTGCGCGTTACAAGGAAGCTCAGGGAGACTAGTGTGTGAAAGACCACAGTTACCTAACCCCCATCGGGGATGAGGCACCGACCGTCCCTGAACACTAGTTGGCTCTGGATAATGTTGCTTACATAAAGCTTCAGAAACAGCTTTTTGTTTTATATTGGTTAGCTGTGAAAGCCAGAAAGGAAAACACCACTTACTGAAAGAAAAGGGGTTTTCATAGAATTAAAAAGTATAACTCCAGGGCTCCTGGGCGGCTTAGTCGGTTGAGCATCCGACTCTTGGTTTCAGCTTGGGTCATGGTCTCAGGGTTGGGAGCTGGATGGAGCCCTGCTTCAGGCTCCCTACTCAGCGGGGAGACTGGTTGAGATTCCCTCTCCCCTGCCCCACTCTCTCAGCATGAATATCTGAATGTATTTCCTGAGTATCCTGTATATATAGATTCTGCATATATTTCCTGAGTATCCCTGTATTTTCACAAGTACATGGTTTATCGTACTATTGCAGTTGGAAATTTAAGGCAGACAGATTCCAGAGGATTTCAGTATTTTGGGTATGTCTACATCAATAATTGGAAGAAGGTAAATCCAGCACCTCTCATTGAAGGGGCAAATAAATATATATATATATCTACAACCAGTTTTCAGTTGACCCACCCTAATGGGGAAGAAACAATACCACGGTTTATCATAACTCATTTTTGTTTAGTTTTTGCTTTAGGGTTCTTTGTTTTCTGGAGCCCAAGGAGCTGTCATGGGATTTAGAAGTGGCTCAATATATAATTATGAAAAAGAAGAATATCTCTATAATTTAAAATATGTTGCAGATATTACCAAGTGTTTAGAATTAATACATAGCGACTTTTTTACATTTCTTGCCTATTCTTAAAACTATGAATGTCCGGGGCAAAGCAGGAAGTTAAAGAGAGAATTTGTCTTAACAAGCCTTCCTGGCTCCCCTCCCCCACTATTCCCCCCCCCCTTTTTCCTTTTAAGGCAAAATTAGTGTAGGATTAAGATCAAAGATCTCAGAAGGGGAAAATAAGTTGGAAAATAATTTACATTTAAGCTTGTGAATTTGGAATTGAAAGGAAGGTTCGAGGACATTTACCTTAACCTTTCGCATTTACAGATAAAGAAAGTGAGTTCCCCCGGGTCTTGCACAAGGCCACAGAGCTATTTAGAAGCAAAACTGCTCCTGACACAGAGATAGCACTTATTCCCCCAGAAGTTTTAATAGGATTTTTTTTTTTACCTTTATTGAGGTAGAATTGACAAATGATATGGTAAAATAAAGGGTCCTTGGACATATATAAATATAAATACACACACACACACACACACACACCCTGGTCAAAGGATTTCTTTCACTTGAATAATTTTCAAAAATGGGTATTAAACCTCAGTCTTCTTTGTCTTTTTAACACACTACTTGGAAAGCACTTGTTTTAGCATCAGTGTCCTGGAGAGCAGAGCCTCGTCCTATACCCGGCGCTCGGTTTCTTCCCACTCTGCTATCTGGGGGGCAGCCTGGTGTGTGCACAGATAGGAAAGGAAGACAGACGTGGTCCGTGCCTTCGTGAGCACGAAGCCTATGTGCAGTGACTTTTCAACCTGGACCCTCGTCCATTCCTCATAGTAGCAGCTCCCTGGGAAGTTCCAGGTGTTTCTGGCTGTGTGTACCCCTTCACAACCTAGCGACAACACCCCTAATTTGTGCATCTCAGGGGGCCTGGGGCAGCTCCCCTCAGTAAACAAAAGGTTCCTATGCAGGAGGTTATTATCTGTATTATTTTTTACTAGTGTAGATGCAGTTTCAGTGTTTTGAGGCTGCACTTTTACGTTTGACTCCCCTTCCCCTGCCCCAGCAATCATTCAACCTCCCAAGTTAAGAGAATCTGATTCCCACGACCAGGCGCGACGCTCATCTGGATGGCTGTCTTCAACAGGAATGCCCTTGGTCCCAAGCAGTGAAACAGGGCAGCAAAATGAACGTTGTCACCCAAAAAAAGTCCCAGTATGTAATACCACTAGTAAAAAGTGTCATATTTTATCCAGAGTCTTCATCTTTCTTAGAAACTGATCCACTAACTTGGTACATACTTGAATCATCCTTTTTTTTTTTTAACTGTAGAAAATATGTCCTAGCCCCTGTGAAAAGTATTGGTTTTAGACCTGATGACTATGTGTTAGAAATAAACAGTATAATCTGACCTAGAAAAGAAGTAACTTTAAATATACCTAAAAATAATCTAAAAATTACTGCAGTGATAAATAGTAAAATCGTATTTCTGACTTGGGTTATGACCTTGACACTGGCATTTACATGGTGATACCTCAGAAATTTTGTTTTGATTGAACTCTATATTATAGGTATTTTTTAAAAGTGCTAAACCATTACCTTATTTTTTTTTTAAGTTTACTTTTTTTTTTTTTTAAGTTTACTTTTTTAAGTTTACTTTTTTAAGCAATCTCTGCACCCAGTGTGGGGCTCAAGCTCGTGGCCCTGAGATCGAATCCTATGCCCTTCGAAGCCAGCCAGGCACCCCTACCATTGCCTTACTTTAAATAGGCTTCTTGGAGAATGTATACGTAAGCAAAGGCTGGGAAAGCATTGTCATAGTATCCTTAAGCCTCAGCTTTTTTTGTCTTAGTTATATGAATATTGCATTACATTTTGAAATACTCCTAATTAAATTATTCTTATAGTTTCATTCTCCACATACAGCGTAGCACTGGGCATTAATTTTTTATAATTTAAGTTTGAAAGAAAGTTATGTTTGGCCACAGGGCGCTCTTAGGAGGAAAAGTTTCAAATTACGTTGCCAAGGTGGGGAGGTCAGACCAAGATCTAAACATGGTTTCCCTTTGGTTCCAGGTTTCACTTGCACTGGCCATTTTAATTCACAGAATAGAAGAAGAGGAATAGTACTTCCTTCTCCTTTCAGTATGGAGAAGCACGTTGTGTTTGCTTGGCACTTAGACAACGCCGTAGTTTCTTACGTGTGGACCTGGTTGCTAGGAAAGGTAACTGTGCTCCCAGAATAGTGTTGATTTTTACTTCCTTTGCTGCCTGTCTAGGCTCTGTCTGTAGGGCGTACTGTATATCCTGAAGGCAAGGGTGGGTAGATTGGACAAAAAAGAGAAAGCTTTGGTACATAATTATTTCATATTTTTCCAAAACACAGAGGTGCACCTTTCACAGTGTATATCATATCTGCGATATCTTTGGATCTTGTTTGAAACCCAATAAGGAGAACAACACAAGTGAGTGCAGAGAAAGACGCGCCCCTCTGAGCTCCGCATAACCCAGACCAACCCCGTAGACAGAGGGGGGCTGGCTGCCTGGTCGCTGGTCTGAGGAGATAAAACATGGAAGATGTGTTGGAAATGGCTAAGAGGAAGAGTGTAAGCACCGGAGAACGAATTCTTTTTAACTTAAAATGAATAAGAGTTTGATTCGTTACCAAAAAGTAGGAATGCACTCAGTTGCATTTCTATGTGTTTTCTAGGGAGGGAAAGAAGAGACGGAGTTTGAACTAATTTGCTGGGAAGCATGTTCAGAATGCAGCAGGGTATGGGAGTGGAGAGGAGGCTAACTGTGGCAGGCGCGTTGGGCTTGAAGCGCGGCAGAAAGGAGGACGGCAGAGCCGAGGCAAGAGCGTTAGCAGGACGAGTTTGCCTTTGGGGCTTCCTTTCTCCTTCCCCTCCAGCACCACACACTTCCTCTCAATGAGGGATGCTTGCGGTCTGCACGGCCAAGGATGCTGTACAATTGAGGGTGAAGTTTCTGGGTCCGACTTCCTGGGTTCAGAGGCGACTCCGCCTCGGAGGCCACTGACTGAATTTCTCAGGTTCTTCATCTGTAAAACAGGGATGGTATTAGTATTTACCTTTGTGGGGTTCTTGGGAGGATCAAAGGAGTTAGTGACGTGTAAATGAGTCAATGAGAACACTGTCAGGTGCATACTAATCACTCAGCATGTCTTAGCTTTTACTATATTATATGACCCTATTTAACTTTTTTAAAAAAATTTCATCCTCTCTCCATAACCTCTGACCAGAGAGAATAGACACGAAACTGATGAATGAGTGAATAATGACTCGCATGGTATCTTTACCGTTGTTGGTTAGCAATATAAATGTATCTTGGTTTGTGGGTCAGTTTCTGAGATGAGGCCACATTGGCACAGCGCCAGTTTGGTTAAATCCACACATGTACCCTCCCCCCTCATTGCAAACATGATCTTTTATCTTCTTTCCTAATAAACCATTTTTTTCCTTGGGACTCCCAAAAGGGATCATGGTTTACATCACAAAAAAGTACACATAACACACACACCATAAAAGAAACAACTATTTTATAAAATAGTAGTTACACTGAGTATGAGAAACTCTTGTTTTCTATTTCATTCCATTCTGTTTCGTTTTTGTAAAAATACTGCTTGCAATGCATCAAATTTATTTTACAACCCACCCTCCAGTTTGAAAAACACTGCACTGAGACCAGTTTGACTTTTGTCCAGAACCAGATGGGAGGGGATCTACCTTTGACTGTAACCAATAGTCCCTTCCTTTTCTTTCTGTGCTTGTCCAGTAATGGAAAGGGAATTCACCAGCTTTAGACATACACGGTCACACTCCCATTCAAAAATGCCAGCCGTCTCTTTAGGAAGGCCAAAGTTTGTGTTATGATCTAAAAGGCCTTTAAATATTACTGTATTTCAGATTTACTTTTAGCACATCTGTGACATTAAAAATGCACGTAGCTCAGGGCCCTTGGCCGGCTCAGTCCGTGGAGTGTGCAAACTCTTGATCTCAGGCTTGTGAGTGTGAGCCCCCCATTGGGTATAGAGCTTACTTAAGAAAAATCGCGTGGAGCTCCTATCATTGTAAGATAGGGTCCAGTAATCATTTTCAGGAAACAGATTGAGGTTAGTAGGATAACAGTAACCCGTTTTCCAGATGGTGATCCCACACTTCCATTCCATGTCACCCTTCCCCAGTTAAAGAGTTACCAGCGTCCCACCGAAAACTGATTTCATTGTTAGAACAGAGGGTTGCTGTTACAACTAGAGAGTTGTTACACTGTGCTGTCTGTAGGCTCAGTCTGTCCCTTTTGGCCGTCACCATTTGTGTGGGAGCCTACTGCTTAGGGGTGTTCATGCTGCGTGACCACGAAGTTAAGCACCTTCCGCTCGCTACCCCGTGCTGAGCTTTGACTCTGTTCTTGTCGACTAAGTCACCAGCCAGGCCAAGTAAATTGCTTCTTCTGAAAGACTGACAACCAGATTCTTACCAGGCTTACCACACAAAGCCTTTCCAGATTATAAACTCTTGCTTCGCACACATTCTGGTCCCCCCCCCATGACCAGTGCACATTGCCTCTGGTCGGCCTCCCAGACTCCCAGCTGCCCCACACAGCAGCCAGGCCGTCTGGCTCAGCGAAGAGGTCCCATCCAACACTTTGCCGTTTACTTGGTGGAACTCTGTTCAATCTTCTTGTTTGCCCACCCCCTTTCTCACGTTTTAGTCTTCGTGAATTCCATCCATACATATTATCGCATTTTTTTTCTATATTTCGAGTAAATCTCTCTTTTTCTAAGCTTTTATTCCTTCTTTTGTCTGTTCAGTTTTGGAGAGTGTCCCCCTCTCCACTGATGCTAGTCACAGCTTTAAGCCCAAGGGTAGGGATATAATCATTATCAAAGAAAAGAATGGAGTGTATTTGGAAGTAAAATAAGGCATAATAGCCAATGTTATCAACTCTTGAGTAATCATGACTGTCTTAGTGTAGGTCATCGTCTTCTAATTAAATTTTCACACAAAAATCATTCTTAATTAGTTTATTATATAATTACTAGTATTGCAATACAGTTACAGTATATCTTTCATTTTAGGTATATAGTATTACAGATACATTATAAGTGAACTAAGCTTCTGTAGCTCGATCTGGCTACTATCACTAGCAGCATCATTCCTAAGGGAAAGGTAGCTCTAGTTCTAAACCAACATGGACACATTGGGGGAACATAACCAGGTGTGGGAGGACTATTTAGAGCCCTTATTTCTCTTAACCATGCTTTTGGTTCCTGGAATGAGGTTGACTATTTTAAAATCATCTAAGTACTACTAGAGTGCTCCCATAATTTATTTTTAATAATAAATGAAAATGAAAATCATGGGAGAATTCAGTATTTTGAAATGAGAAATATGGTTAATCATGAATTTTGAAACGACAAGTCACTGTTAATCCCTTCTGTGTATGTGAATGTTCATGACACTGTCTAGGACATAGAGTTTGCTACTTTTAAACACTATGTTTATTCTGAGGGACAGAACATGGGGGCCTTTTCCTGATTCAAGTTGGTGGTCGCAGGTGACTCAGGACAGCCCCTCCACTCTGGTCATCGTCTTGCAAGAGCACTGGAAATGTGATGTCTTTCCCTGAGGAGATACGTTAACCTTTTTAAATAAAACCAGGGGACAGTAGTCAGAAAATACTTGGAAAGAAAAGGCTATTACATGTACCTCTTAGCAGAATATTAGAGACCTTGGCTCTTAATGAAGGCATTTCAGTCTTTCTTCTGTGTGCTGATCTAGTATTACATTTTTTTAAAATAACAAATACCTGGCAACACTTTAAATTCATTCCTCATATTAAATCTCAAGGTAATTTTTTTTTTTTTTGGTTTGTGTTTTGGTATATAGTCTGAAACTTATTGTACCATCTGTAGCAAGCTAATGGCCACTGATGAAAAGTGGAATCATAGTAGGGGATCTTATGTGTCCCAATGATGTTCTTCTTCATTTAAAATGCATTGTCCTGACAAAATTTTTTGTTGATAAACTGACACTGGGGACTTCTGGGTGGCTCAGTTGGTTAGGCGTCTGACTCTTGATTTCAGTTCAGGTCGTGATCTCTGGGTGGTGGGATCACCTGTCATGTCAGGCTTCATGCAGGGCGTGGAGCCTGCTTGAGATTCTCTCTCTCCCTCTCCCTTTGTCCCTCCACCTCCCCTCCCTCTCAAAAATAAAAGACATTGAACTTGCAAATATGCTAAGGATATTGTTGCCAAAGAGATACAAATAGAAACCATAATTTTTTGTGTTAGGGTCTACACTAGCCAAACACAAAATAGGATTCCCAAGTTTAATGTAGTGTAAGCAGCATTTGAAATATGACCTGACAATTAAAAAATTCTTGTATATGCCCAACTTTGGAATGCAAAGGCATATATATAATAAAATAAAATACAAGTTTTACAAAGTCACTAAGGTATGAGAAGGGATAAAATAGAGCCCTTGGGGGGCATCTGGGTGGCTCAGTTCATTGAGGGTCTGACTCTTGGTTTCAGGTCCAGTCATGACCTCAGGGTCAAGGATCAGGCCCCGCATCGCAGTCCACACTTGGCACAGAGTCTGCTTGTTCTCCCTCTGCTTCTCCATCTGCTTTCTCTCTCTCCACCACCAGATAAATAAATAAAATCTTTTAAAATAATAGAGCCCTTGGGGTTTGGTGGTGTTGCCTCAGTAGCCACCTCGGGGAATGATGAGTAAATGGGTGCAAATAAGGCCCCAAAGAGGGACTTTCCCCCCCTCTAGTCCGCCACATCAACTAATGATGTTCCACTTTCATCTGGTGCCCGTACTGGACTTTCTCCTAAGATTGCTTTTGGGGGAAAAATTGGTCCCATGCTAACATATAGTTTGAGAACTGCTGGTCTGACAGATCCAAATTTTCCTGTTAGACGAAACACTTGGAACACCAGATACACTCTATATCAGCTCATGGTAAAATGTCAAAGGTATAAAGTGGGTGTCCTTACTGTCAGATGTCAGAGTGCCTAGTCGCCCTGAAACACAGAGGGGAGCACTGGAGAGCTTATTTCTAAATGTGCTGGTTGGGGTTCCCAATCCAGAAAATTTCCTTAGAAACTTTATATGTATCAGAGGAAGAAGATAAAATCCTTTTTATTAAAGTGAAACATAATTTTCATACTTGATGATATTCAAAAAACACTTATTTTACTGTTCCTGTTACAATGATGGGGCTTCCCCCCAGCACTTTGGACTGAAGTAAATTTGGTCAAAGTAGAGAACAGGTGATTGAAAACTACTGTAAATATTCTGGAAGGTTCCACAATGTTAGGTTGGATAAAGAAGGTACCACAAACAAGAGTTATGGAAAGACGGCATCATTTCAAATACATTTCTCAGTTTCCTTTTTAAGAAGTCTTTTATGTGGGGGCGCCTGGGTGGCTCGGTTGGTTGAGCACCCAACTCTTGATTTCGGCTCAGGTCATGATCTTAAGTCCTGGGATCAAGCCCCGTGTTGGGCTCCCGACACTCAGCGAGGAGTCTGCTTAAGTTGCTCTCCTTCTGCTTCTCCCACCCACGTGCCAGAACTCACTTGCTCTCACACACAAATCAATCAATTAATCAATCAGTCTTAAAAACAAACCCTTTATACGCAGGGAGTGATGGAGGTGGAGGTGGGCACAAGAGGCCAATGTGAAGTCCAGCTTAGGGAATGCATTGCTGCCGTGTCCCTGCTATTAGATGTAGACTCCTGAACTTGTGTCTTCGTACACTCCTGAAGAAGTTAGTTTTTGATGAGACTTCTGAGTAACAAACTGATAGAAAGTTCTTGATCTGGTACCTGGAACATAGTAAGCAGTCAGTAAACATGAGTGTCCTCTCTCCTTCATTTTCTTCCTCTTGTTGTTAGCCATGTAATTTTTGTTTTGTTTTGTTTTCCAGTGACAGCATCTTTTAATGTAATGTTCATTTCAACCTCGAGCACTGGATTTTTTAGCTTCTGCAGCTCTACTGTTTCTCTTTTAATGGAGCAATAGAGAGGTGGTGGGGGTCAGGGAGAGTCAGGTGAACCCAGACCGGCTCTCCTTTCCCTGGGAGTTAACGCCACAGATTGTTCTTATTGCTTCTGATTTCAACAATAATCAAAGACAAAATAACTGAATAAGAAAGGAAAGTGACTGTAATTATAATCAGCGGTTCAGTTCCATTGACAGGAAAAGTAGTCCTCAAACTTCAAAGTATATAAGATGAACCTAGAATTTAGTTAACATGCAAATTCCTGAGCTCTACTCCAGAGGTTCTTTTTTTAATTTTTTAAAAGAATTATTTATTTATTAGGGGGATGGGGAGGGGTGGAGGGTGAGAGACAATTCCAAGCAAACTTCCCGCTGAGCGTGGAGCCTGATGTAGGGCTCAGTCGCAGGACCCTGAGATCATGACTTGAGCCGAAATTAAGAGTCAGACGCTCAACCAGCTGAGCCACCCAGGCGCCCCTACCCTAGAGAGCCTAAGTCCAATCTCAGGTCCTTCTAATGCACATGGTCCAGGGACTACATGCTGAAAACCCCTAATTCTAGAAAGGTCAGTTTACACCATTGCTCTGTTATTTCCAGGTTTTAGTTTCTTTCTTTTTTTTTTTTTTAAAGATTTTATTTATTTATTTATTTATTAGGAAAGAGAGAGAGTGAGAGAGAGCATGAAAGGGAGAAGGTCAGAGTGAGAAGCAGACTCCCCATGGAGCTGGGAGCCCGATGTGGGACTCGATCTCGGGGCTCCGGGATCATGACCCGAGCCGAAGGCAGTCGCTTAACCACCTGAGCCACCCAGGCGGCCCAGGTTTTAGTTTCTTGGTTGATCGTTATTAGTGTAGCACAAAGATTAAATTTCTTTTGAGAATTTTCATTACTACTTGGTAATTTTGAGCCTCCAAACCATGGCTCAAAATTCTTGACTTAAAAGTAATGTGCACCATGCCTCTACCTATGTGTAAGTCATAGGCAGTCATATAACACGAGAAACTTTGGCAGTGGTTTGAGATTCATTTGTAAATTGCCAGTGCTGACATAATAATTCTTTCTTTCACTGGCATTGCCTAGCGGAGGAGTGCTGTGGTTGGTTCTCCCCGTGGTTTCCGTAGCGTTAGAGAGAATGCTACTGAGAAACGAACCCTTTCTAGTTCTGACTCACATAGGAGCTGTGTGTCTGTAGTCTTTCTGAGATGGGATATAAGAGAGGCATGCCTCGGAGGGGGCAAATCAGACTTCCACACGCGCTGCCTTCTTGTAGCCAATAGCCGGCTCAGAACGGGGATACTACGAGGTGCAGTTTCATTCATCAAGGGGATTTTCAGTCTCCAGCAGCAAATGCTTTGCATTTTGGGCAATTGCTTGGCTTTGGGCTTAGCATTGACTCCGCCATAGATACAAGTAGGTGCATCTGGCTGTTAGAAGAATTCATGGTGACTCAGGTAAGGTTAGATTGGAGAAATCCTTCCTTTCTTTTCTTTGGGTGGATTTGAGATTTTAGAAGAACTAATCCTGTCTCTGAGAAGAGCTCAGAACTTATTTGTCTTAAGTTTTTCCCCCTCCAAATTGCTTTATAGTGTTATTCAGTATATCATCCTTTTAATATGAAACCCGCTCTCTTCAAAATGTAGTTTCATTTTCAGATACTAAAGTGAGGATTCCGTTTTTCTTTCCGTGCATGAGATTTTTTTAAATGAAATAACTATAGTTGCTAAGACACTAATTACACATAGCTTCCTGGTTTAGAGCTGAAGCCGTATATTTTTAGGAAGTAGCTTTAAAAGTTGGGCAGGGGGAAATCGATGTTTGCATTTGATTTGTGAGACAATGCTGTTATATGTGTGTCGGACTTTTCCCTGTATTAAAGGCTAGATTTTGAGATGTACTGCTTAATCTGTTCTGACATAAAATTCCCTTTCCCCGCCTCCCCCCTACCCCACCTCTTCTCTCTCCATGTTTTCTGGTGGTGGGATCTGCTCCACTTCTTTGCTCAGGCATGTGGTTTAGTCTGTGTACATTCAGTGCAGTGGCATTTTTCTTGAAAAAGTGACTAAGGCTTCTTGGATGAATTCTCTATTTGAAAGAGGTGGTAGAATTGCATCAGAAAAGCATTTACAGTAAATGGCTCCCCCCCCTTCCTGTAATGACCACATGTGAAAGAATGCATTAACTCTTGTTTGAGGAAATGAGAATTGTAGAGTTCTATGAAAAACTCCCTTTTTATTATTAATTGACTAGATTTGAATGTTAAAATTTCTTAAATCCGAATCACTTTGAGCTGTGTAAATAAAAAATAAATGTCAAAGAGATACAGTTTGTCATTCCATAGTCTATATAGAGTAACCAACTATCTTGAATTCAAGAAGAGGAAATAATATTGACTATGGCCCCAGTTAATGGCATATGCCTAACCTAAATTAATTTCTTCATAGTCATTTTCCATAGTAAATTAATAGATTCTTAAGTATACTGCTGATTTGTCCCTTCAGGATTCGATTCTCAGTGTGATAAAAGCAGCCTCCCATAGCTCATCTAGCCAGGGGTTCTCACGGGAACAGTATTGCCCCCTAAAGGTCTTAGTAGGAATGAGATGGTGTTTGGTTCTACAGTGAAGGGTTTTTTTTTTTAATGGGTGGGAGTCTGAGAATTTAGATGTTCCATGATGGAAAAGACAGAAAGAACTGTCCTGTATCTCACATGACTTTCAACTTCCATTTTGAATATAAAAATCAGTTTATAATTATCTGAGCCTAGACCTAACTCCATTTAAATAAGAACACAAGATAACTTTTATATACTTTTAATATACACAAAATATACTCCCTTTCATCCTGTTGTCCTCTCATACTGCTCCTATTTTGTTTTCCAGTACTTTTAAGATGGAAGGCTTCTGATTTGGCTCCTCGTAATCCAAGTTTATTCCTTGTAAGTAAGTTATAAGCATCTGTTTCATTAATCGAACCTAAAAAATTATTCATGTATTGAATATGCAGTATTTTATTATAAATTGGCTTTCTTTTACTTTCTCCTTTATATTACATTTAGAGTATTATATTGATGTTTTAAAAATAATATGTATGCTAGTTACTATTTACCAATGAATTTTATATCAGAATAGTAAATAGGGCATTACAGAGTTTTTGGTTCTAAAAACAGGGCTTTGGGACTAGTAGAGTTTTGAACCAATATTCCATTCCCTCTCTCTACTTTCAGGAAGGACAGACAGTATGCAAGTCACCCGGATGGGAGGGATGTTTATCTTCTCTGTGAAGTTCCCCAGAAAAGATTGCACATGTACCCACGAATATGTTTTAGTATCTTGAAGTCTTCGCATGAAGCTAGTTCTTCCTTAGTAATACTTTCCGGGAGTCTTCGTTAGGTCACTATAAAAACATGAGCTTTGTTTTTCCTCTTTCTGTAGGGAAGGGCAGACAGGTACTGAGAGAAGCTTGTGGGTCATCCTGCCAGCCCGCAGAGGAATTAAAAACAAACTCAGGTGTTCTTAAACAGTGGGTCTGGATTTCCCTGTCTCCTTACCACGGACATGTTCCACGTCTGCGGTGTTAACCCCTGACGGTGCTGGGAATACAGCCTATCTTAGGTGAGGTGTTGTCAGTGTGCTCGAATTAAATCACCAGAATCGCGGCTGCGAGGTTCCAGTACCCAGGCGCGTGCCCGTGGCATTTAGACTTTGCGGGGCCACAATTTTAATTCGATCGGTCTTTCCCTTGGATGTTATTTCTTGTGGTATTTTGTGGTGGTGTTTTTCTTATTATATGGATGTAATTATTGCTTCTTAAATAGGGACACTTAACAAAACTTGTTTTTTGAGTTCTTTCTAAAGTACCTTCGCTCCCTTGAATTTTCTGTTTCTTCCAGGGTCTTCCTGTTGTTCATCTTAGTTTTCCACATCCACGCCGCAGGCTTGCTTCAGCTGCATTTCTGTCCTTGCCTCTTCACGCGCGCCAAGCTGAGGGGACACGAAGGCTCGCCAGGGCTCTGTGCGTGTGGGTGCACCTCGCCACGGGCAGCCTCCCCTCGGGGGGCACCAAGCCCGCCCTTGTGTTGGGGAGCCACCAAGTGTCCGGGTGCAGAGGGCTTGACTTTGGGGTTCTCAGAACCACACTGACTATTTAGTCCTCACCAGACGTTTTGTTTCGTTTCCTTAGAGAATTAATTGGTAATTTTTAGTTTTTGCCTGGGGGCCTAACAGTTTTGTCGTTTCTGATAAAGACAGGGAACGATTGTTGATATTGGACTTTGCAGGGACTCTTTTCCTTTTCTGCTGTTTCTGTCATTTCTATCCCACACTGTATTTGCTTTTTCTGAGTCTAGAGCCTCTTCGGGGTTTCGCTGGAGAAGTCATTTATCCCCGTCCTCAGCAGTAACACTCTCAGAGAACTTTTGGGGCTGTCAGCTGTCTCTCCTCAGCTTTACCAGTAAGTACTTCTGGCTTCCAGACATTTGTTGACATTTCTCAGGCCCGATAGTGTTTTTATTGTTGTGGCTGTATATCCTTTTTTTTTTTTTTTTTTAAATAACTGCAGTGGGGTTTTTCATGTGACCACCTGACCACCACCATTTTGAAATGACGTCGTACTCAGTTTAGGTTACTGTAACAAAGTACCGTGGAGAGGGTGGCTTACAGACAACAGAAATGTATTCCTCCTTATGAAGGCTGGTTCAGAGAGAGCCTTGCTCTTGCTGTGTCCCCACATGGTGGAGGGGGTTGAGGGAGCTCTGGAGTCTCTTTCATAAGCACATTCACCCCATTCCTCAGGGCTCCACCCTCCTGGCCTAATCACCTCCCAGAGGCCCCACCTCCTCATACCATCAGATTAGTATTTCAGCTTGTAGATTTGGGGGCAGAGGCACAACATTCAGTCCCTAATAAATGGTAAGTTCTGGCATTTGTGGATTTTTCAGAAGTATATCTGAAGAATTATGTCAGCCCGGGAAAAAATACGTTGGGGGCACAAGAACTGCATGGGTATTGGGGTTTTGGGGAGGCTAATCCTTCCAATAACTTGGCCGGGAAGGAACAGTGAGCTATGTTATAATACGGATAGCGCTTTCCCGCCATGGAGGCAATCACCATTAATCACAGAGCCTTCTCAGGCTCTAGAAGAAAAGATGCATCTTGTAAAATGTCCAACTTGGTCATTAAAAAAAATCTATACAAGTAATGGTAGTTGTTCCTGATCTTAAGACAAGTATAAATGTGGCTATGCTTACTTTTAAATTTCTTCTCTGCCCTTTGGCATAGGAGTTCCAGAGAGAATCTCCTATTTCTTTATTTCTAGAACTTATATTCCTTAGGGGATAGATCCTCACACTTACGTCTCTCCTTTCTTGTAAGAAGCATCTCATATTCTTCCTTCTCATTCCCGTTGTGAAAAAAATTCCAAATTCTTACTGATCCTTCTTCTCTTGTATTTGTTGTGTAGTTCCTGAAAATGCATAATAGATGCAGATGGGAAAAATTAGATGTTAGCTAATTAGTCCTTTAACTTCCCTGACACAAGTGGTATCCTTTTGTGTCTTAGTAGAAACTCTGAATTGGTGTTTCCAATCTTATCATTCTGTCATTTTACTTGGGAAAAAAAAAATAGCCATTTTCTTGTGAAAAAAACCCTGGAGATCTTCCCCAGAGGTCCTCCATAGTTAGGGACCCCAGCATAACGGAACCTAAAGCAGAATCTTGTCAGACCTGTCTGATCCCTGGTGTAGTACCAGGAGCCCCAAATCTATCTAGAATTTGCAGAGTAATACAGTTGGATAGTAATTATTCTTTGGTGGCATAGAGGCAACTGAAGATTGTAAACATTCTCTGGTGTCTGACTTCTGTTTCCTTTAAGTTGTTTACCAGCTTAGAGCCTTTTGGACAGTTGGGGATCCTCTGAGAGCAGGCCCTCTGAGGCCATACCCCTGGAAGTGGATACGGAGAATACTGAAATGCCCTGAGCCTCCCAGGCAGGCAGGACATACTTATAATTTTATTTCTGGTGTTGGCTAGAACAAGTATCATCAGCCTCTTCTAGGTACCTTTCTTCCCAAATTTACTTTCTCCCATCGATCCCCCATAACCTGCTGGAGGTGAGGAATGTGTTGAATACAGGTTATCAATTGTATACCGAAAAATAATGAGCCTAAAAAGAACATTCCATGAGCTTTTAGAATGAGCTTTTAGAACACTGTTACACTGGTTCTGGAACCTGGACTACTGATTGATTAACCCAGCAAGTTTCTTCTTTTCCTTCGGAGACAGTACCTAGTATAGGTGGTCCCAAAGAAATGAGACAGCCATGGTACTTGTCAAACTACTTGTCTGTTACTGAAAGTAGTTTCCCTCGTGGGGGGGGGCAAGGGGTGCAAATCAAGTCACCTTCTTCAGGAGGTCTTAGGGATAAGAAGACATTTAAGGAGGCCTACGTACCCCGCCCCCCATTTTTTTTTTTTTTTTGAGTGAGAGAGGGAGTGGTGGTAGGAGAGAGAATCTTTAGCAGTTCCACGCTGAGCATGGAGCCCCATGCGGGGCTCAATTTCATGACCCTGAGATCATGACCTGAGCCGAAAGCCAACAGCTGGATGCTTAACTGTGCCACACAGGCGCCCGCAGCTGTCCTTTTTAATAGATGTGAATTTTTTTTTTAAAGATTTTTTTTTTTATTTATTTATTAGAGACAGAGACTGAGAATGAGAGGGGAGAAGGTCAGAGGGAGAAGCAGACTTCCCGCAGAGCCGGGAGTCCGATATGGGACTCGATTCCGGGACTCCAGGATCATGACCTGAGCCGAAGGCAGTCGCTCAACCAACTGAGCCACCCAGGCGCCCAATAGATGTGAATTTTATATGTGAAACACACCAACGTCAAATATACTCCCGTAGCCAGACCACAGTTAACATAAAGAACATTTCTACCATCCAGGTTCTCTCATGCCCCCCATCCAGGGGCACTCACCAACCCCACTGGCGAATGCTTTCAGATTTCTGTCACCGTAGAATTCTTTTTTCCTGTTCTTGACCGTCATGGAGATGGGAGCATAGAGCATGCAGTCTTTCACGTTTGGCCTCTCACCCCAGTTCTGTGTTGTGTATCAGGTGTTCATTCTACCTTTACTGCTGGGTGGCATTCTCTTATGTGCACAGATCCAATTTGTCACTCCGTCTTCCTCTTGACAGACTTTTGGGCTGCCTTCATCTTTTTGGCTGTTATGGGTGGTAAGCTGCTGTGAGCACCTTCTCTCTCACTCACACCCCAGTTGAGGTTGAGGCTTGATTGCTGGGCCGTAGCAGACGTGCCTGTCTCTCTTCATGAGAAACTTGCAAGCCGTTTTCCAAAGTAATTGTACCATCTTACATGCCAGCCAGCAGTGGATGACCATTCCAGGTGCTCTAGTTCCTTCTCAGCTTTTGTGTATTGTTGGTTTTTCTGATCTTACCCTTTCTTCTGGATCTGAAGTGGTTTCTCACCGAGATGTTTAATTTGTATTTCCTTGATGACTAACATGTTCTTACTGGACATTTGTAGATCTTCCTTTCCGTATCTGTTTCATATTTTACGCATTTTTAATTTTTGAGGGGTCATTTTTATATTGCATTGTTTCTCTTATTGTTATTGATTTATAAGAGATTTCATATCTATATAAAATCTGGAGATATTTGTATCTATATAGGTATACCTATCTCAGAAAATTGTGATGCACATATATTCTTCCAGTCTGTGGTTTACCTTTCATTTTCTTAAAAAAATGAAAATTTCTTTTGATGAGCAGTTTTTTTTTTTTTTAAGACTTACCTATTTAAGAGAGAAAGAGAGCAGGGGGAGGGGCAGAGGCAGAGGGAAGAGAAGCAGACTCCCTCCTGAGCTGGGAGCCCAATGCAGGGCTTGATCCCAGGACCCTGAGATCCTCACCTGAGCCAAAATCAAGAGTCAGATGCTTAACCGACTGAGCTACACAGGGGCCTGTGGTGAGCAGATGATTTTAAATCTAAAGTCACTTAATTAATCAAAGTAACCCTCTATATTATCAGTACTTACTGTCTTCTAAGTAATCTGCTTTCCCAAGGTTGTGAAGATACCCTTCTGTGTTTTAGAGACCTTTTATTTTAAACTTTTGTGCTTTGGTCTATGAACCATCACAGATTAATTTTTGTGTATCAGGTAAGGTAGAGGTGAAAGTTCATTTTTTTTTTTTTTGTATGTTTCCCCAGTTGTCCCAGTATGATTTGTTAATAAAAAGACTTTCCTTTCCTCATTGAATTGTTTTGGCACCTTTGTTGAAATCATTTGTTCATATATGTGTGGGTCTATTTCAGAGGAAACTGAAGAATGTTTGTATAGACCACATGTAGCATGCACTTAAGTCTAGGAAATGAGTTCATATTGGTCAACTTTAATAAGCCTCAAGTGGCTGGCAGTCTTAGACTTCTACATAATGGAACATTTGCGTCAAAAGTCACTGACAGATGCTGTACGGGGGACATTTTTTGCTTGCTAACCCAGCTGAGGCTTCCAGGAGTTGCAGCGTCCCCACATTAAATGTAATCTCTTATCTGCAAAGAAATAATACTGTTAAATCTGTGAGATGCAGCCTGCAGACAGCTTCACAGAGAACTCAGCGGTAATTTTTCTTATTTGAAAACTGGATCTATTGGGCACCTGGGTAGCTCAGCTGGTTAAGCGACTGCCTTCGGCTCAGGTCGTGATCCTAGAGTCCTAGGCTTGAGTCCTGCAGTGGGCTCCCTGCTGAACAGGGAGTCTCCTCCTTCTGACCCTCCCCTCTCTCATGCTCTCTCTTGTTCATTCTCTCTCTCTCAGATAAGTAAATAAAATCTTTAAAAAAAAAAAGAAACATAGATATGCATGGATTCAACATGATTGATTTGGAACTCATTATAATTAAGTGTGGGTCAGACTAAAAAGTATTACTCCTTTGGGAACCTGGATGGCGTAGTTGATTAAGCATCTGCCTTTGTCTCGGGTCATGATCCCAGGGTCCTGGGATCAAGTCCTGTGTCAGGCTCCCAGCTCAGTGGGGAGTCTGCTTTCTCCCCCTCCCTCTGCTGCTTCTCCTGTTTGTGCTCTTTCTCTCTCTTTCTCTCTCTCTCTGTCAAATAAATAAAAATATTTTTTTTAAAAAATTAGTCTTCTTTAAACTATATTATATTAGAGAGAGAGAGTAGGAGGAGGGGGAAGGGTAGAAGGAGAAGCAGACTCCCCACTGAGCAGGGAACCTGATATAGAGCTCATTCCCAGGACTCTGGAATCATGACCTGAGCTGAAGGCAGATGTTTAACAAACTGAGCCATCCAAATGCCCCTTAAAAATATTATTTTTAAAGGGGAAGTTTTTCATAATGTAGAGAAAAATTTGTTTTAATAACTTGTACACATTGTATGCAAAAATAGATTTGCTGACTTGAAACAAGTAGAGATTCTACTTGGAAAGGTTCTGGCAAACAGTTTTACGGAGTGTTTTTACTTGATTATAGTAGAAAACTATTTTCTTTTAAAAGATTCCTTAATTTGGGGTCCCTGGATGGCTCAGTGGGTTAAAGCCTCTGCCTTTGGCTCAGGTCATGATCTCAGGGTCCTGGGATCGAGCCCTGCATCGGGCTCTCTGCTCAGCGGGAAGCCTGCTTCCCCCTTTCTCTCTGCCTGCCTCTCTGCCTACTTGTGATCTCTCTCTCTCTGTCAAATAAATAAATAAATAAATAAATACGTCTTTAAATAAAGATTCCTTAATTTAAAAACCAAAGGGTGGATACAGTAGGAAGCATAACAAAGTTACTCTATTAGGAAGATAAAATAAATGGTGATAATCCGTTTTTGACACCCTGAATTTTAGAATTTTAACTTGGTGTTTTCATGGTATGGCACTGTAGTGTGTTGGTTGAGCACAGGATTCTCCTGCTGGCCTGTCTGGATTGGGACAACAGCTCTCCTAGTCCCGGACAGGCAAATGACTTCTGTCTCTATGCTTCTAAAACCTGGAGAATAAGAGTGTCTGAAGATTTAGAGCAGTACTGGGTTATAGTGAGCACCATGTAACTTTTGGCCAGTAGTAACAGTATATCACTTTCATAATAAAAACATACGCAAATAGGAAATGTTTTTAGAAAGAAAAACCAGGAAGCGAACGTATATCACACTATCCCTGTGATTCAGGTACCTCATTCTTCACAGGAGACTTCCCAGCTGGTTGAATTCGTCAGATTTTACTGTGAATTTCCATTCTCCCCCCAAAGGCCGTCGAACTAAAGGATTTTCTCTTGAGCTCCTTGGGAGATACTATGTCCGAAAATACAAGAGGCACTTCATGCTAATTACTAGAATTACTTTTGTCTCTGTAAAAAGATTTTACGAGGAAAGATATTCTTTTAAGCTCGTGTATTCCTTTCCTGCTTTGCTCCGTTAATTCAAGTAAAAAAAAAAAAAAAAATCCACTCACTTGAAATACCTACCACCTTCTCTAGTCTGTGTTTGGACTTGCACAGTCGTGCTGAGCTCCTGGCCCCTGTTTTGCTTTCTCTTGCGATTTCCTGGCCAGAGCCGGAACTAGAGAGTGGCTGTGACAGGCCTTTTTGCCCACTCGTCTTCCCCAGAGGACTTCGGAAGGAGGGAAGTGTCTGACCCCCACTCTAGTCCTGTGTGCCCATACCCAAAAGCAAAATCCAGCTCAGGCCAAGTGCAGAGGTTCCTAATGCATTCTTGATGATGTCATTCCCGGTGAAATAGGATGTTTTGGTTACTCATACAAACCAGGTTTGCCCGTAGAATGAACTACGTCGTGCCTATGTAGTAAGGCCCGATGGGAATTGATACTATTACAGCTGACTTACCTCATCTTACAGTACTGAAGATGAGACTTCTCGTGAAGTTCAGAGTAATCAAGTTTTTGTTTATGTTCTCGATGTCGTTTGGTAAATGCCACAGGGGCACAGAGTTCCTGTGCACAGAGCCCGCGGCTCTCCTGATCTGACCTGTGGGAGGAACGCATTCTGCAAGGTCACTTGTCCTCCCTGCCATCCCAGCCCTGTCTCATCCCCCAGCAGCTCCTGCACACACTACTTGTTTACTCCTTCACCCTACTTCCTCTCCTCAGTAGCTGCAACCCTTCCCACGGCGCAGAGAAAAAAGAAGCCAGTGGCGAGCTCGCTCGGGTTCTTGCCCTGTCCACACACTCCGTGTGCACCTGCCCTGTTCGGCGTGCCTCCCGTTGCCGTGGGAACGGGGTCCTTCCTCATGCCCGCAGCTCCGGACCCCAGCCCCAGCCTCCTTCACCTTCTCCGAGACGTTCTCTCTGACCCGATACCTGCCATCACTTCTCCTGATGAGCATTTAAACCTACGTATGTCTTACTAATTACACGCACACACACACACACACACACACACACACACACCCCTTCAGTGTTGCCTTTCCTTTTGGTCCCCTCTGCACTCACTTCTTCCAGGGCCAGACTTCTTGGAAGAATGGCCCGTATTTGTTGCCTCTGCTTCCTCATTCCTGCCCCCTCCTCCCTACTCCAGGCCGGCTTTTGTACCTATGCCCAAACTGGTACTCTCTGGTCAGAGCTGGTGGCTACCTTCCCATCCTGCCATTGCCACATGAATCAGGTATGTCTGGATTCTTAGCTTCCGTGCGTGACCTCACAGCAGTGACAGCGTTTGATGTCCTCTCCTCTGGCCTCCTAGACGCTGCCCTGCCCCTTCAGCTTGTTCTCCTCGTCGCCCTTTGCAGGTCCTTCCTTTCCATCTCCAAGCTCCGTGCTTTGTGTTCAGATGCCCACTGGACATGTCCACGTTGATATCCTTTTTTAATAAAGATTTTATTTATTTATTTGAGAGAGACAGTGAACATGATGAGGGGAGCAGCTAGAGAGGGAGAGGCAGTCTCCCCTGCTGAGCAGGGAGGGCAGGGCTCGATCCCAGGACCCTGGGATCATGACCTGAACCAAAGGCAGACACTTGACTGACTGAGCCACCCGGGCGGCCCTCCACTTTGATACGTCGCTAGCACCCCATGTCCAGCAGATTCCAAACTGATCTGAGTTACCCAGGCTTGAAACCTGTAACTTACTGACCCTCCTCTCTCCTTCCCTTCCAGATCCACAAAGAAACCAAATCTGGTCACATTCTCACATTACCTGCTTTGTCTCCAGTGTGTCCCTGCTGGTTTTCATCACCTTCTACCACTAAGCTGCTGCCTTAGCACCCCTCTTCCCACTGTCGCTGGTCTCCCCCGGCCCATTCTGCATGTGTGCGTCTCCCTGACTACACCCAGAATGATGCTTCTAAAAAACATCCATGTTGTGTCCCTTCTCTACCTGAACTCGTACCCATTTCTGTAATCTCTTATCCCCAAATCAACTGGGGTCTCTGTGGGGTTGTGTTCCTACCCCATGCATAAAGAAGTCATCAAAGCGCTAGAATTCAGGTGGAGACAGAGGAGAGAGTACATTCCACTCCACACCGCAGGACTTCATGAAAACCCCCCACTGGACTGCAGTCCCTCTGCCCTCCAGAGTTCCTGATGGCGGACTTGCTGCTGCTCTTCCCCCACTCTCCTGTCTGTGCTTGCCCGCCCCAGCCTCTCCCCCCTGGGCTTCTCCTCTTCTCTTTGCCCTACTTCTCTTACTCAGAGCAGCTCCCCTCTTTGCTGAATGTTCCGACCTAAATTGTGTCACTGTCTCATCTTAAATTGGGTTCCCCTCAAAGCAGATTCTGAATAAGGGCGCAGTCGGGTCCGACCGTGTGAGAGCTGTGTGACCATCCATGCCTCGGTTTTCTCATCTTTAAAATCCTGCTCTGTAAGACTGCAGTGAAAGTTAATTTGTTCCCAGAAAGTGCCTAAAACTGTGTGACCCATAGTAATCAGTCAAGCTTGCTACAACGATACGATAATGTCTATTGAAGTGTCACTTCTTATAGATTTCCATTCCTGTAGGCCAGATGGGAGCCCCCTCCGTGTGTGCCAATAGCGCCTTGTGCCTCCTTTAAATCATAATTGCTAGTCTGAGGGGGGAAGGGTGAGGACATCCTGCTCACCGTCCAGCACCTGGCCCAGCGCCTTGTATAGCGAGCACAGTATGTACTATTTGTACTCAATGAATATTTTTTGAACAGACTTAATAAAATGACGTACAGAAGGAGCATTCCAATTATGTTATTCTTCTTATCTTTAATAAGGCATCCTTTAAAAAATAAGACATAGCAGGGGCGCCTGGGTGGTGCAGTCAGTTAAATATCTGACAGTTGCTTTCAGCTCAGGTCAGGATCCTCAGGGTTGAGAGATCGAGCCCTGTGTCAGGCTCTCCACGCTCAGCACAGAGTCCGAGATTCTCTCTGAGATTGGGATTGTCTCTCCCTCTCCCTCTGCTCCTCCCACTCTTTCTCTCCCTTCCTCTCTCAAATAAAGAAATATATCTTAAAAAAAAAAAAAAAAAAGACGCAACAAACCAACCCATAACCGTGCTCAAGGGTTTATCTTGAAATGCAACGTTACTGAGTGAGCCTGGGTAAGCTCTCTGGGCGTCTGTGTCTCTGGAATAGCTTTACCTGAGGGCCCTTGTTCAACCCTCAGGTTCTTCAGTTGTGTGGTAGCAGTTAGCAGTAAGGATAGAGCACATTTCTAGGATACTCGGAGTTTCCCTCACAGCTGTGTTCTTTCCTGTTAGCTGGGGAGAAGCCGTCATCGTGTTGCTCGGGCTCGCAGGTTCTTTCCTAGTTGCGGGGAATTTTTCAAGCTGGCTATAATGAGAGGGTCCCAAAAAAACCACAGAGAGGTCTGGTATGTTCTCCTCAAGTTATACTTGATGTCTCTTCTTATTTTCAGTTTTGATCTTCGGTGTTACTGAGCTGACCTCTGTAATTATGCTTTAAAGAAGCCAGTATCCGAAATGAGATCTATTTTACTTCCATAGCTGCCCCATTGACAGGCCAAGTCAGAAGCCTTCTTCAGGACTTCTCACTCTAAGGATTTCCTTCTTCCTTTCAAGTGTGTGTGTGTGTGTGTGTGTGTGTATACACACACATATATATGGTTGTGTGTATATATATAAAAGACAATGTAAAATTTACAAGCGTATGGGTCGGTGGCATTGAGAACATCCACACTGTTGAACAGCTGTCACCACCGTCCATCTCTAGAGCCCTATGGTCTTGCAAGACTGAAACGCCATATGTGTCAAATACCTGCTCCTCCTTTCCCCTCCCCCCAGCCCCTGTCTCTATGGATTGACTACTCTAGGTCCCTCATATAAGTGGATTTATACAGTATTGGTTGTTTTGTGACCGGTTTATATTACTGAGGAAATAGCCTCACGGTTCGACCTTCTTGAAGCATGTGTCAGAATTTCCATGCTCTTCAGGGCTGAATAATATTCCTTTGTATTTATAGGCCACGTTTTGTTTATCCATTCATTTATTTGTTAGTGGACACTGGGGTTGCTTCCAGCTTTTGGCTATTGTGAATAAAGCTGCTATGAACATAGATATACATGTATCTCTTCAAGACCCTTTGAATTATTTTGGATCGAATGATTTTTTGCCTTGATGTTTGTGTTGTTTTCATAGACTCCTGCCTTCCTCTTTTGGCCACCTACTACCCCTTTCCCATCGACCTTGTTTACTCTTTTCCTAATCATGTCCTGCTGTTGAGACCATCATGCTTGAGTATGACCCTCACAGAGCTGTTACATGTAGAAAACAGCTTGACAACGAAGAAGCAGGATTTGTTACCACCTCCTGCATGTTCACCAATGCCTGTTTTCTGAAGGATGTACCACTGGTTCTTAAATTGAAAAAGATAAAAATCCCTTAGTAACAGGACAGATTTTGGTGACTATAGAGCTTCTGTATTTTGAAATTTAACTGTTAATAGTAGCATTTTCTTAATCTATCAGTCCTGTAATTATGATATATTTATGGTCACAGAAACGTTATATGACAATGGTAGAAAACATGTAAAGTATGGAACAAGTATCACACACAGTAGCACTTCTGAAAGGCAATCCTTTTTAACATCTTGTTGCATATTCTTCTTGTCTCTTTAATGTGAGTTTTTGCATATTTAAGATCATATCATTTTGTTTCTTCTTTTTTTTTAAAGATTTTATTTATTTATTTGACACAGAGAGAGAAATCACAAGTAGGCAGAGAGGCAGGCAGAGGGAGAGGGGGAAGCAGGCCCCTCGCTGAGCAGAGAGCCCAATGTGGGGCTCAATCCCAGGACTCTGAGATCATGACCTGAGGTGAAGGCAGAGGTTTTAACCCCCTGAGCCACTCAGGCGCCCCCTTCTTCTTTGCACTTAAAGTATAAGCATTCTCAGGGCACCTGGGTGGCTCAGTTGGTTAAGCATCTGACTCTTGGTTTTGGCTCAGGTCATGATCTCAGGGTTGTTGGATCCGGCTCAGTACTCAGCATGGAGTCTGCTCAGCATGGAGATCCTCTCTCCCTCTCTCTCTATCCCTCCGCCCCTGACCCCCACTCATGCACATGCTCTCTTGCTCTCAAATAAATAAATGTCTTTAAAAAATATAAAGTATAAGCATTCTTTTGTTAAAAAGGTCTTTGCAAATATTTTAATTATTTTATATGGCTGAAAAATATTTATAGGTTGTTCATTAGTTTAAGTAATGTTTTCCCAATTATAAAAACAAGATTTCCTTTTTTTTTTTTTTAAGACTTTTTTTATTTGAGAGAGCGATAGAGAGTGCAAGTGAGGAGACAGGCCGAGGGAGAAGGAGAAGCATATTCCCCACTGAGCAGCTTGGCCCGACATGGGGTTCAATCCCAGGACCCTGGGATCATGACCTGAGCCGAAGGCAGACGCTCAACCAACTGAGCCACCCAGGTACCCCCCAAAACAAGATTTGTTTTAGAAAATGTCATATCTCAGTATCTCAATATGATAAACAAGTAATGAAAAAATCTAAATTCTCTGCCCCTTCTTCAGCTTTTTAGATTATTCTTTTCCAGTATCTTTTGGAGATAAGCTTTTGTACTCCCCATTTGTCTGTGCCTTCCTCCTCTCCCCTTTCCTTTCTTACTTGCAGCACTGATCCCGTTCCCATACATACCTTTATAACTGGCATTTTCACCTAACACCGTATCTTGTTATTAAGTATTATCCATTAAACACTTAGTCTTATGCTCCCCGCCGCTTTTAGATATTTAATAGCAATTTTAGGTCATTGCAAGTATGTCCTTGTACAGTTATCTTTCTGTATATCTGTGATTGTTTCTCGAGGTGATATTTATAGACCTGTTATGAGTCAAAACAGTTTTAAGGCTTATAAAAAGATACTGTTGGTTTCCTGAACTGATGGGCTCACCTCACTCCACTAGCTTACTCTTTTTATTGTCCATCTTTGTGAATTTGAGGGCTGAAAAAATTTTTTTTGGTGTTTGCTAGTGAAATTCAACACTTTTTCATGTTCATTGGCCTTGTATACTTTGGAGGGCCTAGTCTGTTAACGTCTTGTACCTTATACATTGATAAATGATACAAAGTTTACTACCCTGTTGCACCTATTTCTTTTTTTCCTTTACCTTTCATTTCAGCTGCTTTTGGACATATAGGACATGTATTGTATAGGACAATGTAGTCCACTTGATTCCCATTATATAGCCTTTTATTACTTTTTTCATTAATTCTTTTCCTATTTCTAATTCAGAAATGTTTCCTTCTCCCCCCCTCCCCCACCCCTGTTTACATTTAACTCTTTAATCTTCCTAGAATTAATTTTGGGGAAGGTTATAAAGTAGGAGCTAATTTTAGTTTTTCTAGAATATTCTTTTATTCATGTGTGAGCAAAATCCCAGTGAAACTGAGATGTGAACCTAGACAAGTGGTTTTTCTTATTTTAGTGTCTAGATTTTCCCACTGGAAAAAGATGAGGAGGCTGTGATATAGGAAATATAGGATGTGTGGAAAGGAGGAGCTAGGAAGAGGGACTGGTACCACGTCTCAGAGCTTTACCCCTCAGCCCAGAAGTTGCCCTGTCTCCTTTCAGCTCAGGAAGTATGGTGCTCAGCACAGGCTGGTGGAATACTGAGATTGCAGCAGTCACAAGGATCAGGGGGCCTGTGAGTTAGAGACTGAGTGGTCCAGAGTGAGCCCCTCTGAGTCTTGACCCTACTTCAGTTCTTTACCACTAAGATAAGCAACCAGGGCTGTGCTCACTGGAGACTTAACTCGAACCTCACGTTATGGGTGGAAGGCAGCCCATAGTGAAAAAGAACCCTAGCCTAGGAAAGTCAGAAATCTTAGGTCCAGTTTCAGTGGCCAGTCTGTGCCATATAAGAAGTTCTCTTAACTTCTCCAATTTCCCGATTTATTGGGAATTAGGGAGTTGAGGTGTATATTCCCTGAGGTTTATTCTCAATAAGCTATGGTCTCGGCAAGTGACAGAGCTAGCCTGTGCTGTGAATCTTGGTGACTAGTTCATCTTTCCTTAACTCAGCCAACCAGTATGATAGCTAATTCAGTAAGGTGATCCCCTTGTCACTTAATACTCAACCTTAGAGAATTTGTGCTTCTTCCTTTTCCTAACTGTTCTTAATCTGCCTCAAGCTTCCCTTCTGGAAGACTTCTGTTTTTCCTAATAATTTCTTCTTTTATCCAGCTACCCCTTATGTTTACGAATTAAAGAAAGATGAGCTAGTGATCAAGAAGTGCCCAGACCTTGTCCTGTCACTTGCCCAGAGCTGTGGTATATACATTTTTCTAAAAAGCTGAAGTAGAAATGTAAAAAGCATTTCGAAAATTGTGAAACATCAAAGTGATACAAGGACTGTCCAAGAGCTACAAAAACCTACTCTCAACCATGTTGTCTATTATGGGTGTTAATAAATTATTTGTTAACATATCAGTAACAGAAATTACATTGAGAAACAGATAACCACAGGCCAAACCACTCCAATTTCAAGTAACTTTACATTAGCATGCTCTATCTTAGAGAAGTGGCACCAAGAATAGGTCTTAAGTAGTTTTTGTATAATCGCTAAGTCCTCTATTGGTCAATCCATTATAGTCATGAATGTTTTAACATTCATCTCCCACTTTTTGATTTCCAGAGCAAGTGAACATGGTCTGATGTCTGTGGCATAATTTATTTAACACATAAGGATAATTCACATACTATTTAATGATGATCTTTTACTAGGTTAGAATCCTCAGATGAAAATGTCGGTGCATTGACATTTTCCTTTTGAGAGTATATTTGCTGTAATAAAATACAGTGACCACTTGAAACCTATAGAACTTGGGGGGAGCTGGATAAAACTAAACAGTTTTCTCCTTTGTGCTCCGGGAACACACAGCACTCTACATTAAATAAGGCATAAATATCTATACATAGCTGCAACTGATGTTTTGTTTGATTCCAATGAGGTTATTGCCTGATCTTCAAATAACATTGAAAAATCGCCTTTAAAATAAACCTTGGGTGGATATGATCTTCATAGAAACTATTCCTTTATTCATTAAACTTTCGCTTCTTAACTGCAGATTGCTTTGATCTCATAATATTTTTTAAAGATGTCCCGAGGGCTTATTTCCAAGGCTTCCAAACAAATTACTATTTCTCAAAAGCCATAATATATTCACAACTCAATGAATCCTAAAGACAGTATTTTTAAAACCCTGTTAGAAGCTTATTTTTCTTAGTGTGCTAGTCTACTGCATAATTTTCTTTGCTGTGGGTCACATGATTCCACCCGTCTGCAACACACGCACTTAAAATTTTTACTTCCTGATTGAGCCATCAAGATTACGTAAAGTGTAAATCAGTCTAAATACCTAAAAGCAGGAATTTTAAGGGGGAAAAAATGCTGTTTTCTTTTTCTGTTTCATTATTGACACTTAAAAAAACCGAAGTGAGTGTGTGCCTGCCTATTTGTACTCGGAAACAAGAGACGATTAGGGTTTTTTTTTTTTTTTTTTTTTTGGTCCCCTCCCTTTCAGATTGAATCAGACTTTGCTTTCATTATAAAAATAATGTAGCAACTAGATAGACCGTGGGAGTGGTAGAGTTGCAGGACTGAAATCAAAATGGTTCCGATGACTGAGAGAGCTGTTCATTTACTTATTACTTTTCTCATGATTTGAATGAAGAGTGCAGCATCTCTCAGAAGATAACGAATGATCTGATATTTCAGAATTGTAAATGGCCATTTAGCCTTTCTGCTGCCTGTTGTAAATGAAAGTAATTTCTCGTAGGCTGGATGACACTTGTTTTATCATGGATCTTAAAATCCTTCACATTTTCTCAAAGCAGTTTTGAAGTTGTCATAGTAACAGCATGACATTTGGAGGGGCTCTTGAGTAGTCCTTTAACTAGAGTTAATTAATTTTATTAACTCTGGATGCTTTTCTTTCTTGCTTCTCTCTGACAAACAAGGGCCATAATTGCTCAAATATGTATTTTTCACGTTCCTTATTGCTTGGTGACTACAGTTTGAGGACTTGGTGTTTTGTTGTTTCAGGAAAAGAACAAGAATGTAGTCGATTGATTTCAGATAGGTTAAACTTGGGGGTTTGGTTACTTCTCCATAAAATTGCACTGCCATTATAGGACCAGAATTTAGTTTTATTTAAAGAGGTGGATCGTGGGAGATGTTCCCCCCAAAATTTAATGATGACTTGCTCCAGGGATTACAACTATCCTTTGGTTTGATTTGGATATACCTAGAGTAAGAGTTGAGGAACATGGAAGGGAATGTGTCAGACTTTCAGGAGAAAATGATTTCTTTAGAAATATAACACTCAGATATGACACCAAAAGCATACTCCATAAAATTTTTTTAAAAATGGAATAATACAACTTTGTCAAAATTTAAAATGCAATACTCTTTGCAATTCTAAAGTTTAATAGAATAAATTATCTTCTAGGAAAATTTGTGGGACTCTTCTGTTGGGAGAAAATAGGTCGGGATCTTCTGTTCATAAAGCCCTGGGGCAGAAAATTCTTGCCAATATGGTGATTGGTGCGAGAGGAAGCTCTTCTCTCGGGCAGGCAGAGGATAAGAAGAAAGAATGATCTGTGCTAGGTCCTGGATGCTGGGACTTTAAAAAGTATCAGATGTTTGATGCTTTTGTTTTCTTATAAAAGTGACCAGAGAAGGACACTTGCAAAAGATCTCATGTGAGTTCCAGGGGTTTAAGGCTAAGGCCAGTATCCTGATTGTTCTGGGGAGGATCTATTTAGCCAGGGGCGATGGAAGACTGTCGGGGTAACCCCGTGTGCCGCCCAGCAGCCGTAAGGTGCTAACGCGTGTCCGGTGATGTCAGGAGTTACGAGTCGGCGGTTTCAAAACACAGCAGTAAACAAGGTCAAAGTGTCCTGTTTTGCTGGAAGGAGGTTTGTTTTTATGAGCAGTACGTGGATGAAGTAATTTTTCAAAACAAACTGAATTTGTATGCTGTTTGTTTTCCTTTGAGGGGTTTTAAGAAAATTAAGCAGATGAGATTAAGTAAGGGTCACATTTTTAAGCAGAATTCTACTTTCCCCATTTTTATTTTCTGTTGGTTTTCTGTAGTTTTCACAGAGGAAATGAAAACAATCCTGTTTGAGGGATTTTTAAAGGCAGTTTTAGAGTGCAGGAGATGACCCAGTACCCAGGAACCGCCGGTCACAATCACTAGCGAAATATTCCTTATAATCGTGTACCTTTCACTGTTCTTCAGACAGGCACTTAAGTACCAGAAAGTTAATGGCGCAGAATCCTGCTGACTACGTGGTTCTTGTCTCAGTGCATTTTCCAACCTTGAACCTGAGCATGCTGGAGGCTGGAGACTCCGGACGCTCCTCTGAGCGGTTATCTGCCGGTGGCCTGGTTCCTGAGGTAACAAGTGGGTGTCCCGGGCGTGTGTGTGCTAATAACGACAGCAGTGATGCCACGTGGTGCCCAGAGGTCGCCGCCATCTGTCCCAGGGACTCCTGGTCCTCGGGGCTTTGGAGATGAACTGTGAACTTGGGGCGTCCTGCAAAGCGCAGGCATTTTGGAGTGCCACCGCAGATCTGGATGTAAGCATAAACACAGCTTTCAAAGTGAAAGCAGGGGCCTCGAGGAAGGAATTACCCTCATCTCATTCCCGACCTGCTCACTGTGCTGGAAAACAAAGTAAGTTTTGTTTGTTTCTTTGTTAGCCAATCGCTCCTACATGTTTTCTCTTGCTAACATTATATTAGACACTCAGTATCTGGCAAACACCAGGGTGTTTTCCCCTTCACTGGGAAGTAGGATATGAAGTTTGTTGAATAGCTAATTGCTTCTTTTATCTTTTCTGTCCCTCTTCCTGTATCTAGCGCCGTGCCGGCTTGCTTGTTGGAGATAGCAAGAGATTGAAACTTATTATCAGTTAGAAAACAAAAAGTTCTTTTTTTTTTTTTTTTAAACCAAGAACTTTGCCACTAATTAAATGACAATGACACAGGCAAAGCTTTTTTCGTGGTGCAGCCAGGAGCACATCTAGCAAAACAGCCCTAGCTCACTGTCCTTATTTCTGTTGGGAAGCAAAAGGGGTGCGTGTGTGAGACACACGTGAAAACAGAGAGCCCCCCTGTGGGAACTAAAGACACTGGGCGGGAATGGTGCCTGGACAAGAGGCTGTAATTTAAAAACCTGTCAGGAGATGGGAAGAGGCTGAGGAATACAAATTATTGAATGATGTTGGGGAAAAAAAAACAAAACGAATCAGACTTCTCGTAAGAATGGGGTAACAATGTACAAAGACCTAAACCTGCCAATAGAAACTGAAGTTTTCCTTCATGTTAGAAAAGCTCACAATTTATAGAAAATTTGGGGCTTTAGACTTACAGATTTATGGAAAATGCGGGGCTTTCAGAAAATAATTCAGAGGCATCATCACCTCTGCAGAAGACTTCGGGACAGCAGCCGAATTCTGACACGTGACCCCTAGCTTCCATTTTTGTTTGTTTGCGTTTTACCTGATCCTAGCTCTGGAGCAGTTGATTGGCTCAGTACATTTTAAATCCCAAATTCTGTGGTTTTGAAAACACCCCGCAAATGGAAATGCAGAGTAGTTTGCGATTCGTAACTAGATTATGCTTCCTCATAAAATCGGCTGTTTTTACCGTAGAGTTTTCTTGACTTTTCTCAACTCAAACAGCAGCACTTAGAAGGTAGAAGGAGGCAGTGGAACTATGGTGTGGCACCGGAAACAGAAATTTCTAAATGTAGTGTGAGTACTGTGATTAAGTTAGGGCCTCTCTGCCCTGGGAAATTCACATTTTGTCTCGGAGTGGTGGTGGTAGGGTTCGGGGTGTCTGTTTTTCATTTAAAACACTCCAGGCTCCTTATATGAATGTCTGTGAATTATTAATTCAGCAAACTTCTTTGAATACCTTCTTTATGTAATAGTATGGTGCTCAGAGCTATAGTTTAATCACGATTAAATTTACTGAGATTTGGTTTGTAAATTAAAGATTGAGAACATTTGAAACAAGGGTGAATGAGCAGAGCATTACCATCGAAACGGTTTGTTAAAAGATGGTGCCAAGTGAACAGGGCTGTCCCCTTCTGAGCTGCCCCTCCTAATTAAAGGGGAAGGTGGCTGCCATCTGTCTTCTTTCATTCAAGGCAGTAGGGGGCCTGGGGTGGAAGGAAGCAGCCCCCCCCCCCCTTAATTTTTTCCCACTCTTTTTTATAGTCAGCTTTCTCCCTAGTCAGTGACCCAGAAGGTCATTGATGATCTATCTGAGAATGAATAGTAACATAAGCATGCAAGGCACTTGCAAAAAAAAAAAGTTTATAACATGCGCTTGTCCATTTAGAATTCTGCTCAAATTATGTCTGAGAGTGTTGTAATCTCTGTGTTGGTCTCTGTGTTGTTGTGTCTTTACTCCTCTTATTCCTGAAGACACTACTGGCAGGAAAAGTGGGGATTTTTAGTTTTATTGATCTTTTTCATGAAAAAATTTTTACACTCCACTGGGCATAATCAGAAGATGGCAGCATGTAGCCAGCCAGTAGGGATGTACAGAAATGCTATGCTGACCAAAATTAGGACTACCTGCTAACTATGACACACACATGTCATCGCAGGGAAAACCGGGGGCAAGGGTACTAAGCCATGTCCACTCAGTGCTCACTAGGGTTTACGGGGACCGGTCACTGAAATAGCTCACATTGTTTATCCTTTCGTTAGGCAGTAAGCCTTTTGGCCCCTTTCTCATAAGACTAGGTTATTGGAGAATTTAATTTGGGGTCATGGCTTTTCATTGCTTTTGAAACGTCGAGTGCTGTAACCAAGTGATTGAGCTTTCTTGCCTCAGTTCCACCTCTTTAAAGGGAAGGAATATGTGCTGCTTTCAGAAATATTTAAGAGACTATGAAGTAATATTTGGTCTTTAATAAAAGACAAAAATAAAAATATTTTATAACTGAAATTTATATAAAATTTTATAAAAGTTACATAAAGTAAATTTATATAAAAATTCTATAACTGAAAAATTCTAAAATCTTTGGTTGTTTCCATTTTCAGTTTTTATGTACTTGAGCACTACTCTCCAGGCAGTAGATTTGGACTTTCCAGAACATGCTGAGTTTTAGTACCTTCTGTGACAAGGAAACGTGTCTCTTAAGCCCTCAGTGTTTGGAAAGCCCAAATGGGAGAGTCATGTCTGTAATTTTATTTGAAGTTCCCCCCCTCCCCCAATTTGTCATCAACTTACAATGAGCCTTCTCGTGGATGTGCTTATGTTGTGGAATCTGGGAAGAGCAGTGTGTAGGTTCTGGAGACGGTGACGTCAGTCTGCGTGATTGGAGGGTAATGAGTAGACCGTTTCCCAGTCACTGAAGGGTACACCATGCTGAACAGGCAAGTCGTTTCGTCGTCTTTATGTAATTTTAGATACTCAGCAAGATGCTTTGGTAACTCTCGTTTCTAAGGCGTGATTTAAAACTGATTTGGTTCTAGCACATAGCAAAGGACACACAGACCTGCCGTTGACTTTTGCCTCCTTAAAGTGCCGTCAGCTGGGAAGAAGTTAAGCTGCTAGGACAGCGGTGCCATCTTTGCCAGAGACACGCTTTGAAGTTTTTGCTTGCTATTGCTTTAAGCGCCTTCCATCCTTTTTTTCTGTCTGTCTTTCTTTTAATTCTTTACCCCCTGTGGTAAGAATCCTCTGTCCCTTGAGGATAGGAAGAAGCCAGTAATTAGGCCTGATGAACAGACTTACGATCAAATAACTGACCTGAGTCATTGATTCCTGTAAACATTTACTGAGTCACCTGTTACTTTCCAGTAGTAAGGACTGCAGATGCCCAAGTGAGCGTGCCGGGGGCCTGGCCGTCCAGGAGGACACGGTTGGCTGGGATAAATGACCTGTGCAGAGGTAACCCTACATCCTGACAGCTGCTCCGGTGTTGCTAGGGCCCTTCGTGGGGGTTACAATAAAATGTGATGGAAAAATGAGAATTGTTGCACCCATGACTTAGAAAGGGGCTTCCATAATAGAACTTTGGAAAGGAAAGCCCTGAAAAAAACAAAAACAAAAAACAAAAAAAACGTTTTCTATTTAAAGGAGGAGGAGATGGGAATTTATTTCTGAATTAAGTTCTCAGCCAGTTGAAAGCCTTATGAGAAAAGGTGTTCATTCTGTAATAGACATCTTGTTTTTTTTTTTTAAAGATCTTGTTTATTTATTTGAGAGAGAGAGAGCGTGAGCAAGGGGAGGAGCAGAGGGGGAGAGAGAGGGAGGGGGCAACAGCGTGAGGCAGACTCAGCACCCAGCGTGGAGCCCAACACTGGGCTCAATCACATGACACTGAGATCACGACCTGAGCCAAAATCAAGAGTCGGACACTTAACTGACTGAGCCACCCAGGCACCCCTATAGTCACAACTATATGACTTCTTTTGGTTAAGGAAAAAAAGATGTCTGGGGTACCTGAGTGGCTCAGTCGTTTAAGTATCTGACTTCATTTCAGCTCAGATACTGGTCTCAGGGTTGTGAGATCAAGCCCTGCATGGGTCCCCGAGCTGGGCATGGAGCCTGCTTAAGGTTTTCTCTCTTTCTCTGCCTGTCACCCCTCAAAAAAGTTGTGCCTATATAAGAGGAAGGTCTAAAAAAATTTTGACATCATTAGAATAACTCTGTTATTCTCCAAAGGAGAGGATTTTGAAGAATGATTCTTACTTACATGTTAACAGTAGGTACTTCTGATATACTCCATGTACCAAAGCAATGACGTGCCATAGTTACTGCTGAGAATTAGCCGTGTAGCTTGCAGGAGACATGAAGCTTGCTGGCATTTCTAAGTATTGTGGGAGAGAAAAGGCTTCACGTCCTCTTTCGTGTTTTATGCCGTGGGTACCGTATTTCTGTCCTAGAGACAATGGTTGCTCTCCCTGTGGATGAGTTCATTTAACGGTTCCCTGTGGAGCATCACTCTATGCCAGGCACGGTTCTGGGAGCTGATCGGAGGGCTGATGGCCCGTAGACGGCAGATGCTGGTGCTCCACAGCCAGACGCTGAGGGGTTATACATTCAGCCCCCCGTTTCCTGGGTGCTTTTCTGCACATGGCCGCGTGGGCATGGCCAGAGGCTGCCCTCAGAGAGCTTTGCACTAAGATTCCATGCACAGGGGTTAGAACGAATGTAGAGAGAGATTGTTGATACAATGTGTTGATACAGAGAGCGAACCAAATACACCACACGTGTGTAGAAAAGAAAGTTCTGCTGTGGCCAGGAAAACCAAGAAATGCTTTACGGATTAAGGAGCATTTGAGCTGGACATGGACAGAAGGATAGCGTTGGACTCGAGGACTCGGAGGGAGAGTGTCCGTGTCCAGGGGAAGCCGAGCAAAGGCAGAGAGAGGGATGGGAAATTCCAGTGGATAGAGTGGGCAGTAACTGATTTGCCGTTGCCGGGCAACCGTGTGTGCAAAAGTGACTAATGAGAAGATAAGGCAGCCAAGGTCTGTTGAGGCCAGATCCGGGAAGGCCATGCATGTCAGACGACTAAATGACTTAAACTCAACCCTCAGCCACTGGGGAGCAGTGGGAGAGTTGTGGTCAGGAGAAGGACAGTGGGAGCTCTCCCGGAGGAAGCGTCGTCTGCTGTCAGGGTGTGGGGCGCTCGGCCAGTGAGAGAATCAGAGCGCGAAGCCTCGTGAGCTGGTGAGACGGTCCAGGGAGGAGGGGGCGAGGGCCCAGGTGTTGGGGGGGAGGTGGGGGGGACAATTGGAATGGAGAAAACTAGATTTCAGAACTGCCCGGAAAACCGAGGTCGACTGGTGGGGAGGAAGGATTGGAGGAAAACTGATTTCGAATTTTGGAACACAGGTGCTATTTATTACTTCTCTGCCATTTGCCAGGCATTTCACATGCGTTCTCTCTTTCATCCGTGTCCTCGTTCTGCAACGTTGGTATTTTTGTCTTTATTGCAGAGATGAGAAACCTCAGGCTTGGACAGAGATTTGTCTGAAGTTGTATAGCTAATAGGCTGTGGAACAGGGCATGGCCGCCGTCCCCGATTTCCACGCCCGTGTTCTCTCTGTTCCGCTCGGTTTAGAGGAGAGCAGAGGTGAGAGCGAAGGGGATCTCTGTCATTTTGCACATCTGCAGTTTAGGCGCTGGTGGGATGTCTGGTGACTGGAGGCGCGGAGCTGAATCTCCGAGACCAAGTCAGGAGGATCGATGGGAGTTTAAGAATCGACCGCATGTTTGTTTATTCAGTAAATACTTGTTGAGTGCCCTTCAGACCACTGCTCCGTGGCAGAGGAGTTCGTGGGAAGCGAGCGAGCCGCAGTCCTGATTCACTGAGCTGCCGGCCGGTGAGGGAGACGCCACCCTGGGGTTTGAATGCAGTACAGGGGAAGTGCCCGTTTGCTGTAGGAAAAGCCACCCAGGGGGCATAACCAAGTCTGGGGACACAGAAGGTCTCTGAAGACGTTGGAGTACTTAACATGACACCCAGCGATGAGTGCCAGGATAAATAAAAAAAAAAAGCACATTCAAGGCAGTGAGTGGTAATAGAATGTACTAGACCCAGAGGCAAAAGAGAAACACAACGCATCTGAAGAATGGACATAATGTGACTGGAATGAGATAAGAGTGCACCAAGTAAGGCTAGAGAGGCGGGCAGTCGCTGGATCAGGAAATGCCCCAGAAACTGTGCTAAGGAATCCAGTTACTTTCTTTTTCTTTTCTTTTTTTTTTTTTTAGATTTTACTTGTTTATTTTAAGGAGGGAAGGGGCAGAAGCAGAGAATTGTAAGCAGACTCCACACTGAGCACAGAGCCTTACGTGGGGCTTGATCCCATGACCCTGAGATTGCGACCTGAGCCAAAATCAAGACACTCAACTGTCTGAGCCACCCAGGCACCACCCCCCCACACACACACCCATTACTAGCTGAAGAATGCAGGGAAGTGTTGGTTAATTTTAAGCACTGCGGTGACTTGGTTAGAACTCATATTTAGGAAGACCATTTGGGGCACCTGGCTGGCTCAGTCAGTAAAGCATATGACTTGATTTTGGGGTGATGAGTTTGGGCCCCACATTGGGGGTAGAGATTGCATAAAATAAAAATAAACAAGTAAATAAATAAATAGAAGATTATTTTGTTTGCTGGAGAAGAGATTGTAGGGAAGCAAATACTGGAAGCAGGAAAACAGGTTTGGAGACGGTTAGAGAGAGGAAGCTGAGTGAGAAATGTTGGCGATCTGCATAGAGAGGGAGGCTGGGTGATATTTAAGGGTGGTAGATATGTTGGAATTCGGGGATATGGAAGATGAGGGAGAGGCATGAAAGTCAACAGACAGGTTTCTTTTTTTTAAAGATCTATTTATTTATTAGAGAGAGAGTGCGCCAAGTGGGGGAGGTATAGGGGGGAGGATCTCAGACAGACTCCTGCTGACTGGGGAGCCTGACGTGGGGTTCGATCTCATGACACATGAGATCAGGACCTGAGCTGAAATCAAGAGTCGGATGTTTCACTGACTGAGCCACCCGGGTGCCCCAACATGAGGGGTTCTGACGGACAGTTGAGTTCTTGCTGGTACTTAACTAGAGGACACGGTGGGAGAGTCAGACGTAGGGTTTAGAATTGTTAGGTTTGGTTATCCTGAGTAACTGGTATCCTGAGTCATGGGTGAATACAGTAACTGAGGTCTGAAGGATAGGAGCTTGCGGCCAGGGAGTGGGATGTCCAGATTTCTTATTGCACAAGCAAAGCGGTTCAAGGGATGATAACAGAGCAAGGTCATGAGAGCGGGTGGGTGAATCGGGGATGGAGGCTGCCTGTGGCAGATGAGGGGGTTTTCACATGGAGGTGGGGGTCACAAGGTTGTTGGCTGGGCTTGGAGCAGAGAGGGTCAGTGTGGAGGGTCAGTGAAACAGAAGCCTGGGGCGTTGTTGTAGGGAACTCATTCCAGGTCGTGCAGCTGACCATGGATGCCCTGTGCCCGCCCCCCTGTTCGTGTCAGTCCTCTGTGTTACGTGCCTGGCTGTGCCGGGCACTGAGTTTGCTGCCCTCGTTCTGGAGGCTCGTCCCTTCTGTGGCCTGGAGTGCTTTCATTCCCCTGCCTCATCCTGTGGTGCCCCGAGCCATCGTCTTCTACGTCTACTTAACAGGTTTTGTTCAGACTTCGATGTCACCTTGAGAGAAGTGTGTGCCTCGTGGGAATATCTTGCCTTTAATCTGATTGCAGAGAGTGAAATCGCTGTGCCCTCTAGGGGCTTTTCCCGTGGCAGGCCATTTGAACGTCACCTCTCTTGCAAGACTAGCATGATGGTTAATTCTACGTGTCGACTTAGCTGGGTCACGGTACCCAGATACTTGGTGAAACACCCGTGTAGGTGTCACCGGGGAGGTATTTTTAGATGAGGTTAAACATTTAAGTCCGTACATTCTGATTAAAGCCAATTACCCTCCATAATTACCCTCATGCAGTTAAGAGCCTTCTCTTAAGGCTTTAAGAGAAAAAGATGGGTCCCCCTGCCCCCGAACAAGGAATTCTGTCTCCTAATGGCCTTCCAGCTCAGACTGCCACCCAGCGCTTCCCTGGGTCACCAGTCGAATTGTGGATTTCAGATTTGCCAACCCCCATAACCGCCTGAGCCAGTTCCTTAAAATCTTTCCGTCATTCTCCAGCTTTCTCTCCGCCATACTGTACAGAGACAGCCTTCCCCCCCCCTCTCTCTCTCACACACACACACACACACACACACACACACACACACACACATAAATACCCTTTATTTGTTTCTGTTTCTCTGGAGAACCCTAAGTGTCCTAGATGGGAAAGTGCACACATTTCAATGGCTTAGCTGCTGTGGATATTAACAAAATACTGCACCGGGTCTCTCTCAGCCTTCTTGGTGTGTACGTGTGTGCACACGTATGTGCATACATTCACACGCACATACATATTTATACTTCTGTTTGTACATAACTTGTGGAGATGAGGAAAGCAAACTGCAGAAGGGATGTGGTGTGCTCACTGCGATGCATAAGATTGATGGGAGAACCAGAGAAAAAACTCGGTTTCCTCTGCCGTGGTTCAGTTGTGCTCAGTGCTTGGCCCCCGTGTTTTTATTAGCAAGGTAATGAAGTTACTGGGTTTGCCGTGAGTAATGGTCGCTACCATTTCTGGAATATTTTCCGTATGCTGGGTATTCATCTAATTGCTTTGCAGACATTTGTGGTTTTAATCCGTACAACTACCCAGTGAGGTAGATACCCCCGTGGGACAGATTTTAAGGGCTGAGTCCCAGGAAGCAACATGGTGGTTGTTGTACAGCAGCGAGCGATAGGGGGCGCTGGGGGCCCAGGCAGCCTGGCTCCGGAGGTTGTGCCCCGCCAGCCATTCCCCTCTGCCCCTTCTCAGCGCGGCTGTCCTGGGCGGAGCTCTTCATCGTGCCTTGTGCAGTCATCATCCAGAACATCCACTGGGGGAGTGGTACTTTTTATAGGGTTTGTTTTATTTATTTATTTTCTAAGATTTTATTTATTTAAGAGAGAGAAGAGAGCGGGCGTGCTCGCAAGCATGCGGAGCAGCGGAGGCAGAGGGAGACGCAGGCTCCCCGCGGAGCAGGGGTCCCGATGGCGGGGCTCGATCCCAGGACCCTGAGATCATGACCTGAGCCGAAAGCAGACAGATGCCTAACGGACTGAGCCACCCAAGCTTATGGGGCTTGTTTTAAAAGAGGAAATGCTTGTAAGTTGTTTAAGTCACAAGAGGCCATCTGATAATACCTGCTTGCTACCTCCTTAAGAAACCAAAAACGTACCCATTACAGCAGCAGTTTGGGCCTCTTGCTGGGGTCTATTTTTAGCCACTAGGTTTTCCTGTCTAGCCTAGTAGCACTGGTGGTCATCTGATTTGCCAAAATCATACAGAAATGTGGTAAAGTGGTGATGTGGTTTAGTTCCTCATCCAACAGTTGGGGGAGTGTTGTGGGAAAGAGCAGAGCGAGCTGTGTGTGTGTGTGTGTGTCTCCTGGTTCGTGGCCGCCATTCTGGGCCCCGTGTGCGCCAGAACTCCCAAGTGCTTGCCAGACACACCTCACGTGGTCTTCTCAGTATGGTCATTGCGTTTCACATTTCAGGAAGGCCATGATTAGGGAGTTCAAAAATGTCCCCAAGGTGAGGAGCAGAGCAGGACTTAAACTCTATCTTAATGACACCGGCCAGCACCCTCGGTCTCCCTGGTGTCCCTCCCTGGGACGCGCCACGCTTCCCAGCTAGACTGTAAACCGCTCCCCCCCCCCGCCCCCGGGCAGGAACTTTTTTTCACTGGCTTCACCACCACATTTCAGCATCTGCCAAGTGCATTGCCTGACACACAGTAGGTACTTCATGCGTGGATGTGGAGTGAGAGACCCACTGTGTTCCCTGTGGTCACCGCCACCCTTAGCCGTGGGCCAGGGAGCGAGTCCCAACCGGCTGGGGGTAGTCTGGATGCCTGCGGAATGAGTCCTCAGGCCCCTGTTGGACAGTGTTTTCTCTGGGTTTCCGGATGAGTGTATCAGCCTGGCCTTCAGTTAGGTACTGCAGGGGTCTGTCAGTAAATCTCCCTCCCCAAACACCTCTAAATGGTGTTCTGTACATCCCTATCATCAGCACTCGGGACTGCTGTTCTGTAGCTTATCCTCAGTACCGACCTAGGACAGTATCTAAATAATATTGGTACTTTTTAAGGAAACGTCAAGTCACATGTTTTTTGGACATTCCTAAAGGTCTCCATTTCTTCTATTATTCCAGATCTCTCCCTCTCCCTTTCTCTCCCTTCACACCTGCATTCACACTCACATGTGCACTCACATTCACACTCATGCACACACCCCCATGTGCATTCACACTCACATGTGCATTCACACTCACGTAGTCACACACAACCCCCTTGGTTCCTCACCTGTCTAGTTAATATATCTCCTTTCTTTTCAAACGAAATACATGGAAAACCACCTTGTAAACCAAAACTGTGTTATTTATATATCGTCCCTTTTTTTCCCCCCTCAAAGCTCATTTCCTTTGCTTCTCATAACTGGAAACTAGGTATTGTAATGAGCACCATTATATAAGCTGTTTTTCCTCTTGGAAATAGTAAATTGTGATGAGTTTGATCAAGAGATACAAGCATAAGCAGCATTCAGTACTTTGCCTTATAATCTTGCCTTTAATCATGCAAGTGTACGATGATTTCTGCAGACCTGTAGTAAGTAGTGTGAATTTTCTTTTTTTCTTTGGAAAGCAAATGGTATGGCACAGCAGAGTCACCTCTAGGCTTCTATGTTTCATAAAATACGTGGGTCTGTGTACATACTTAATCTATGAACCAAGATTTATGCCTTTTATAATTTGTTTTCACCTTAAGAAGAAACCTGGCTGGCTAGAAACTACATTATTGTTAGTCTGTGAAGCCTTGTAATTTATATCCAAATCAAGGCCAGGAAAGAATGGATTCACTCAGTAAAAACTCATTAACAGCCGGCTTTGTACCAGAATGCACCTCCTTGTAGCTTTGGAAAGCCTCAAAGTAGGGCAGTTTATGTTTGGGAATGACCCATCAAAATAGCAAGGCAAATAGAGGTGAGAATGTAATTTTTCAAAATTAAATTGTGGAGTGGTGGAGTATACATCAAAACAGAACACAGTCTTATCTTATTTAGAGCCACAAAAGTAATAGATAAATTTGAAAACTGTACCTTTGCAACCTTCTCAAACTCAGATATTTTTCTGGCACTCCTCTTTTTGGATCTGTTGATTTGTTTCTTCTTTTTTTTGTAGGAAGAAAGAAAAAGTTCTCCTTAAGAATTGATTAGAAATTAAAACTCATCTCAGCATTTAGTACTCTTTAGGATATGGTGAAACCTGATTTAAGAGGATAGTGTTTAATTGGACCGGCCTTGGAAAAAGAGGACAGGGAATCCTCCTGGCTAGCCCATCTTCACTGTGATGGAGAAATGGAATTGCTTTAATTGCAATTCTCTAATTCCTTCCTTGCCAAGCCCAGTGGCTTCTGTTATAACATGTGGTGACTTCTCCCTCGGAGACTAACTCAGTCCAAGTTACCATAATATTTAGGACTAGCTACAAAGACATTTCTTCCCGTAAACCCCTGCCAACTCTAAATCAAACTCTCTTCTCCTCCCTGGCCATTCAAACAGATCCAGCTCTTATTTGAAAAGGACAAGAAATGCACAGGCTTCTTTTTGTTTTATGCCTGTTGGAACAGATAGGTAAACAAGGCATATCATGCCTAGTGTTGCTTTGAGCTTGGTCACTTCCTTCTAAAATAGACTCTCCTACTGTGCTCAATTAAGACTTTCAACTCAGATGTTCTAAACTGAAAGAAGCATGTTTTGAATCTAGCTACAACAAACTATCTGCTATTGGTGCTGATGCAGGAAGGAAGAGGAAATCTAAAATCACGGGCCTTCAACAGGCGTGGCTCTGAGCTTCTCCTACACACTCCTCAGCCTCAGTTGGGGCAGCGCTGGGAGACCTCCTCATCCTCAGCAGCCTCAGATTATCGTCCTGCTGAACAAGCAACGCTAATCCATTTTGTTTTTCAGAAAGAAAGACAAGCAAAATAGGAAACATATTCCTGATAAATAAATTTGTTCTGACCTGTAAACCTGGTCAGAATATTTTTTCCTTGGCATTTGATCCACCCACTACGTGTGTGTTTCAATCCCCCTGATAAAGTAATTATATTCCACAACCAATGTTGTTATTATACATTAATTTCCTGTTTTTAGCAAGATTTATCTTCCTGCGCTTAGTGTCTTGTTTTGAAATACAACTTTTTTTTTGAAATATAACTTTCAACACAATTCATTTTTATGGGTTGTATTTTTTAATTTGATCATTTTATATGTACACAAGATGATGTGTAACATAAAAATATGCACAATAAAAAAAAATGTGCTGTAGTGAACTACCACCCAATTTAAGAATCAAAACATCACAAATACTTTTGGATCTCTCTGTACTTCAGAATTTTCAAATTCTGAAATTTGTGTCTATAATTCTCTTGATTTTTTTTAATAAGTGTATAATTTTATTACATAGATGTGCATTGCTAAAAGTATTTTGAGACCTGTAAATGTGTGCAGTTTTTTTCAGCTTATGTTTTTCCTCCATATTATGTTTATAAAATTCATTCATGTTGTTGGGAGTAGAGCAGTTCCTTCTACAATATTCCGGTGTGTAAATATATCCTGCGTTACCCACTACCTGATTTATGGGGGGAGGGGAGCAAAACAAGGAGTTCTGTTTTCGACATGTTGACTTTGAGATGGCTGTTAGAATTCTCATGGAGATGTTGGGCAGATGGGTGGATACTGAAGTCTGTAATTCAGGAGAGAGGTCTGAGGTGGAGAGACCGGCACGTGGATGGCCTCTAACTGGTTAGTTCTCCAGCTGTCCCTAGAATGCTAGTTCATCCATCAATTGAGATTTTTATTTTAGAATTTTTTTTCTCCTTAAAGCTTCTTTTTGTTTTTGTTTTTGTTTTCCAATTTGCCTGGTAACTTTGCTGAAGTGTGACTTGTAAAAGCGACGAGATTCTGAGCTTCAAAGAAAATAGGAGGGAAAGTGTTTTTGCAAACTCGGTAGTATAAAGATTATTTGCAAAGGCAAGTGAGTTGCAAATGAAACCTCGCGTATATATAAATTTGTTTTGTAGTCCAGAAAATACCTGCTTAATTTTACTTGATTTTGCTACTTTGTTAACTTGTAGCTAAGAGCTCATGTTCACCTTCCAGTACAAGTAGTAATGTATGTAATCTTCACACCCACTTGTGTGTGACCGATAGCTACTGTTTGTTTCTATTTTACAGATGTGCAAAATGAAAGCTCACCAATGGTAGACCCAGGATTCAGATCCACAGAGTTGGCTCCTAGAAGCTATGCTCTTGGCTCCTTACTTTGTAGGACTGCCCCTCCTTTAAATAAGTTTCACCCCGTTTCTTCAGCTTCAAGATCTAAAAAAATTGTAGGGTCGTATTTCAGGGTGGCCACTTTGATCATAGCCACAAAAATGGCGCTTCAGGCAGTGGCCCCTAGCAAAGGGCTTTTGCTATTGACTTTGCATACTGACTTAGTTTCACCATTGAACCTGGCCTCAGACCTCACAGAGCACTGCCCACCTACCAAGTGGCCATTCTGTGCCTGTTGAATATGATGTCTACTTGATTTAAGTGATTTGCCTGAAGCACCCAGTGAGTCAGTAGTGGGCCAGGGACTAGAATCTGGGTCTCCCGCCTTTCAAGCATCACATTTGTTTGGTATTAATAAACCATATTTCTCCAGGGGATCTGGCAGAAATTTGAAAGTGCTTAATTTTACTGCAGTACATACTGAGAATCCTTTTTAAAGCAAGGAAGCCAAGCCCTAGTGAGGGAAAACACAATTTGCTCTGGGGGCCTTTGAGAAACCCATTGGCACTAGGATTAATTCTAGATCGTTATCTTCTCCATCTCCTGGTGGGGCTTGCTGAAGGGGTTAAGACTTCTCCACAGCTGGACCAGGAAATACTCTTGCACATGAAGCGGGAATGCACGATGTCCTACCCACAGAGTGAGCAAGCCACAGCTGATTGCCATCGGAGGGCGTGATGGTCAAGGTTACATTCCTAGGACACGACTCGGGAATCAGGTCAGGACTCAGGGGAATTAGCCCAGCTGTCAGGAGGGAGACCTCTCTGCCTCCCTTGCCGCATGACGGGTGTCCTGCAGGTAGCCTCCTGGGTTTGTGAATGCGCCGTATTTTCTAAAGCCGGGTCAGTCAGGGAGAAGGTGTAGCCATCCAAGACAGGGGAGATGAGCATCTGGATTATAAACGACTTGACTGTGGGAAGTACAGGGGGTGATTTATTACTTTTGTCACCAGAAGAATGCTAGACATACTGGGAACCCTCAGCTAGTAATATATTTTGTGAACGGATTGAGGAGCAACTGAGGGAAAGGTTGCAGCACGACGAAAGGGTGGTCTGACCATGTTCGGATCGGAGTGGGGTTTGGATGAATTTTTCATGAGGGAGATGATCACAGGAGACCCGCAATACTGAGACGCGAAAGGCACACATTCGTTCTGTTAATTCACACAGTTCCCAGGGCGGCCACTGAGGATGAGGATGCGAGTTTATGTTTGTCTCTGCCTCAGCAGGAGGGCAGTTGGGGGCTGCTCTTAGCTCGGCAAGCTAAATTCTCCTACCTGTTCTGGACCGATGCTTCGAAACCATACTGGTCTATTTGGACTTTTCTTTCCCTTGGAAAGAGTCAGTGTTCACACTTGGTCTGTGGGGCACGTGATTCTGTCACCACTTCGGGCAGCCCGTGTCCCTTGCAGAGACTGAGCCACGGGGGAGGCGTGCGCAGCCTCGGAGAGCTGGGGCTGTGTGAGCCTGGGCAGGTCCTCACCCGTCCCGTGTGGATGATCATGCCCGTGTCATGGAATGCGCTGTCCGAAGAAGAGCACCTCGGGGACATCCCCCTCCCCAAGCCAGGCGACCAGGGCTCACGAGAATCCTCTTAGTGATACACCTGCCTTTCTAGCTGTCGGGTCCGAGGTGGCCATGACCCGTGAATCGGCTTCTTATTGGCACATAGTTTCTATATTGACTGGTATCCTTTTGCCAGAAGCTACCTTGTTCCATGAGTGGTAAAAATGAGAAGGGTTTCTGGAGAACTAGTTCTTCCTTGTAATAAACATATCCAAAGTTAAAAGTGAGGCTTTGTGTTTCCAAGGTATGGTAAATGATTAAAAAGGAAAGAAATGCGGGACCTTTATCACAATCCTCAAACTATCCACTGAGAGGAAGGGCTTTGTATTTATAAACAGGTTACTTAAAAGGTCAGTAAACAGAAGGACCTGCTTCAGTGGCTGTTGTAGAGACCCAACAAAAAAGATCGAGAAGCGAATTATTCCTCACTTCCGTGCCTCTGTGTCGTGATTAATCATTTTAATTTAATGTTAAAAGATGACTCGGGGCAATGAGACTTAACGAGGTTATAGTTACAGAGAATTTTAAATTCTGTGAGTGTAAAATCTGATGAAACTGTGGAAATCCTCCTCCGTTTACCAAAATCAGCATGGCTGCTGTTGCAACTTTGTTTTCCCTTCCCTTGCTTTTCCTGCTGCTCCTCTCTCTTCTTCCCTCCCTCCCCCTCCCTCTGTCCACCCGCCACGCTCATACAGGGGTAACATAGACATTAATCCTACCTTCATGGAATGTACAGGTTAGGAAGAAACAGGGAGAACGTAAGCACACAAAGGTGACTGTAGGTTATAATGTGCCGTGAAGGAAGAGAACACATACAGCGAAGAATCTAGATACCACTCTGCCTCTAACTCTCTGGGTACATAGTCGGAAACTAAGGATCATGTCGGAGCTGTTTTGTTGTTGTCTTTTAGAGGGCAGTAGACTTGTAAGCATAAACAAAAACATAAAACATAAAAAATTAGAATAAAAATTCTAATCAAGATCTGTGAGCATAAACCCCTTGGTTTTATGAAGTATCTAGTACAGAATCCCTCTTGGAGATTGGTATTAGGAGTTTGTTTTCATATAGGTAGAGTACAGACAAGTCGATAGATACATCGATACAAAGATACAGACAGTACGCAGGGACATAAATACTTCTGTAGAAAGTTCTTTCTAACAAGTGACAATCTGTAAAAACGAATTTCTCACATGTGCGTTTCAGGATCGGATGATGACTATTGGTTGAGTTAGGATAGACTGGAGGAGAAAACTCTTTTTAAACTTTATTTTCTTTTATTTTTTACAAATACAGTGAGAGCTAGGATATACCTATCCTCTACCATTTTCAAAGGGAGGATTGGAAAAGGGAGAGGTCGTTTCTGGCTCTTGGGTCATAGTGAAATCATAAATTCATAGTGAAATCCCAGCAGAGTCCTTGGACCGAAAACAGGGATCAGGGCTGCGGTTCATTGTGAGACTCAGTGGGCAAGAGTGTGGATGTGAGGAGGCCACCAGCCCTGAAGGTGGTCACCCTGAAAGGCAGGTCAGAGCGCACAGCGGTCACTTCTAAACAGGGGTACCTGTGCACCTCTGCGGGGGACTGCGTGGCCCAGCGTGTGTCTGGCTTCCTCTCGCTCGAAAAGATGGCCGTGTTCTCAGGTTCTCCCCAGTCCTCAGTATCCACTAAAGCAAGCGAAAACAGTGCCTTCCACTTGGGTCATGTGTCTGGCGTCTATAAATTCTCAGGCTTTGTCTTCGAGGGCCCTGGGAACAAATGTCGTCTCTCACTCTTTGGCCTCCCAACTGAACGCAACTAGGGTTTTTAAACCCACTAATTTTTAAAAGATTTCCCAACAGAGGAACAAATTAGAGCAGAAACCTACTAAAGCTGAAAATTATCTTCAAAATGACTCTTTCTCATTAGGAGTGGAACACTGGATCATTGAAAGTTTGTTCACGTTTGTGATTGATCCTGCATTTAAATAATTTAAAAATGAATACCTCATTTTAATAATGGTTCACTTCACTGTCCTTATCACCACCATGATTTCCTTGAGGTTCTAGGTCTTTTGTGAACAAATTAAATACGGTGCTTTCTTTATGACATGAATTAAATCTAGATCCCAATGATATTTGGCACCTTTTAAATACCCAGATGGGCACAGCGTTTGCCTTGAAGTGAAGACGTGCATAGGGTTTTAATCACATCATGTTTTATTTTTTCCTCTTTTAAATATCGCCTTTTCAGTAGTTGCTCCTGAATGAATGACTGATTGTTTACTGTGGTTTATAACCAGGAATTTGAACATTAGAAAATTCTAATCAAGATACGAATGGCAAGGAATTATTTTTCGCTCTCTTTCCGTTGGACAAAAATAAGTCATCTTCCATAAGTTTGAGAAATCTCTTCATTGTCTTCTTGAAAACTTAAGTTTAATAAATCAGTTCAGAGGAGATTTAACTATGGTTCTTAAACCATAAAGAGTTCTTATAAAATAAAAACACAGCTAGGGCTAGAATAAGTTTCACCTCTTGAGTATAACCAGCATTTTGAAAAAAAAAAAAAAATGCAGGTAAAAGTAATGTTGGCTGCATCTTCTCCATTATTTAATCAATGAACATACTGGGAGATTTTTTTTTTTTTTTTAATGGTAGGATCGAGACCTGGAGTTTGTTATCTACCCAGGTAAGAGCTCTTGAGTCCAAAGATGAGCTTCCAGAGCAGGCCTGAGTCACCTGTGGAAGGTGAGGGTTGCTCAGGACAGCCTGGAGGCAGAGAGTTGTATTGTTGTAGGGGTCCCAAATGAGAGCTCGAGGTCAGAATTCTACCCTCTTCTACCTTTGAAAGTCAGTCAGTCTTCGTAGCAGATTATTCTTTTGAAACAAGATTGACCCAATGGCCACATTGGGAGAGCTCATCTTAATTAAAAAAAGAAAAAGCAGACGGGGCGTCTGGGTGGCTCAGTGGGTTAAGGCCTCTGCCTTCGGCTCAGGTCATGATCTCAGGGTCCTGGGATCGAGCCCCGCATCAGGCTCTCTGCTCGGTGGGGGGCCTGCTTCCCCCTCTCTCTCTGCCTGCCTCTCTGCCTACTTGTGATCTCCCTCTCTCTCTCTCTGTCAAATAAATAAATAAATAAAATCTTTAAAAAAAAGAAGAAGAAGAAAAGAAAAAGCTCATAAAAGGGGCCGGATAGCTCAGAAATAGAGATCCTTCTGCTGAACTGCTTTTCCAAATATGAGCCCAGAGTCATGGGAACAGGTGCTCCCATTGCTCTCCATATGCTGTGCCCCACGTCACACATGACACACGCACACCCCCCCAGAACCAGCCTCTCCGCCCTCGGTTTTCTAGCTTCATCTGTCCCAAAGGACCCCGAGCACTGTGGGTTGAGGTAGGGGCTCGGGCTCGGTGAGAGCCGTGAGCACTCCCAAGGCAGAGGACTGAACCTGGGGCCAAGCTGTGGCAACAGCAGAGGGTCCTCTTTCGTGAAAGCAGTGGGCCGATGCTTTCAGACCCTGTCCGCACACTGTGTGGTACATCTGTAGCTAGCTTTGCATTTATAATGTAAATAAGTGATCTGACACTCACGTAGCTAAATATAATTTTTGATTTTGATACGAGGTTGAAACACGAAAGATCATGCTTTTCAAAGTGCTCCGAGGACTAACACAGACAGCTCATTTTAAATAACGGTGAGTGGGACCCGCCAGCGTGTGAACAGCGTCCGCCATTTGTCCAAACACCTGCAGTGGGGTGCTAACGCGCATGTTTAATTGCTCGAACTTAAATTATAAAATCCCTCAAAGGGTATTTTTATCCCAGAAAGCAGGACAAGTCTCTTGCAAGGACTGTCTGCCTGCTCTCACAAGCTTCTTGCATTTCCCAGGAGTTAATGCGCTTCTTAGCAGAGCCTGTGTTTTGATATCCAGGAAGTTTAGCTCTTCAAGGAAAGCACAGATGTCTGCACCATCAGCAGAATCCCCCGCAGACATTCCCTGGGAAGTCTGCTCTGTCTGAAACACACTGGAAGTTTCCCGAAGGTGATGGTTAGCGTGCCCAAAGGTCTGTTTCCTCAGCCCAGAGAGACTGCCTTTACTTTGAAGTGCCAGCCCCTCACCTTGCTTGTGCCGACTCTCTGTGGCCCGAGAAGATTTCGGAACGAGATGAAAGCCGCCCTGGGACGGAGCAGGGCGCTCTTGGCCTGCGCCCTGTCGTCCGTCCCCCCAGTGGTTCCTTGCTCGGGTGACGTCAAGGCCGCCATTCAAAGCAGAGAAAAAGGAAACCGTGGCCTCTCTCCGCATCAGTAGCCCGGACAAGCTGTTGTTTCTCAGGCATCCAAAACGCTCTCTGTCTGGCAGGGCTGCGCATTCCATGCCTGGGTGACCTGGTTAAATGGAGGAAACCAAATGCTCTCTGCTGGATGCTCTCCAAAACAAGCATTCCTCCCCGAGCTTCTGAAGCATAGGCTTCGCTGCTTGTGAGGACTGTGAATGCTGCTGCAACACGGCTCCACACTTGCATTTTCAGCCTCTACTTTGTCTTAAAGAGAGAACACCGTTATTGGCGGCCTTCGGTAACACACACGGCAGCAGCATCATTATGCCGCCTTTGGCACCAGCCCTAGAAAATCCCCTCTGGAAAGCCGGTCCTGTGTTAGACATCTTTTGGAATCATAGAAGTCCAAAACCGTTGAATTGCCCCGTCTTCCTTCCCATCCCACTTCTGCTCACCCCGTTCCCCAGTTTGAGATCGCTGACGTCTAGGAAAAGCTCTTGTAGGTACTCACATACTAATTTTGCGCTGTGCATTATTGAGCTTCTATCCTTTGCCTATAGGAAAAAGGATCTCTACTGTGATGTGTAGATTGTACACACACTCCAGATTTTCCTTAATGAAGCGTAACACCTTTTGCTCTTCAGAGGGAAAGAGCTATGAAGAGAACTATAGTCTCTTGAGAACAGGTTGCGGTCCCTACAGCCGACAAGAATTTTGCAAGATGGAAAGCTCACCAATAGTGTTCTGATTGCTTACGGTCAGAATTTACGAACTTAAGACTCGGTCTTCTGAGGGCATGCCTCCTTGGGTTTCTTTCTGGCGTGGGAGACATTATTTTATCAGATTCTTGGAAGTGGACATTATAGTCACTAGAAAAACACAGGAATCACACTTTGTTGCCACAGTCGTCTTGGTTAAGTCAATATGCCTTTGAGGTCTTATAAATCCCATTAAATCATTCTCAAAATAGCCCTTTTCTGAACCTTCGATTGAAGGATATTTGCAGGAACTAAAACCACTTAGTTGTATTTTTTCTTTTTTCCTCATCATGATAAGTATACTTTTTAATCCCCATCCCCAGTTTCCTCCATCCCTCCACCCATCTCCTCTCTGGTGACCATCGGTTTGTTCTCTATTGTTAAAAGTCTGTTTTTTAGTTTGTCTCTTTTCCCTTGCTCTTTTGTTTTGTTTCTTAAATTCCACATATGAGATCATATGGTATTTGTCTTTCTTTGATTTATTTCACTTAACATAATACTCTCTACCTCCATCCATGCTGTTAAAAATGGCAAGATGTCATTCTTTTTTTATGGCTGAATAATATTCCATTGTGTATATACATGCTACCTCTTCTTTATCCATTTATCTGTGCATAGACACGTAGGCTGTTTCCATAATTTGGCTCTTCCAAATAACGCTGCAATAGACATAGGGGTGCAAATATCCTTTTGAATCAGGTTTTTGTATTTTTTGGCTAAATACCCAGTAGTGCGATTACTGGGTCATAGAGTGGTTCTATTTTTAATTTTTTGAATTAAAATTCAAAAAATTTGTTGTTTTTTGAACTCAAAAACAATTTTGAATATTGTTTCCCGTGGTGGCCGCACCAGTTTGCATTCCCACCAACGGTGCATGTGGGTTACTATTTCTTCTCCATCCTTACCAACACTTGTTGTTGCTTGCACAAAACCATTTAGTTTTATGTATGAGTGTGTATGCACATTTTCTGTCGGGAAGGATCTTGATACAGTGGGGCCCTTTCAAAGTAAAGTCTTATAAGACAAAATTCGTCCAAATTATAAACTGTTATATATAAGCAGATTATTAAAAAAAGTAGAGAGCATCAGGAAACTGGATAGATATGGAATGGATGGAGTGAGTCTTGTAAAGTTGAGATTTACACTAAGTTTACTGGACTGCAATCTGGTTTTGCTCTATAGTCAGACATGCCCTACGGTGCCCACCATTGGTGCCCCCACAGATAAAGTGGTGGAGCTGATGGGCATGGCTTCCTCACGAGTGCTTTGGACTAGGGGAGCCTGAGAATCTCCAAGTGAGAAGAAAACTAGGACTTCCTTTTTCATTTATGGACCCGAGAACTAGTCCCTTTTTTTGTTGACCACCATTTGCCTATCAATAATTCTTTCAATCCTCCTTTTTCTATTACTGTCATTTCAGAAGGTCCTTAGTACCAGAAAACTAAGAAAGACAACTTGAAATGAATGAAACATTCAAAACAAACAGTAAAAAAAAAAAAAATTAAGAGATTTTATGAGGACTAAGTTTTGAAGAGTTAAAAAGAAGCTGAATCTAAGTTTGAGTCACATTATAGAACAGAAATTTGGGATACGATGCAACAGTATGTTATTTCTTTGAACAAATATTGATGAGTTCTGTGGCAGAATCTTAAAGAGAGTGATTTTGGTGTGAACATTCACGTTCTCCCAAGGGCCTCTCGTAGTCTTTGGCTATACAGACCATTCTCTTGAATAGTCTACCTCTCATGAGATCATCTCTGTGGACTCAGACTTCCTCTATTGTTAACTGTGGAGCAAGTTAACTGTCACAAGTGAATTACCCTGCATTTGCATTTGTATTCTGTGATACTTAGCAACCTAAAACTGAGCAGGAATAGATGGCTGGGGTTGAGGACGAAACATGATGTGATCACTTTATTTGTCAGTGTTTTTATATTATGATGACCTGTCCTTCCTTATACAGCCTGGTCATTCCAGGGACTTAGAGACCGATGACTCAAGTAATTAGGAAAAACACCCCCCCCCATATTATGTTACAGTTTAAGCGCTCCAGGGGTGCCAGGATGGTGCAGTCACTTAAACATCTGACTCTTGGTTTGGCCTCGGGTCATAGGATCCAGCTTGTAGTCCAGTCAGGCTCTGCGCTCAGTGGGAAATCTGCTTGAGATTCTCTTTCTCCTCTGCCCCTCCCCCGTGTGCCTGTATATATGCACGCACGCTCTCTAAATAAATAAATAAATAAATCTTAAAAATCAAAGCACTCAGTATGGCTTAGTAGGCTTGATAATCAACCACATGTAGGTTTGTACGTACTTTCCTGGCACCTAACGAGGTTATATAACCTTCGGCATGTTATTTACAGATCCTCAGGTTCTTGATAAGCAACATAGAGTAATAAAACCAACCTTCCAAAATGGTCATGGGACTTAGAGCCTTTGTGTATAAATATACATAAAAGTCCTGGATAGTACTTAGTGCATGCAACTCAAGAAATGACCCCCGGTAAGGTTCCTGTTGCATTTGTGTGGTGCCTTCCAGTTTATAGAAGACTTTCACATTTGATTCAGGCTGAAGAACTTAAGTTTTAGCAAAATCACTAAAGATTTTTAAGTTGTGCAGTGATCTGAGGAAGCTGAACTTCAGAAGATCATATTCGGTGACTATGTACATGATGGATGATGCCCTGTGATTTGGTGATCATTTTCTTCATGCTAAAGATGGGAACCCTGAGGTCTAAGGAAATTACACAATTTTCTTGGGATTACATGGTTTGTATCTGGCAGACCTGAACCCCCAGAACCCCATCTTCTCACTCGTTACTGTGTTTTTCCATCGCATAGTTGCTCATTGGCAAGGAAGCCAATTGTAAAGGCCATCGTACTTGTCCAGAAACGAGGTGATAAAGGTCCACCGTGTTTATTGGCAATGGGAAAGGGAGGGGGGAGGACAGAGTTAGTCATCACTGAAAACGGGTGCTGCTTATACTTGGCTCCGTGAAGAAGGGAGTCAAAGGCTGAACTTGCAAACCTGGCCGCATGGCCATACAATAAATGGAAGTAAAGTAGGTAGAATGTGTTGGTTTTGTTGCTTCCTGACGAGTTTAAAGGGACCACCCTGTCCAGATAGAAGTACATAGGATTCAAAGTAGGAGAAAATGCCAGTGCCTAAGAAATAAATTGGAGACTTTTAAAAGCCAAAGAAGGAGCATTGAAACTGTCGTACTTTGTCTAAGTATGTGCACCTGGGCTTTGTGACGTATTCCCAGTCCAAGACCGGGCCGCCATGTTGCACTGTAAGTCACTAACCCTTGTACCTTCGTCAGCAGGAAGAGTTGTCCTCACAGATTCTTCTGCATTTGTGTGTTTGTTTTGTTGGATGTATGCTGCTGTGGCACTGACAGACAGACTTTGCTGGACCCTGTTTTGTAAACAAATCTGCTCGTGCACACTTTTCTTCTCTCACTGGGTGTGTGCAACTGGCTCTGATTTTCCCTCCAGACACACGGAAGCCTAGGGATTTAGAAGCTTGTTTTCTTTTAGAAGTACGAAGGCACCAAAGAAAAATGTTGCACGTGCATTTAAAATGCACACATCTACCCTGCGTAAGGTTTTGAATCTTCATGATTTTAGCTCTAGGCCAGGAAACTCCCCAAGGGAGGGTGGACTGCAGCCCAGTCCACATGCATCTCTGAGAGACATGCTTTAAGCTGCCACAAAACTATGGATTAAGTTCAGTCAATAAAAGAAAGCTCTTTCTATACTGAAAGTTCATTCTGCGGGCCGTAAATGGGATTCGTCACCCAAGACGATAAAGTATAATACTGGTTTTCCAAGAAAAGGTGATTCGTCCCTTGCTAAGATTGGAACGTGAACTTACAATATATATCCATACGGTCACTTCCTATCTGTAGTTTTTTGGCATGTTTTATTTAATACTCCAGCAGAGTTCAAGTTTATACTTCCTTTACAGGAAGTATGCGAATGGTTATGATAGGAGCAAATAACATTTGGCTTTATGATTATCATACAGGAAGTAGCTTTTCACGCCGAGTAAGTCTTTGGGGGAAAAACAAGTGCCGCCTTCTAAATCTAATATACAGAGGTTTCCCAGAATCTTTGCCATCTTAAGTGGAAATCGCACCAGAATGTGGTCTTACTTCTTTCTCTTCTTAACTTCTCTTGTCAGCAAGTGTCTTTTTTTTAGGAACAGGTATTTTCAGTGTTTCGGTGTGACCCAACATGATAGGGAACCATTCAGAAAGTTCTAAGTTCTACATAGCAACCGACTTTATGGAATATATTGCATGAAAAACTTTTGAAGACCCTGAATAGGAGGCTTCTGTTTCCTTGAAGAGTTGATTACTAAATCATCATTCCCCATCGAAACAAGAGGGATCCCCCAACTTCTTTTACTCCTGTGGCCACGTTCAGTGAGCGTGTGGGAAAGACAGTTTGTTTCGACATCGAAGAGTCTGCCTCTGAGCGAGTTTAAAGAAAAGAAAGAATTGGATAGAACTTCCGTTATGTCCCTCATAGGCAGACCTTTAATGGGGGCTTGTTTTTCCCTGACTTAAAATAATAATAGTAATAATAATAATGGAAAGAAAAGATTCTCATCTTTCTCTTTTCTTCTCAAAGCCCGAGGAGCCTATAGGAAGAAGAAAATCTGTAACTGGTGCTTGTTCTGAGAACCAGGATCACCCACACGCCCCTCACAGGAATGGACGGAGGCCCGTCAGTCAGATGGAAATGCCCACCAAGTGGCTTGTAGTTCCGCGGGCACCCCCAGCCCCCGTGGGCTGTGGCGCAGCACCGCTCCCAGAGTTACTGGGTGGAGAGCCTAGCTTTAACCCTGTGACACTGAGCTTCCCTGACCCACACTGATGGAAAACGGCCTCTGCATACTTTCTACTCCAAAAACTCAGTATCATAGATTTTGTACATTAATTTTTAGATGATACAGAGCTGTTCTCAAAGAACACACGAACGGGTTAGAGGTAACGATACGGAGTGGTTGTTGATTTCGTTTAAATTCTGCAGAGAAAATATTGGTGTGTGGCATGATGAAAATTCTGCCCCGAGGTATAACTTACAAGGTCGTAGCCTAAGTTAGGTGCTGTGTTACTCCCCGGGCACCCCGGCCTGGTGTGACCGCCAGATGTGCCGATGGAAGGTTCCGGAGCAGAGTGGCCAAGGTCAGGCTCCCTGGTTTTGGATTCTGGCCTCGCCACCTGCTGATTGCATGACCCTGCTCAAGTCCTTAAACTCCCCGGGGGCTAAGTTTCCTTGTGTGTAGGCTGGGGATCGTAACGGAATTTGGGGTCGTGGTGAAAATTCGACGAGTAGGTCCGTGTCCAGCTCCTGGTTGTGTCTGAGCCAGCCCCGCCTGTCATTCTGCTCTTACCACTGATGATTAAACTGGCTTAAGGAGGTGGGGGAATCTGGACCAGAGCACAGCGTAGCCAAGGGAAGACCAAGACTCAAACACAGGCCCTCTGACTACCTTAGCCTGGTGCCCTTCCCACGTGAGGCCCCGCCCCTCCTTCCCTTCTAGAGAAGTGCCACCGCAGCGCGCGCTCCTTTGCATTGCCTAAAAGAAAGCGTTGAGTCAAGTTGAATGTAAAGAACGTTTGTCACAGGGTTTTATTTTGTTTGGGGAGAACGGGGGTGGGGGTGGGGGACGGCGGGCTCAGAGGTCTGGAGAGGGAACACGGAACCTGTGAATTTACACCTGCGTCACGTGCACAGCACAGCAGCCCACAGCAAGGCCTGGATAGTCTCTGTAGTTCAGTCACATTCAAGACACCCAACCTGAGAAGTCACAGTCTGGGCCCCCACAGCGCATAGGATGTCCCAACGGGCAGCAGCAGCTTGGCGCTGGCCATGTCTGCTGGGCTCGTGCTCTGTCTGTTGTCCCCCCTGCCCCCCCCACCCAGGCACGTAGTTCGTGATTTTTCTTCTGCATTGCCCTGCTTTTCCTTTCTCTTCTTAAAACGCCTGCGTTGGCCACACAGGCCTTAAGAGAGGAACTTTCCTATAAAGCCCGATCTGAAAAGGGGAACAAAGTGCACAGAAGCTTTGAGACCTGTGGGCATGTGTGTGACCATGACCCAGTGGGAGAGGGAAGCTGACTTTTCAGTAAGTGAGGAAATAAGAGATACTAATATGTGAGTAGTTGTCAGGCCTCTAACCATTGCTTTTCTGCTCACCAAGCCCAGGAGCAATAGGATTTTTTAGAATTGTAGGTATTTAAAATTGCTGTCCCTATAATAGGTGGGTTCCTGTTCTTTTGACGTTTTGCAGAATGGTCCTCTTGCCATCGTGGAGGTTCATAAGGTCGCGGGAGTGAGGGCGGGGGGATGTGTCGTATAGTGTTGTTGGTGTGAATTAAATTTTCTTTTTAAGATTTTATTTATTTGACAGAGAGAGAGAGATCACAAGTAGGCAGAGAGGGGGGCAGAGAGAGAGAGGGAAGCAGGCTCCCCGCTGAGCAGAGTGCCCGATGTGGGGCTCGATCCCAGGACCCTGAGATCATGACCTGAGCCGAAGGCAGAGGCTTTTAACCCACTAAGCCACTTAGGCGCCCCGTGAATTAAATTCTTGATACCAGTTACCGATGCTGCTTTTACTCACTCTCAGTTTGAAGATTATATTCATACTGTGTGAGTGGTTTCCATTCTGTTCTTTTGAAAATACCAGTTTGGCAAAGATTATAAAAACATAGCACACGGGTGAAAATTTCCTTCCCTAGTAAAAAAATACGTATGGGTTTATTAAAAATTTTCATATATATTCTTCATGTTCATCTTGAGCATTCAGAGATGAGAAATAGAAGGGTTGGGGTAGAAGGGCCAAGTGTTACCATGTCAGAAACGAAGGGGCCAAACCGCCTTGTCCCAGCGGTGCATCTGCATTTGACTCCAGTCTTCCATTCGCCCCGAGTGGAAGCTTCTATTTTTCTCCTCCTACCTTTAGGAGTTCCCCCTCCCACCATTTCCACCCAAGACAGAAGCACATTAATAGCCTGGAAATAAAGGACAGGGTTTGGTTTTGTTTTGTTTTGTTTAAAGCTCCTCTTTCAGCAGAATGTCTGCTAGTCCCCTCAGAAAAATAAACTCTGTCACCACTGATAATCTCCACAGCGGGATTAAAACAATCCTTCTCAATTTGCGCAGGGAAGAAATTCTAGTCTTCTCTGACATAAGTGATCAGGTTTGGCCGACACCAAGAGAAATAAAAAAGTCCTATTTGAGCCCTTCGTGGCCCGTTTTCCAAGGGTGCTCTGGTGTGAAAGCCACGTGCCCACCCTGTGAATGTGACGAGTCCTATAAATAACTATTTACTGCCCCCTTCACACACAAATCTGAAAAACTTCTTTCTTCTCGCAGACCCTGGGCTTGGCACTGGGAGCCTGTGCCTTCAGTGTCTCCGCACCCGGTGGGGAGGAGGGGGTGATTTCCGTATTTGAAATTTAGGGGACAAGTGAAAAGAACTCTTTCTCTCTCCTTAAAGGGTTAATGCTCTCACCAGCTTCTGATTGGTTCACTTGAATCCTAAAATTACTTTTCTGGTCACGCGCACTGAAGGTCTAAGCATTTGTGAAATGTCTTTTTTTTTTTTTTTCCTTCTTCTTTCTCCTGATGCTATTCTCTTGGCTGTCTTAATTACACAGGGGTTGAGAAACCAAATTAAAATTAGGCGTGGCTGGTAAACAGTGATCACATTGCACGCTTTTAGTTTTGCTTGTTGGAGTTACTTCTCCCTGCGTTGCTTGCCTCCCCGCTTTTTTTTTTTTTCCAAAGGAAATATCATAAGCTCTTTTGGAAATACTCACAGGAAGTGAGTATCCATATGCTGGTTACTCGCCAGCGACCGAGCGTTGACAGGTGGAGAATACGGCCGTAGCCCTCCCCAGATTTATTTGCACATTTCCACCAGAGCAGAGGATTAATTCAGGGTGTGTAGACCAAAGGGGTTTTTGTACAGTGAGGGAGTTAGAAGAGGAAATTGGTCATTGCGCGTCATCTCGAGGGACGGTGATTCAGGGAGCTGCGATGGGGTCAGCAAGGCACGTGGCTGCTGGGTCTGAGGGTTCTGCTCACTGCTCGGAGGGCAGACTGCCTTCTACAAACGACTGCTCCCTCCACCGCCAACAACGATTCTTTCGCAGTGAATCACTTCCAGAAATGAGTAGCCACCGTTTTTTTGGAATGAACGTTGTGAAATCCCTCGCTTATAATGGCAGGTTTTCAGTTGGTGGTTTTATCAGAATTTCTCAAGATCAAAACGAAACCTCCCCTTTAAAAGGAAAGAAAGTACTCTCGATACAGAAAGCAAAAGTATTTCCAGTCTCCTAATGAAGAACTGTCACAGAAGATCTCTGTACCTGTATTTAGAGATCCACGTCCATGCATTTGCCTGAATATGTGTGAGTTCTCCGAATTAGGGATTCATTGCTGGTCGCTGGTGATTTCCAATGCAGAAGGTCGCTAACTACAAGAGATGTTCTCTCCGGTGAGTAGGTGGTAGATTCCGATGATTATTGCTACACCGGTGTTCATGGTCTCGAGTTGTGGATTCAAAAGATGGCTAGCAAGCTCTTAAATATTTCTGCTTTATATGATTTAATGGACGGAACCATGGACTCACAGAAGCCTGGGAAGGGTTTTTCGGAATGTGGATTGATTGAAAAATCATTGGATTTTTTTGAGTATAGCAGTCCTTTTGAGGAGGAAAGGCTCTTTTACAGAGGGAACGGTTTGTGGGGGGCTTTTCGAGGTGCAGTTACTGCTCTTCTAATATTTAGTCATCTTATGAGATAAAAGTAACAGAGAAAAAGTTATGCCAACTCTTTTGCAACGAAGAGACCTCATCCACATCTTCCTCCTCCCTGGATTTTTGTCTTCCTACATATCCCCGAGGAGGAAATGTCCCATGAAGAAGACTAACCTCCCGGCAGTACCTGCGACGTGTCTCCCGTGGTGGGCGCTCCGTGGCTTACCCGGCCACGCTTTTACCCAGGGGGTGCAGGGAGGGAGTGCCCTCCCTGGAAACACTGAGCGCGGTTGAAGGAATTGTTCTCTCTCCCAAGTAGAGAAGTTGTTTGACCTACTGACTCATTTCATAGGAATTGGGAAAACAACCTAGTGTGGTTTTCATTGTTAGTCCTGGAAGATTCCAAAATCTGTGTGCCTGCAAATAGGAGGAGCTGGAGAGAGGCAGTGTTGCCACTCGCTGTCTCTGCTCGCCTGCTCCCCTCATGGAATTCAGTCCCTTCCTTCCCGGACGAGTCCAGCCTGTGCTTCGGGATCCTGCCTGGTGGTGAGTACGGATGACGGCAGTTTCTCATTTTCACCGGCTCTTGCTTCTAAATTTCTAAATGGCATTTCGTCAAAAAATAAGCTTTTAGAGGGCATCTTTTCCTGACCCGTCTGGGCTAGGTTTCACATTTACCTGTAGAAACCACCCTGGATGGCACAGCCTGTAGACGACAATAGAAGTCATGAGCTAAGAGATACTGAGTTTTGCAGCTTGTTGCCATGAAGGCAGTTTTGATTTTGACATATTTGGATTAAGTGTTTTTTTGTGATGTTCTTTAGAACACAAGTATGGAAGTTGATAGTACCTTCTAGCAAAAAAATAATGCAGTTATTTATCACTGGTGAGAGATACATGTTTTTGGTTAGTAACCTTTATGTGCAGAGAAACTTCTGATTCCTGATGTCTTGGTTTTAAATCAGTGTTACAAAATAAGCTGAAGGTATCAAAAGAGGACAAAGAAAGTGTATCAAACTTTGTGAGAAGTAGAAACTCAGATATTTGAAGTGATTGATACTTGAAGGGTTAGATTATTGCCTCTGTAATATTTTATATATGCTGGATTTCCCAAATCACACCCTGAAGTCATGTTCTCTGTTCATGCACAAGATGCTTAATGTATAATTACCGTAGAATTTTTCTTTCTCTTTGGAAATGGCATAGTAGAGAATTGAATCAGTCATTCTCTGCTGCTGTTTCGGCTTACTGCTTTATTATGGCTAAGTGCTCGAGAGCTGCGGTTCTTAACCTTTTCGGGGTGTTGGGCCCCTTTGAGATTATGGTGGAAACCATGAATCCTTTTGCCACATCCACACACAAACATTTGCCTGCCTTTTGGGGGGACATATGCAGCTCAGTAAGGCTCATCTGTGGCCCCCAGGTTAAGGACATCAGCCCAGAGCCAGACCTTACCGTGATTCTCATATTCATGAGCTTCCCAGTAAACACTCAGATTTAAAAGAGGAGGAATCCAAGTCAGAAAGATGTCCTTCTCTTTTGGCTAGCGGGGGCTGGAGAGGTGGGGAACAATGCTTGAAGAAAAGGAGGAAAAGTGGAGAAAATAGGTGACTAATATTAAATAAAGAGAATGGGTAATATTCTCAGAACCTCCAAACAGGTACCGTGGGATCCCTAAACATTTAACCAAGAAATCTGTAGAGTGCGTCGTGAATTCTGGTAGAAACTTTGAAGACTCACAGTTAACCGTTGGAGCGAGTTTTTCTCCTACATAATGAAATCTCTTTTCTTTCTTTTTCCTTTTCCATTGTGTATGCTACCAAATTAGACAGGACTACAAATCATCCAAACTCCAGAAATATAATTGAAAACAATTGTAACCAACTGGAAGAATAAGTCTCCATTAGCACAGAAATCTGGTGGGGCATAGATGGAAGGTGGTTTAGTTGAATACAGAAAACCACCATTTAAAAGAAGTGTAGGGGCACCTGGGTGGTTCCGTGGGTTAAGCCTCTGCCTTCGGCTCAGGTCATGATCTTAGGGTCCTGGGATGGAGTCCCCCATCAGGCTCTCTGCTTAGCAAGGAGCCTGCTTTCCCCCCGCCCTCTCTGTCTGCCTGCCTCTCTGCCTACTTGTGATCTCTCTCTCTCTGTCAAATAAATAAAATCTTTTAAAAATAAAAATAAAAAAATAAAAGTGTAGCCCTTACTGCCCATCAAATAAATTCAAGTCAGTACTGTAAGGCTATTGTGGAAAAAAATAGACATGAATCTTGGGTGTATTAACAGAAGTATGACATAAAAGGGTAAGAAAACAAGACTTGCATTAGTCACACTCATTATCGTGTCCAACTTGAGTCACATTTAAAGAAAGATTTTGGGGAATTGTGAAGAGTAGCTCCACCAGCAACAGAAGTCGTACACCCTCCCAGCAAAAGATAAAGGGACTGAGAGTTTCAGCCTGAAAAAGGCTAAGGGATTTCTTGCTAATGGTCTTTGAGTAGTAAGAGTCTGATTTATCTTTATCTTTATATCCCTGGTGGCTCACACACGGCCTTGCTTTCAGTAAATTGCAGGGCTTTAAATGACTGTCCCATCTGGGGACGTTGGTAACACTTCTTTGATAGGCTGGGCAGGAGCAAATGGATTCCAGTAAAACTGAAGAGATATTTTCAAGACATAAGGTCTGTAATAAATAAATTTGTTGGCTAATGAATAGATCAGAAAGACGACCTCAGTTGCCACGATGATCGAGTTAAATGAGTGGTGAGCCGAGGGAAGTGAGGAAATCTTGGGCTGAGATCTTGCCCAAGAGGAGAACAGGTACCTATGTCTACTGTGTCTGAGATGGTGGAAACATTTCTTAATTCATACAGCCAACACTGAGGGCCTGCTTTGCTAGGGGCTCACATTCTGGGAAAGGAGGCCAAGGTGTAAAAACAGATCACAGCAGACAGCTAGGCCTAAGGTTGCACACAGCATGCTGTGGGACAGCTCGCCGCTGTCCCTGAGGCTCCCTGACGAACGTGAGGTCTGATGGACTCTCGTGGGACAGACAGCCTGCAAGGAGTTAGCCGGGACTTAGCCGGACGGGGGAGGCAAGCATTGCGGCCAGGCGCTGAGCCACCTCGGCTGGGAGGGCTGGGAGGGCTGGGAGGGCCGGTGGAGGGTGTGGGAGAGGAACATTAAGAGAAGACGACGCGGGAGGGGGGATCCCTGACAGCAGGCCCAAGGTGCCACACCCGTCTGCCTGAAGGTCTGTGTCCGGAGGGTAAGGTGGCCCCGGGCCGGGCCGCAGTGAAGAGAAGGACTTGTGGGGAGAGGACCGGGTCAGGTCGGGGACGGCAGGGGCACCGGACGAGGACGCCCAGGACCTGGGGATTCAGGGCGAGGTTAGTGAGCGTGTAAGGGGAGAGGGAAAGTAAGTGTGGTGGCTGTGGTGATGATGAAGCACCTTTCACCACGCGATGAAATTAGAGAGGAGAAGCGGGTCTGAGGGGAAGGTAAGGCTGCGTGGGGACGTGGCAGAGAGCCCACCGACAGGCGGGCGTGCAGGAGACCAGGGGAGCGGCCAGGTGGTTTGTGTGGCTTTGGACCCGGAGGTCCAGCGCCAGGTCCTTATCTTCCTGGTGCTCTTCCTGGTGTGAGACCGGTTTCTAAAGCAGAGGATCGTTCTTTCAGACTTTTTATATGGGGTTTATTATTATTATTATTATTATTATTATTTTTGTAACTTACGTGTAGTAAAACAACTTTAAAATATGAAATGGTACAATGAAGGAATATAAATGATCTCTGATCCCATCACCCAAAATGTATGTGTATTTAACATTTGTGTGTATTTCCCTTCAATATTTTCCTGTACATACACAGGGTTTATGGAATTAGCATCATACTCTGTAGGAACTTTTATATTTCATTTCTTAAATGAGCATTTTCTCCCGTGCTTAAAATGCTTTAAAAACATTTTTAAGGGGCGCCTGGGTGGCTCAGTTGGTTAGGCCTTTGGCTCAGGTCATGATCCTGTAGTCCCAGGATTGAGTCCCGCATCAGGCTCCCTGCTCGGCGGAGAGTCTGCTTCTCCCTCTGACCCTCCCCCCTCTTGTGCTCTCCTCTCTCTCCGTCTCTCTTATTCTCTCTCTCTCTCAAATAAATAAATGAAGTCTTTAAATAAAAAACAACAAAACATTTTTAACAGTGCAAAGTTGGGGGAGTGTTTAGTTAGTTTCCATTTTCTTCTCTTTAGAGAGAGAGCGTGTGCATGCGTGCAGGGGGAGGGGCAGAGGGAGAGGGAGACAGGCAGACTCCCTGATGAGTTGGGAGCCCAGCCAACCGGCTCTGGATCTCACGACCTTGAGATCATGGCCCAAGCTGAAACGAAGAGTCCGATGCCTAACCAACTGAGCCACCCAGGTGCCCAGAGCTTCCTTTTTTTTTTTTTTAAGCCAGTTTTACATTACAATAATGATGCTTTTAAATACATGAATCTTGGATATTTTTCATTAAACTATATTTAAATGATATAATAATATTAATATCCTAATATGTCAATAAAACATTGATCATATATATTCATGTAATATTAATTAATTAAATATTAATATTAAATAATATATGAAAATACTTCCTCAGGATAGATGCCTTACAGTGAGTTTATTAAGTTGAAGGAATTAAAACTATTTATTTATTTATTTATTTATTTATTTATTTATTTATTTATTTATCTCATTTTTAAGTAGGCTTCACACCCCACCTGGGGCTTGAACTCACCACCCAGGAGCTAAGAGTCACATGCTTTGCTGACTGAGCCAGGCAGTCACCCTAGAATTAAACTTTTCAAAGGTTCTTGATAACCCTGGCCAAATTGTTTCCTAGAAAGCTTGTTACCAAGTTACCCACATCTAGCAATGAATGAAATGCCCCTCCCACACAGTACCTTCATCCATACTGAGTATTACCTTGTAGAGAAAAACGTTACACTATTTTTGGCTCATTTATACCACAGCTTTTTTTTTTTTTTAAGTAATGCCGCGCCCAGTGTGGAGCCCAACATGAGGCTTGAACTCACAACCCTGAGATCAAGACCTGAGCTGAGACCAAGCATCAGATGCTTAACTGCCTGAGCCACCCAGGCACCCCTTGACAGCTGTGTAATGGCTTCCCACTCTGTGCTAGGTACATGGCATTCTGTAGTTGCTTCCAGGAAAGGTTAACTTTTTCCTGTGTTTATTTAATCCATTGTTTGTAAATTTCTGTTCGTTTCCCTTATCAACTTTTCTATCAAAGTGGAACTGTTCTTCCAGTTTATTTGAGGGGCGTGTGTGTGTGTGTGTGTGTGTGTGTGTGTGTGTGTGTGTGTTGTGTGCTAGCGCTATTTGAGGAAATATTTTTCTCAGCTTCTTTGATTTTTTAATTTTATGATTCGAGACACGGAACAGTTACATTTTATTTAGTTAAATAAGTGATTTTTGTCTTTTTTTTTTTCTTCTCTGTGACTCTCTTGTTAACATGGGCTTAGGAATTCCTTCCTGCCCAGAAGTTAGACGATAGTCTTTTGATATTTTAAAAAAAAAAATTCATTTTTATATTAAACCAAATTAGAAGTAAGGTATAAGAAGTAAGATATATATATATATATATTTTCGCATAGTCAGTCCCCCAGTATCCTTAATGGAGTCACTTGTCTTTTCCCAGTTAATTTTCAGTGCTTCCTTTATTTTATGCTCCAAGACCTCTCACCATTATATCTAACTGTAAGAGCCCGTGAATTGGGGGGAATATTGGTACCTGTGTGGAGGGTGTGATAATTTTTTCCCAACATTTTATTATTAAAAGTCTCAAGTATACAGTAAGATTGAAAGAATTTTACGGTGAACCCCACCTATACACCAGCTGGGTTCTATAATTACTATTTTACCATTTTTCCCCTTTATCATTTACCTATTCATGTGACAGTTTTTAAAACTCCTGCATCATGATTCGATTTCAAATGGAATATCAAAGACATTTTCTTTCATTCCATTTTTTCCTCTAATTTGTAGGTTTGATTTCCAAGAAACTTTCAGCTATTTATATTAGTGCAGTAAAATAGTGACTATGATATTAAATACCAGGAGAAGCTGCTTTCCGAGATATGTTTTGGTCCTCTAATTTTTTGATTTTTAAGGCTTATGATTATGATGCACATGTGATAAATTTGTTTCACAAACATAACTCCCTATGAGGGGCTCCACCCTCCCAGGTGCAGTAGACTTGCTTTCGATTCCTTTGGTCAGAGCTGAAGAGTACATTTAAGAGAGGAGGGCACACAGTAGGCACTGAGATGCTTCTAGGAGTCTGGTGAGTGGGCCTTGTCCGAGCCAGCAAGGGGGCTACCTGGGTGCAGCAGGCTTTGAAAGAAAACTTACGCCAGAGTCAGATCACTTTCCCAAGTGGCCACCATCAGGCTCTGCCGTGGGAGCCCTTAGCGTAGAGACTGCTCTGCCCTGGGCCGCCCATCACCCTAGACCTTTCCTGCTGGTATTTGGCATTGAGCCTTCCTGGTTCACGGTGAGTGATTAGGTCAAACCTTAGGTCACGGAGCTTAATCACCTCTCCCAGGCTAATTGACGAGCTCCCTAAATCCCCATGAATTTTGGAGGCTTGATAGCATCCCAGCCTTAGAGATGGGTTTGTGTCTTAACAGTAAACTGGCCTACCAACATCTGCCTCTTAGCACAGCATAGAGCCGGATGAATGGAAAATACAGAGCCTGATTAAAAGACTAGCCATTGGCCACCACTAGAACATTCATTGTAGTTTAATTTTTGTACTGGGTTTCCCACTCCCCACCGCATCTGAGCCTCAATTTCCTGTTTGTAAAATAAGTTGATTTTTATTAGATCATATAGAACATTTTTTTCTTTATTGAAAATCTGTGATTTTAATCCAGAACATTGACTGTAGGGTCAGTATCCACCCCTTTCTCAGAAATCTGGGAAGACCTTTTTTTTTTCAGTTTCTCTGATTAATACTTTCCAGAGTAGGACCACTGATAAAGTTCTCCAGACCCTGGCTCTAGGGCTAGGATATTAAAACCGTTAGCTCCTGTGCAAGGGCTGAGGGACCTTCCCAAGATCATTCAGAGGAAGCCTTACTCACAGGAAGCCGATTCTCTGACTAGCTGCTTACCGAGCATGTTCCCCCTTGACCTTCGAGAGACCCACTCTGTGGTGGTCCAGTGTCACCTTTGTTCTAAATTCCTCGCTCTTAGTGAGCAATGCTGTGGGATTTTAGAAGTCTAGCCAGCTTCATTGCTTAGGCATTTAAGGACAGCTTTACAGAAAAAATTTAACATAACCTAAATTGGTTTTCTTGTAACATCAGTATTCAAAAGAGGCATCCTCTTTGAGTGAATGATTTTTTTTTAAGATTTTATTTATTGATTTGACAGAGAGAGAGAGAGAGCATACAAGCAGAGGGAGCAGTAGGGGGGGAGAGAGAGAAGCAGGCTCCCTGCCCAGTGGGGAACCAGATGTGGGGCTCCATCCCAGGACTTGGGATCCTGACCTGAGCCAAAGGCTGATGGTTAACCACTTAACCGACTGAGCCACCCGGGCGCCTCTGAATGAATGATTTTCAGAAAAACAGAAATAAACTGCATTTTTCTCTTGCCGCTGTCCCCCTCAAGTGTGTGTACTCCAGCAAGAGTCAGCTTGTTCCTTCCCAAACCTGCCCAGCCGTTTTCTGTTACCCTGTCTTTAAGAAGCAGCTACCCCCATCCCTACTCGTGGCCCCCTCTCCAGCCAAGAGGAGCCCCACCGCGCGACTCGCTCCCAGCCCAGGGCTGCCTTTCACGCTGCAGATACGCCAGTGCTAACGGAGTTGAGTTTCTTTGGCGTTCCTGAATTTGCCAGGAGCAAGGGAGGGTAGTTGGAAAGCGCTCCTGTAACCTGTTATTTTCCTTACAGTTAAAATGTGAGGAAGACCGACTCTTCCCACTGGTCACCACCATGCTGTGCGTCGGGTTTCTGAATCATCTCAGTCCGCAGCTCCTTTTAAAATTTCGCTTCCAGGCTAGATCTGCAGGAAATAAGGTTGTGAGATCATAAATGCTCCAGAGTGAGTATGAAGTTAATTTACCAGATCCCAGAATGTTCTCCCTCGGAGTCCTGGGGAGGCCGCATCACAAGTGAGTCACGCCTGTGTGGAACCTGGTGTGGGCCAAGGTGTCAACATGCCAAAAATATAAATAGCTTTAAAATGAGTTTACATCAAAACGTAAAATAAAGTTTGGGTATATTCACAGGCAGTGGGATTACTTAACAGGTTAGGAAAGAAAACACGAGGTATTTGAGGTACATCCTTGAACGTCTAAGATAGCTACCTTGAAGAGAAAGCTCGAATGAAACGCACCATGATGTTACTCTGAAGGATTTTTTCAAAAAGTCAACACGGGTGGCTCAGTCGTTAAGCGTCTACCTTCAGCTTAGGTTATGATCCCAGGGTCCTGGGTTCGAGTCTCACATCAGGCTTCTTGCTCAGCGGGGAGTCTGCTGCTCTCTCTCCCTCTGCCTACCTTTGCTCTCTCTCTCTCTGTCAAAAAAATAAATTAAAACAAAAAACAAAAAACAAAAAAAACAGTCAACACCAGGCCCAGAAACAATGCTTTGGATCAATGAGGAGTATTTTCCAGTGTAGCGTTCCTTGTAGGCTAATTGAGCCGCGAGCCCTCTCCTGTGATCCCTCCTCTCCTGAGAGTGTGTCCGTGAGCTCTGACCTAGTCTGTACCCACCATGACTGACCCACAAGGCCCGCTCACTGCCGGGGCGTTTCCTGTGGCCCCCAGGTTCTGGGGTCAGGTTTTCCGTGTTCAGCCTGCCCTTTTCCACTCACATCAGCCATAGGCGCGGGCAGACGTGCCCCAACCCGCGAGACTCACCATGATGCCGCAGTGACGGCGGGAGCCAGCACCGTGGGCTGAGCACCGTGCCGTCTGGTTGCATAAACGATCCTGGGAGGCGGGTGCTGCCATCATACCCACTTTTCTGATGGAAAACTAAGGCTCGGAGAAGAGCCGTCCTTTCTCCCAAGATAATGCGGCGAGTATGTGGGGGAACCCGGGTTCAGGTCACAGCAGTCTGGCTCCTGAGCCCGGGCTTTCCCTATTTTGGAGCAATTTTTATCCTTCACGTGGTCAGTTATCGTTTGTGGTGCATCCCCCAAACCTGGGCATGCTCCCGCCATCCCTTATCCTAGATCCCCTGCCTACAGCCTGTTACGAGTGGTGTGTAGAACCACAGCCCCCCGGCCTCCCCGTGGCTCCAGCAAATGTGCTGCTGGTTATTAGAGGGTATGGCCAGAAAATGTAACACAGCAGCTGTCCCCACTGCTGAACACACCAACTCGGCTATGGCCCGTGGTGGAATCCCTTTTCTTCTCTTTTTGGAAATGAATAGAAGCTTGTTCACATTGTGCCTTCCAGTAGGTTCAGGCCCCCTGTCAGGACCCCAGAATCTGTTGTCGTGTGATATTCTTGTTGCTGAGTTGGCCTCAGAGCGCCTCATCCGGGAAAGCTGCTCTTCCACCACGTGGCACAAAGGCCCTGGGTGCTCTGTCCTCACTTCTTGACACTGTCCCCCTTCCCCCCACCCCTGCAATCTTGACCCCTCTCCAGTGGTCTCTGGACCAGCCAGATGAAGCTGCTCATGCTTGCCCTTTGCATGGAAGCTCTTTCTTTTGCTCTCTTCCTATCCAACCACTGTTGTCCCTTTCAGATGAACCCTCCTCCAGGTAGCCTCCCCTGACTGCTCAGGATGTGGTCAGGTGCCCCCGCTTGCTTCCCCAGCACCCTCTGCTTACCCTTTGTGCACGTACATACGAGGCTCTAACTTCCTGTTTCTTGACTGTCCTCCCTGATTGGCGTTGGCACCGTAAGAGCCAGCATGAACTCCCTGACCCAGAAGACAGTACCTGACAATGCCAGACGGGCAGCAAGTGTTTGGAGGAGCCAGAGGTAGAAATGACATACTTGGTGACAATGGAAACTAATACATATGGTGTCTAATATTTGCAGATAAGGCACTTTTGTATACGTTACTTTCCTGAATCCTCACAGCAACTCTGGGGAGTGGATTTCTTGATCCCTATTGTCCTAAGCTGGGAACATCTGCTTGCCCTGGTGCGTATACACGGTTAGTACAGTCGTCCCTGCTTCCCTGCTGGGGGAGCGTGCTCCAGGACCCCCCAGGGGATGCCTGAAACGGCGGATAGTGCCAAACCCCATAAATCGTTTTTTTCCTATACATACGTACCTATGATAAAGTTTAACTTGTAAATTAGGCTGAGTAAGAGATTGACACCCATAACTAATAACAAAGCAGAATGATTATGATAACGGACCGTGGTAAAAGTTACGTAAATGTGGTCTTTCTCTCGAAATAGCTTAGTGCACTGTACTCCCCCTTCTTGCGATGACGTGAGATGACAAAATGGATTTGTGGTGAGACGCAGTGAGGTGAACGACGGAAGCCTTCTGTTGTCAGTGACCTTGTTGATAAGCCAGAGGGAAGATCACCAGCTTCCAGACTAGGGGTGACCACAGGAAGCTGAGACCAGGGGTAGCTGGGAAGTGAAACCATGGATAAGAATGGGAAACGCCTGGATTTGGGCTGCCGTCCTCTGACCCCAGATCTTGTGCTCTCATGTACCGTGTGAATATTACCTCTACGTAAAACAAGTGTTAGAATTTGTAACAAAAGTAGCGTCATCCTTGGGATGCCTGAGTGGCTCAGTCGGTTATGTGTCTGCCTTCGGCTCGGGTCATGATCTCCAGGTCCTGGGATCCAGCCCCAAGTCAGGCTCCCTGCCCTGCGGGGAGTCTACTTCTTCCTCTGCCCCTCCCCCTGCTCTCACTCGCGCACTCTCTCTCTCTCAAATAAATAAAAATCTTCAAAAAAAAAAGGCAATGTCATTCTTGTCCTAACCAACAAGATCCAAAGGGAGAATCGACAGATTTTCATTTCTTCCCCTTTCCCTCTTGGCCTCTTCCTACCTCCCATACGTTCCCAGTGAGAGCCTTACACTGACTGACATGGGACGGATTCTTTCCAAGTTTCAAGGTGCTGATGGTGAATCTCTTGTTTGTATTCAGCCCAGGCTGGCGGCAGCTCTTCTTACCTTGGGGTTTGAGCTTTCTGGAAACGCGGAGAGCCAGAGGAGCTCAGACGGAGTCCGTGAGCGTGTGGACTACGTGAGCTCGCGGTGTGTCAGGGAGTGAGAAGTGAAGTCGGCTAGGGGAGCAAGAAAGGGAACAAGAGGCTGTGCCTCGGGGGCTGATTGAGTTGGCGAGGAAGAGGCCGTAGAGAGGTTGCCGGCTGGAGGGGCGGTGTAATGAAACAGTCGAATAAATCTTCATCACAGATGGGGGTGTTCTCCACAGGCCTGCAGGGGAGTAGCGTGGCAGCGAGTGAGCCGACAGCGTCTTTGGACACGCAGAGCTCGATGGGAGTGACTTACTTGGGGCGCAGGGCCTGCATCGTTCCCGCAAGCAGGTAGCCCAAGGAGTAGCGCACGATCAGAGGGGGAGAGAGAGATCAGGGGCAGCACTTCCCAAGCTGCAAAATTCAGGATTTCATCTTCAACCCTGCTCTGGTCTAGGTGCTCCCAGCACTGTGGCCAAGGGAGGAATTTTTAATTTCATGGAGAAGTTCATTTTGGCCATGACCGTAGCACTTAGGCCAAGTTCATAAATCCTTTCAGCAGTTGTTTGGGAGTGTCAGTTACGAACTTCTCCTTTTATACCTGGTTATTTGCAGTCAGAAGATACACCAGCATTTGTTATGGTTTTATGGGGTGTGAGGGAAGTGGGGGCAGGTCAGGAGAAGATGGGAGCTGTGGTTAGAGGGACCTCCTCTCGGTCATTCAGAGATCAGAGCAACTCAGGGAGGTCGGAGAAGGCCCATGTCCTTGTTCATTCCCTCACCGGAGCTTTCGTGAGCACCCGCTCTGTGCTAGGCTCTCTGGTCGGCACCGGGATGATCGTGATCGTGGTCGGGATTAAAAAGGGATTAAACAAAGCGTGATCTCTGTCCAGTCATGGAAGCTAAGTAAGTGCACGGAAGAGTGGTCTCAGAAAAGCCCTCTGGCTATGTGCTGTGAGGGAAAAGGTGCTTTAAGATGAAAGGGGGCCTCCCTTTTGAATGGTTCTCTGAGGAGGTAACTTCTAAGGTGGGAGCCAAAGGTTGAGAAAGGAGTGTGTGGGTGGAGAAGTTGGGGGTGAAGTTTCCGAACCTAGAGAACGGCACACTTGAAAGGCTCTGGAGTGGGGACATGTTTGGCCTTTGGGGATCAAGAAGGCGGCAGGTGTGGCCCAAGATGGGGGTTGGAGGGGCGAGCAGCTGCCCCTGCCCTGGAAGGCATCCATCTCGGAAGTCTCCTGGCGTCTCTTCACGACCCCTGTAAGTGTCCCCAGCCCAGGACATCCCCCAGGCTCTCAGGAAAGCCCTCATCCCCAGGAGACTGCCGGCCACTCTCCTCTTCTGTGAGTGTCACTTGTCAGGGGAATAAGGACGTAATAGTGAAAGCAAATTGTAGTGAACTTGAAACCAGGAGTCATTTCAGGTGCTAAAAAGCATGAAAAATAGGCCCCAGGGACCGTAAAATGGCTTTAAATGGATGGGGTTCGCTCCGCTGTGGCTCCCACACGCGGGTCTTGTGAGCTGAAGAACTGGGTGGTGAACATAGCAAGCCAGTAGGAGTAAAAACACAATTGAATTCTTCTGAAGAGTGAAACCTGCAGACCTGCCCCCTCCCCAGCCCTCCCCCGCAGGTCTGGGGAAGGTCACACACTGAAGTCAGTGAACCTGCTTCCCGGGGGACCATCGTCGGGCCCCCTTTCTAATTTTAAACTTCCCCAAGTTTGGGGATCCCAAGTTGGCATCCGGGTGGCCTCGGGGCCTCCCTGCCTCCCAAGACCCTCTCCCCTCCCCTGCTGCCATGCTGTCACGGTCCCCAGGGCCTCTGTTCTGCCTGTGACCCCCCCCCCACCTGTGACACGATGGGGCGTGGGGGCAGGCCTGATAGCAAGCGTGTGGCTCCTTCTCTCTTTCCCTGTGTGCCCTGTGAACCACCTCTGCCCCTGGTTTAGAAGTGAACTTTGAACTTGGGGGTGGGGTGGGGGCTAGAAGGAAGAGAGCACTGGAAAGTGTTGTGTAAACACTGTGGTTCTGATCTTTCTAATCTTTTACTACCTGTAGGGACAGGTGGATGCAGCGAAGCTGCTGGCAGGAAAAGCTGATTTTTTCAAGGCTAGGGGTTATGCAATAGAGCAGGATATCTTTGAAGCCGCAGGAGGAGGTCAGAGCAGCTTGTCCACAGGCATATTACGCACAAGTTTCCCTTTATGAGATCTCATTGGCTGGAGAATCGTTAGGAACTGCGGAGCCAACCCTGAGCTGGATCTCTGGATTGAGCTATTAGCACCAGTTCAGAGTGAAAGTAATCGATCCCTTTTTCTTTTCTTCTTCTTCTTCTTTTTCCCTTTTTCTTAAGAAAAGGACCCTACTTTCCAGGTTTTCTCGCGATGCCGGTCTGAAGCCGTTCTCTCCAGCAGCTCTTTCTGGGTGTGATGTGGCCGAATCGTAATCTGTAGGCTCGTGCTCCCACCGGAGAATGTTCTCTCTCTGTCCACAAGTGGAGGTAGACGGCGGCTTAGCAGGTTCTGTGGACCAGGCGGTGCTGAGCTTGCGTCTGGGACGGTGACCAGACAGATGAAAGGAGAAGTCAGAGATATTTTTAGCGCGTCAGGGCTGCTTGGAAGCACTGGTTCCCGCCGTTCCCCCCCTCCCCAAGTCCTTCCAGCGGAGTGTTCAGCGGTAAGTGCATCTGCTCTAATTTAGTGGGTACCGCGCATTTCGCTTCCGTGTCATACTGCAGAATATTCATGAGGGCTGGTGGGTTGCTGACTTGACAAAGGAGTAGCTTTGAAACCCATGTTATGGGCTTAGTTTCTAGGGTCCCGGGATGCAGCCCAGATGCGTGATGTTACCGCGTGCCCCACTGTGGCCTGGGGGACCCCTCCTCTGCCTCCGAAGGGTGGTTTTTCTCTGAAAGTTGGGGCCTGAGGACATGGTTCACTCTGTTTCTCTTTTCCCGTGAGAGGATTCAGGCAGACGTTGGCAGTCGTGATGGTGAGGACAACATGACCTCTGCCACGAGGTTCTTCTAACTTTTGGGTTGCTAATTTAAACCACTGGCGATGTTGCATCAACTGAAAACTTCAGGGAGGTGATAAATCAAGTCCGCCTTAAGGGAAATTGACGGGGAGGGAATTCTCTCTGGGGGGGAGGGGCCCTCTCCAGAAGCACTCGGAAGAACTGAAGGGCTTTTGTGTGGCGAGAAAAGAAAGCTTCCCTCCGCGAGTTTCTGGTTGGCCGGTCAGTGTTCTGATTGAGGCTCCATCTGCCTCCCTGGCCGTCCGTCCGTCCGTCCGTCCGTGGCGCATGCGAGAGTTGACACGTGCAGGAAGCACTGGGGTGGGGTTATGAGGCCAGAGGCTGGCTTCTTCCCTCCAGCCCCCCACATCCATCCCGCCCCGAGAGTGCCCGGGGTGGTTCCGCAGGGTACCTGGAAGAGGTACTTTCTGCCCTTGATGAGACGAGGCCGCAGAGGGCACTGGGTCTGAACCCCAGATCCCCCCACTAGCTATGTGGCTTTGGGCGCACGAGGTTACTTAATGCCTCCGTGCCTCGGTGTCCTCATCCACGCAACGGGAATCATCATAGTCCCCACCTCCCAGGGCCAGTGCCAGGACTTGGAACGGGCAGTAAGCGAAATGCCTGGAAGGCACTGGAGAGTGTCGGGGCCTCCAGGTGACGGGAGCTGTTGCTCTCCTCTCCTGGCTTCTGGCGGCAGGTAGGAAGTGTTCACGGGAGAGCCCACCCGAGCGAGTGGTGGACCAGGGAAGCCGACGGGGCAGGCGGGCGGCCAGGGCCCTCCCGGCCGTGGAGCAGTGCGCGGGCCGGCAGCTGCTTGGGCGCCCTCCCTGCCTCGCCGCCGCCCCCAGGCCCAGACGGCAGCCCCACGGCAGCAGAACCAGTGGTGGCCACGCTCGGTCCCAGCACGGCCCCCAGAGCACCCCCACGCCGTGGAGAGCAGGGGCCTCAGGTAGGCCGTGGTCGCGCACGTGGACATGGCGCCCCCCACGCTTGCCGGGGACCCCCCTGCGGCCTTTGCCAGTTTTCCTGCGCTTTCGAGGGTCCTTGTCAGACTTCGTTATGGCGGCCGAGCTCTTTACTAGCCGGTTCCCCAGGATGAAAACCTTTTCATGGAAACTTCCTCCTCGGCCTGCACTGTTCAGACTCTCCACACGCTTCTCTGAGGGCTCAGCTGGTCGCCCTTACAATAGCCCCACTGAGAGGGAAGAAGAGCACTAGTTTTCTTGCTGCCTCCCCCCCACATCAGTGGATACTTCACGGCTTCTGCCGTCAAAGGTTTACAGAGGAAGGAAAGTGTGTCTGTGGGACAAGCTTACAAAGCCCGTGGCTCCCTTCCAGAATGTACTTTGCTCTTCTGCCTTGCTTGGGGGAGAGCCCTGTTCTCTTCAGTTTGGGTGGCTGCATCCAGTCCTCCACTGAGAGCGACGTCGGTAAAGGCTGCCCCTCCCCCCACCCCGGGGCCAGGTGAGGTCCCTCTGGTTCCCTGCCAGAGCCCTGGGCATTACAGATCTGAGGGGGGCTAACCCAGCGGGCAGTCTGGGGATAGAAACACAAGATGAGGGCAGTAAAGTTGTGCTGACCGTCTCGCAAGTAAGTCACAAACCTGAAATTCTGTCAGATCTCACGGGGGCAAGGAGAAGCCACCCTGAGTAGGTAATGTCTTAAACTGACTTCACAGTGAACTAAGCGATGAGAATGGTAAGTATTCTTTATTACTCAAAATCGTTAGTCCAGAAAGCCAAAGAAAAAAAGCCAGCCACTTCTGGAGGTCAAAACCAAATGTCCCAGTTTTTTTGGGTTTTTTTTGTTTTTGGTTTTTGTTTTGTTTTTGGTTTTTGGTTTTTGTTTTTTTTTTGCAAACAAACTTGGGAGGGCCGGTGGCGAGAATGGCTGTGTGTGGCTGCCACCTTGTGGCCAGCAGCAGGCAGTGCGTGTGTTACCTGTTGCTGGACCCCCTGTGTGAAATGCGTCCGTTTTAAAGGTCTTTTACAAAGACTTGTCTCAGTCACCCTTTCTCTACCTGTGTTCCATCTCCAGGGTTTAGCCATTCTGTGTCTGGCACGTCTGTACAATGTTCTGTCTTTGACTCCAGGGTCTCACACTACCTTCGGGCTCCAAGCCCCATCTTGCTACAATGTAAATCTGATTGTCTTTCTCTTACTTAAAGCCCTTTAATGGCTCGCTCTTTTCCAGGTTCCAGCACATCTCTCAGGAGATCCCCAGCCCAGCTCCTTTGCCCTGGGCTGCACGTGCTCTTCTCTCTTCCTCTTCCGTTTAACTGCTAACACCTACGCATCCTGAAGATTATCTCCTGTTTCACCTCCTTCGGGAAATCCTCTGCCCTATATTAGATATTAGACGCTCGTCTCTGCGTCACAGTTCTGGCACGTAGCTGTTGCTCACTAATTATTAGAAAGGAATCGAGGGAAGGGGAAGAAGAGCCTGCAAAGACCCAAATCAGCAAGTGTTCCTCTTAGGTGTGATGGAGGTCAGGAAAGAGCGAAGTTAAGCCCAAGGTGCCTGAAGCCAAGGCCGTTGGTGCGGAGGGTAGAGGGTAGGGAAACTCATACCTCTTTAAGCAATGCTAATTAACCCCTCCTGTACCAGTCCCTGTCTGCATTGGCCTATCCTACCGCCAGAGGAATCTCTTCTGAGCATGCTTCGATCATGATCACGTCCCTACTCCAAGCTCTTCTATGCGAGAGTTCCACATTCCTTAGCCTGGCAGTCCAGGAGCTCCTGGCGTGACCCCACCTTCCCTGTATCTCACGCCCCTTCTTGTACGTGCCCTTAAGGACCATCTGACTGTGAGAACTCGAGAATTATTTGCTGATGGATTGAATGACTGACTTGACCGGCAGTATGGCAAAAGCACTTCCTAAATTTTCAGTTAAGACTTAACGTTATTGAATGTCCGTGGGTGTAAGCAGCTGTGCCAGTCAGTCCTTCTGGAATCATCCAGAAAGAGGGCATTTTTGGGTGCCTGCGGAGAGCCGATCGTCCCCCAAACATGCAGGAGATGTTAAGGAAGGAGACACATCACAGGGTGGTGTGTGACTAATTGCCACATCAGTGGCTCCAGAATGTGGCGGTGATGAAACACAGTAGCTGTGGAAGTGCCTCTTCATTGTAATGTTCCCAGTTCCAGGCAGTGCTGCTGCCTTCCCCTCATAGGCGTGGACCGTGGGCCCCCCCCCGCCTCGAACCCCAAGCTGCAGCGATGCTGAGGAGAAGGCGCCTTTGGACGGTTCGCTCCTCCTCATCTCCTTTCCTTGTCTAACCTCTTCTTCCTTTAAAACTCTACTCCTCCTTTAAGACTCAGCCTAGAGTTCCTCGGTAGACCTACCACTCCCCCTGCCATGCCTCCGGGCTCCCTCATCCCCCAGGGCTCCCCACAGGTGCTTCTCTCATCCCTCTTTTTCCTTCATGCTTCCAGCACGCAACACAGCATCCGACACGCGGACGTGTCCCTGCGGTGTTTGCGGTTGAGTGAAAGGAGTTTACACGGTGCAGGACCCGGTGAACATCAGTTGACTTTACATGGTGAAGACAGGAATGTCGTGAGCGCCAGGATGGTCCAGGGAGGCTGCTCAGGACAAGTGGGAAATAGGGAACCTGACGTTAAAGTGGGCAAAGAATAAAAAGGAATCGCAGGCAGAGTAGCGCAGTGTCTGTGAGGGCTCACAATTCATCTGCTTTCTCAAAACATCATAGCAAGGGAGCCCTGCAAGGCCGGGAGTGCAGGCAGCTTATTTTAGTTGAAGGCGAGGCTTTATCTCAAGGAAGTAGAGAGAATGCCCTGAGGCGGTTTGGACTCGGCTGGTGGAAAGACCTTGCAGGCCTTGGGCGCCATTTTTTGCTTTTGAAATCCAGCGGTGACTTTAAGTGGTGTTGAAAGTGGGAGCTGCCCCGTGGCTCTGCCTTCGCTTCATAGCTCATAGCACAGCTCTGAAGCTCGTGGGGAGATGGAGAACTTAGGATCCAGGTGTGAAGCCCCTCTGTGATTTAATGCCTCACCTGTGACGGGGCGGATCTTTGGTAAAACAAAGGTTTTCCTTCTGACCGCTGCCCTTGACCTGACTCGGGGCTGTTGATCCTTTGGGTCTGTTCAGCTCCCTGTTCCTCTCCCCTCGTGACTGGTAATGACCCGGAAGGTGGCAGCACCCACGCAGCAGGTGGCCTCCAGAGCTGAGTCACCACCCTGGGAACCTTGCCCTCCGGAGTCCGGCTTGGGCCAACGCAGAGCTCTCCACCTCGCCTGGCTCTGTAAGGGCTCTCAGAGTGGCCGCGGGGCCAAAGGAAAAATGGATTCCTTGATGCATCTGGAATATCGCAGAGCCGATGGGAAAGTGGGATAAAGCTCATCGGAGAGCCTGAAAGGAACCGATCCTAATGGGGGTGTCTAGCTGGTATCTTGGGCAAGGCCCAAAGAGGTTTCCTCATGGTGACATTTGTGGCCCCTGGTGGTTTTATTTAAACACACCAAAATTACCCATTTCCAGATTATCTTTAAAAATGGAATGAAGAGGGTTTTAAAATGAGATTTTAAAATTCTGTTTGAGCTCATGAATTAAGAGAGCTTAAGGACTAAAACAGAGAGCCACGTAAGCTCTCCATATTCTAGGAAATGATCAATTGAGATGTAAGGTTGGTTGGTTTTTGTGTTGTTTTTTTTTTTTACATTTTTTATTAATCATAGATATTCTGATGGATGTTGTTTTTTTAAAACTACGATGCGTTAATTTCATTCCCAGGAAGGATAAAAATGTACTGTTGCTTTTGAAAGGAGATTTGAAAAAAAAAGTCTGGCTTGTTTACTACACCAATGAATAGAGATGACCTCAGTCAAAAAAAAAAAAAAAAAAAGGAAAAACAAAAACCAAGTTAACTCTAATATCTCTCCTTGCCTGACACAGTAAGCCTTTATCGGGTAGCAAAAGAAGGGCAAGTCTGACTACCTAGTCATCACTTCAGCTGATTGGGATTTTCCAGAACACAAAGCAAAGAGCTCTCTGCATTTTCACAACTGAACAATAATTCTTAGGAAATACTACCAGCTTACTCAGTTCCTATAAGCCCAGGAAAAAAGTCTGGTGACAATTAGTCAGTTGCCTGATGGCAGATGTCGTGCACGCCTGACTTTCCTGTCATCGCTGTGAGTTTTCAGACTTACAGAGAGTAGCATCCCCTTTACCGCTTTTTGGGTATGGAATTTTTTTAGCTTCCAAGTCAAATTCTTTTTTTTGTTGTTGTTGTTTTTTACTGTGCCCATCATGTGCCCAGTTTAAATCTATACAGCTGCGTGTCTCTGAAGGCAAAAACCTAACCTGGTCATTTTCTTGAACAGATTCTCCTCTTGAGTTTCTGGGTAGTTTGTACATGCCCTGTGACCTCTCTGGGGCCCCATACAGACAGCGCTCCAGTTTCCTCCTCTATTCTTCTCTTTGCTTACCACGAATACTGGATGTCTAAAAAATCAGCCACAAACAGGACCCATTAAAAGCTCTCCTACTCTGGGGCACCTGGGTGGCTCAGTGGCCTTCGGCTCGGGTCATGATCCTTGAGTTCCAGGATCGAGTCCCACATCGGGCTCCCAGCTCCGCGGGGAGTCTGCTTCTTCCTCTAACCTTCTCTCCTCTCAGGCTCTCTCTCACTTTCTCTGGCTCTCAGATAAATAAATAAAATCTTTTTTTAAAAAAAAAAAAAGCTCTCTTACTCTCTCGGTTGAGCAACTGCCTTCGGCTCAGGTCATGATCCTTGAGTTCCAGGATCGAGTCCCACATCGGGCTCCCAGCTCTGTGGGAAGTCTGCTTCTCCCTCTGACCTTCTCCCCTCTCATTCTCAGTCTCTCTCTCTCTCTAATAGTTAAATAAAAAATCTTTAAAAAAAAAAAAAAAGCTCTCCTACTCTCTTGCAAGGCAGAAGAATTGAGGCGGGTTCTACTAGAAACGAGAGGTATATGCTGATCCCTACGACCTTTGTGATTTCAGATCCATAACGGCTCTATCCAGATGCATTTGGAGGCGAGAGGTCCGTTGATTGTACTAGAATCCATTTCGGTCAAAAGAATGTCTAGACGCACTGCGTATGGAGTGCAGTTTAGGGGAAGAGGATTTTTTTTTTTAAAGATTTTGTTTATTTATTTGAGAATTTGAGAGAGAGAGAGAAAGAGAGCATGAGTGGGGAGAAGGTCAGAGGGACAAGCAGACTCCCAGTGGAGCTGGGAGCCCGATGCGGGACTTGATCCCGGGACTCTGGGATCATGACCTGAGCCGAAGGCTGTCGCTCAACCAACTGAGCCACCCAGGCGCCCGGGAAAGAGGTTTTTTTTTAAAGAAGTTTTATTGATTCTCTAACCTGTGTGGGGTGGGAGAACCAGCCTGTTTTGGATAAAGGTTGCAACAAAGCCAGTGAGGTGAACATACAGAGGAGTTAGTGAGCATTCAGCACTGAGATACAGATGCCCAGCCTTCCGGAAAGGTGCTTTAACAGGGCCGGAGCGGCAGCAGGAAGCCTGGAAGAAGGCTCTTGGGGAACACTCGGGCGCTGAGGAGTTAACAAGGCAGAGACAGCCAGTAAATGAGTTCCCGCCTGGGCACGGGTTTGTTTATCCTGCCCTTCAGAAGTTGGAGCCAACATTCTTAATGGTTTTGAATGATTCAGAATGTTCCTCTCTCCCCACACATGGACTTATTCCTGAAACCCCTTTAGGTGAGGTCCAGAGCAGAGACCAGCCTGACACTTAACTGTCCTATTTTAGAGCAAAGGGAAGATAATCCAGCACAGCTTCCTTGTGCCGGAGAGGAGACTGGAGCAGAGGCTTTGGTCTGGCAGAGGCCACAGAGCTGAAGAGAGGCCAGTCCGCGCCCGGCCTCCTTCCTTGGGCCGCACAGCCCTTGGTCCAAGTTGAAGGAGGAGGCTCCCACGTGCCTTCGGCCTCCCAGCCAGGAGAGGCCGCTTGCCCTTTGAGGAATGTTTGGAAAACGACTCAGGTCGAAACAGAGAACTCCATTTCTTACAAAACGAAACGAATCAGTTGTTTATTTATCATTAGCAGCTTTTTCAAAATCTCTTCTGTCAAGAGTTGTGCATGTATTTGATCCTGGGTGGAAATCACAACATTGTTATCTCTGAGCCAAAGTAAGAGACCTGCTGCACCTCACTCTCTCTCTCTCTCTTTCTTTTTTTGGATGAGAATTAACTTATGCTACACTAGATCTTAATAAAACAAACTTTGAATCCGTCCCATAGGAGAAAGAATTGAGCAATGTTCTAAGAACATGTTGTCCTCTTTGGGGCACTGAGTGAATGTCATATTTAGAAGATGCTCTAGAAGTTTGAAAGTGCCTCTAGAGTAAAAGGGGTGCAGTGGGGGAAGAACGGGGCAGAGAATTGGGACAGACAGACTGGAGGAGGAGGGCTTTGGAAGGGCAGCTGGCATACCCTCCTGCCAGGCGGAGAACTTGAGGGTGTCCAGAAAGCCCCAGGAAAGACTCTTTCCTCCAGAAGCCACGGTGGGAGCCGGTGACCCTGCTGGGCCCATCGACACAGTCAGGACCGTTTCTCCCACGGACCCCATGCCACCTGCACCGTCCACAAGAGCCAGGAAAGCGCAGGGCAGGCAGGTCCCCGCCGGGTCTCTCCCAGCATCTTCCCCAGGGGCCGAGGAAGAAGATGCAGCTTTTATTTGTAGAAGGGCAACGACCTGAACCAAGGGATGAAAGAATCTATCTTAATGGGGAGAAGCCAGCGAGAGAGCCTGGCTTTGCACCATCCTGCCCGCGAGCCCTCGTGGGGAGCAACTCCTGCACAGGGCCTTCCAGGAAGCAATCAAGGGGCTGTCATTGATTGCTTTGTTACTTTAATGGCATGATGATTACAAAACGCATTTTGCCCTAAGAGTGTATACTAAAATATGTCATAGGTGAAGCATCTCCCAGCATGAGCTTTGCATAGGAGGGAACTGTTCTTAGTCCTAGTGATAGCAAGGGCCACTCTCTCCCTCCTTCCAGCCCGTGGAGACAAGGAGGAGGAAAAATCATCCGTGTTTAGCTTCTTAGCGTGATTCTGGACAGAAATAAAAATGCTTTGCCCCCCCATCCCCTGTGTTGTCTCCATTGTTAAGGTAGACAGTCCATCTTGCCCAGAGCTGGGCAGGAGCCATGTTTGGCCGTGGGGAGCCCTGGATGGGTCCCTGTGGCCCTCCCCTGGGACCGCGGGTGCGGGGAGCTGGGGCCGGTCCCGAGCTGCGTGGGCCCAAGTGACCGGTGGGTGCGCGGGCAGTGCTTTGACTTAAATCCACCTTGGATTTTTTTTTTTCCTGGTTTCGTTATATGTTGTATGTACTTACAAAAATTATCTTCTAGCAAGTGTTCGAAATTTAAACCGTGGGTAAAATGTTCCTAACAGAAAATTACACAGGAAGCTGGGAAAGATGGACGAAAAAGCAGCTGGGGCTGTTTTCTTAAAACTTTTGTGTTCGTTTTGGACGGACGTGCCCCTCCGCCCGGCCTCGCTGACTCTTCCTTGGGATGGTGCTTGGTTCAGGGTCTTCGCGTGCAGGAGGCGGTGGGGATGGGCGAGACAGTGTGAGAGCCCCCCCCCCCACCCCTGCTGTTCCCGGGCAGTCCTACTGAATGGCCCCAGCACTCGCAGGCTTGCAGAATAGGCGCAGCTCGTGTGTGTGTCACCTCGGCGTCAGTGCATTTCAGCGTCCTGGGATGTGGCCCTCTCCCCTCTGGCCTGCTAGAGGCTTGGGGTCAGGAAACGGGACTCCAGTCCTGCTGACGGCATTTTCCATGGTGTCATTCAATCTGTTCTGTCCCCAGCCAAAACTGTGTTTCATCGAGGCATCCTGAGATGGGGCCCCCAGCCCCTCTAGGAGACCCATGGGAAATGACCACCCCCATCTCTTCTTGCCCGTTCCTCTGTGAGACAGAGGCCCTCGGGAAGGCTTCTCCTGACCCCAGAGTCTGGTGCCTCCCCTGTGGCTCCCATAGCCCCCGCAGTTTCCTGTCTCCTAGCACCTACCCCGCTGTCTTGATCCCGCCTGTTGACTCGTCTGTACCTCTGCCGGCCCGTCAGCTCCCGGGGGACCGCTACCCTGTGTCTCCAGTGCTTCCCACATGCTGGGTCTTAGCAGACTTCTCTGGCTCCTGCTTGTCTACATTTCATATTTGTTCTCATCTTGTGCCATCTCTGACTGATCCCCAAATTCCCACTGTGAGTGCACTGTGTCTCTCTCTCTCTCTCTCTCCTTCTGCAATCCAGTGTTCTCTCAAGCCCTCCGCAGTCTCACTCCCCGAAGGTCCCCCTTCCAGATGGCAGTGGCTTCCCCGTTCTCATCAATCTTCACCTCCTTGCTACTTGAGCATCCCCTCCCTGAACGCTTCCCCTCCCTGCTCAGACCACCCCGCAGAGCCCAGCGGAGGCCCCTTTCCTCTCCGAAGCCCCTGGACTAGTCAGCCTGTCTTAAGCTCATCTCATCTTAAATGACCTTTGTCTCTGTCACATGCTTCAACGCTGTGGCATACATTAGACTCCGTTCCACAGCTGAAGGTCTCACGTGAGAGTAGTCGCGTCATTTACTTGCGTATTTCTCGAGTGTGTCTAGCACAGCGCTTGGGCTCTCAGGAGGCCATCAGGGAGTGCCACTCGATAGATCTTAACAGATCTGACTCTATCAATAGTGTCGAGCAGGGACTCGTGGCCTGCCGCATTGCTGTTGGCTCGTCCCTCAGTGAAGGATGTGACTGTCCCCATGTGACACCCCAACCCCACAGTGGAACCTCCTGTTTGCACTGTCGCACACCCATTTCCCTTTGGAGTCCTGTTACGCTCTGTCCTCACCTCTTTACGTGTTTCCTTACACCAGACTCATCTGCCTTGTTTGCACACATACCCTCTGAGCCTCCTACAGCTCCCGGGACCCGGTCAACTCCGCAGATCAGTGGTGCGGGAAGAGGCGGTTGCAGATGTTGGAATATCCTCATCCCAGTGCCAGATTGTGTGTCTTTTCCCTGTTGGCCCATCCTTGATTTGTATGCTGCCCTTTCCCCAGAGAGAAACCCCAGACCCACAGCCTCTGTGTACTGATGTCCGAGCTAGATTGGTCGCCCGCGCCAAATGTGACACACTGATTGCATCTACCTTTGGACATTTGTATCCAGAACGTTAGATGTGCCATCCTCTTGGGGGGATGTGGGAGCAGGGGGAACATCTGTTGAAGATCTACGTACCTTGCGGTTTATCTGAGTTAGTTACCTTTTCACAACTCTGAGAATTAACATGATGATGTCCACTTCAAATACGAAGAAACCAAAGCTCAGAAAGGGGTAAATTGCTTGTGCAAGCTATGTAATAGGAGACCGAGGGAGAATTTGAGTCCCGGTCTTTCTGGTCCCCAGCCTTATGCTGCTTGCCTCTATTTCCAGTTTAAATATGCCGTTAAATGGGCCGTCAGTTCATTGCACTTGACATTTAAAAGGCAGCCGGAGGTGGGGGGGGTGGGGGGTGGGGTAACTGGGTGATGGACAGTAAGGAGGGCACTTGATGGAATGAGCACTGGGGTTATATAAGACCGATAAGTCACTGCCCTCTACCTCTGTAACCAATAATACATTATATGTGAATTATTTGAATTTAAATTTTTAAAAATTTTAAAAATTAGGGCAACCCTGTTGGGACCCCTCTCAGTCTTGAGAGCTTTTTCTGGATCTTCACTTAATAAACTTCCATCGCTTTAAAAAATAATAATAGTGAAATAAAATTTAATTTAAAAATTAAAAAATTATTAATAAATGGGCAGCATCTAAGCATGTTAACTCAGACAATCAGGGAGGAAAGGCGAAAGAAGAGATATTTATTGGTAGGTTTGGTTCTAATCAGAGATTGATAGAGGTCTGCTTCTAAGACCTTAACAGTTCAGGGGAATGATTCCTTTGGGGGCCCTCTGGGACCAAGGCTATCCTGTTGAGAGGGCAGCTTGACCCTAGGAAAGCTGCAGGAATCCCAGTGGTGAAGCACGCCCATAGGCTGCCACTCTCCCCTGCGGTGATGGCTTTGATATAGGCCTCAGCCCTGCACTTAGATGAGAACCACCAAGAGCCACTGTGGAAGGCACAGACTCCCAGTGCTCATAAGGGGAGGCAGGGATGCTAGTGGGAAGCTGAAAATACATTTGTCAAACTCCTATCCTTATAATTGAGACATTTTATCACTAACTCCTGTAGTGTTCTTAACCAAACCTCCTTGTGCTCTGGTCTTCCTGTCTGTAAATAGTGAACAGACATCACAACCTGAGGAGGCCACAGGTGAGAGTGCTCACGGAGGAGCCCTGGCAGGGGTGGGAGCAGCATGCTCAGAATCAGGCCTTATCATGTGCATTTATAGGACAAGGTCAATTAAAGTGGGAGTTCTCAGAGCTTGAACAAACTATTCCAAATGCTTTTCCAAATACTGAAAAGCTCCAGAAAACAGCAGCCTGGCATTCCTCAGAGTCTGGCCCACATCTCCTTTACTGTTGAAAAGGGAAAGAGCTCCTCTCTGACTTTGGGGCCTGTTCTCATTTTTGTGATCAGACAATTGGGGAAACACCCAATTATTTTATAGCAGTGTTTAAATATTTCAGAATCGTGTGTCCACATTGGTTTGAATTTTATGTTTACCCTGACCTTCCTTCTCGTTTGTACTTCTCCGATTGAATTTTTTAGATGCGTTTTTCTGTTGCAAGACAGCATTGAATATAACTGTGGCTTCTCTCGACCTTTTCTCTTGTCAAGATCTTGAATTTCAGTCCCAGCTCGAAAGAATGCTCCCAACATAATAGGTCCCAGTTTTTTGTTTTTTGTGTTTTTTTGGTTTTAGGATTTTATTTATTTATTTATTTGACAGAGAGAGATCATAAGTAGGCAGAGAGGCAGGCAGAGAGAGGGGGGGGAGCAGGCTCCCTGCCGAGCAGAGAGCCCGATGTGGGATTCGATCCCAGGACCCTGAGATCATGACCTGAGCTGAAGGCAGAGGCTTAACCAACTGAGCCACCCAGGTGCCCCTAGATCCCAGTTTTGATGGCATCTTCAGGTGCTTAGGCAGTCACTTAGAGAACATGTTCAGGAGAATTTGGCACACCTGTGAACCGCAGTGTGTCAGCTCTGATGCCTGGACCTAGGCCGCATCACCCCGTCCCCGTCCCCCCAAAAGCACGGCCTGCTCTGTGGCCTCAGCTGTGTTTAAGTTCCCGTGTGGCAGTGCAATCATTCACTTAGACATTGCGGTAGGTGGTAACTTGACAAGTCGGACCCTCTTCATCACCCTGCTGAGTCACTCAGCCTCTCGAGGGGTGCGGTGTGAGCCTGTGGGACATAAGCCCCTCGTGAGGATCCCTCCTTGGAGCTCTTATAAAGGCACCGCCCCACCCACCCCTCCTTAGCTGTGGCAGGTCCCATGTCAGAAGACTAAAGTGCCCTTGAATGACTGTCTTTCAGAAACGAAGACCTCTGAGGGGGTTCCTCTCCTGTGATGTGGTGAAAGGTGCATTCCTGCTTTAAAGTCAGACCAGGGAAGGGAGAAAGTCTTGTGGTTTCAGTTCTAAATCGCCCTCCACCCGCCTCTGCAGTGGTCAGGTGGTACTTACAGGCTAGTGCTGCCCTCTGCTGGCCGTCAGGAGCCCGGGGCCGTGCCCTGTGAGGTTGCAAAGCCAACTTTTAAAATAGAAACCTCCTCTGGGCAGGCTGCTTTTATGCCTTCTCCCGTGATTGGAACGAGAAGCTTATACCATATATTATTTCGTATAACATCTTGTTGAGTGAACCCTGCCAGTCTGCGAATCGCAGGGGTTCGTGTCAGCAGAAGGTTTCCATAGCAGCGGCCCCCAAGACAGAGAGAACACCAGCGGGAGGCCCCTCACGGCTCAGGAACTTCCCTACAACCTCTGTGTCTTACGCAGGAAAGAGAAGGTGCTGTTTATTTCTCCTTTTTTTTTTCTTTTTAAAAAATTCATCTCTTTAGAACATTGGTGAAGCACTAAGAGAAAACAACTGACTTTTACTTCCTCTGTTGCTCTGGGGTGTTTCCTACGGGTTCACACTGTCATTTAAATTCCAGGTGCCGATCTCATGAACAAATGCCTCCTGAGGATTTCTGAGTCTGGAAAATATCTGTCAACAGATTGTGTTCACATCCCTGTGTAAGTAGAGGCTTGTGCTTGTAAATCAACCTTAGGGGAATTCTGTTTTATTTTGTTCCTGGATGATTCCCCGGTAAAATTGTTTTAAATGGTCATCAGCGTTTGATCTCTATACCTTTTCTTGTAAACACTCGGCTCCCGACTTACTACTGGAAAAAGTCTATGATATGAACTCCTGCTTAAAAGCAAAGGTATTGATCCCATATTCGGGTCCGAGAATGGGAACAGGAAAAGTTAGAAAATATCAAAAATACTCATTTCAGTTAATTCAGCTGGAGATGCCATCTGGACATCCCAGGGCATCTTTTTCAGATTTGAGTATTCTCCAAACACCTCTGTAGCTAGCTACCCTGGAACGCATCCACGTACAGCAAAACCGGTGCAGGCAGGATCATTAAAAACTGTGGCAGATCTTTTGGACACATGTCTGCAAACGATGTGCCAGAGGAAGTGTGGTTTGTTATTTTAGCATCATAGCCGTCATTTACTGAGTGTTGACTGTGTGTTCTTTCTAATTCTGGTTGCTTTTCCTTCTGTATCTTAGTGCTCACAGCCATGTGCAGCAGATGCTGCTGTTACCCTGATTTGACAGTTGAGGAGACTGAGGCCCAGGGTCAAAGTAACTCAGCCAAGGCGGTGCGGGGAGCTAGCTAGTTGCAGAGCTTGACACCTGATCCAGAAGCCTGCACGGCCCCTCCCACCCCACTGCCCTGCAGAAGCGGGACCACAGAAGGAGAAACGGCTGGGCTGTATTTTGGAGCCGGTATTTTAGCCCTGTCGCAATTGCATGCAGGATCTGTTGGGCTTGCCCACCGTGCTCCTCAGACTTGAGCTTCCTGGAGGTAAATGAGAAAACGAAACTTCCGAGAAAGTGTGACTTGCTCCAGGTCACGCTGCAAATCAGAAACGGGTCCGTGGGTCCCAGCCCCCAGCCCTTCAGTGCTAGCCAGGTCCCGGCCGTTTCCAGGTTTTCTCCTCCCGTTTGGTGGGCTGTTTGGTGCTTCTTCTGCTAATCAGAACCAGCGCTGGTTTCACAGATTTGCTCACCTGCTCATTGACGAAACTCTGAAACTTGGAGCCCGTGTGTGCCCAGAGATCCAGGCGGCCACGGAAGACGAGCCGGGACAGGGTCTGTAAAGCGCTGAGCAGGGAAGAATGGCAGCTAAAAGCCTGGGCTTGGAATAGGGCGAATCGGGGTTTGAATTTGCCATTCATAAGCTTTGTGACTGAGAGCAAGTCACGTGCCCTCTCTAAGGCTCTGTCCCTCACCTGGGAAAGGGAGGTACCGCCAGCCTTGTTCGGTGGGTGGTTGCGAATGTTGAGAAAATGCACAGGAAGCACGAAGCACGGTGCTTGGGATGGAGGAGGCATTCCCAAAATAGAAGCTCTCGTTATTCTCAGAATGTCTTCCCATCTACTTCGGAGCTGATTTTGGCCTTTACCCTGGAAGGCACTGCAGAGTTCTGACCCATCTAATGAAATGCCAAGTAAGCGTGTAGCGCTTTAAAAATCATCGACTCTCTCCACGAACTGAATTCCCTCTGACCCTCACAACCACTCCAGCATACAAATGTGTATGTCCATGCTCTAGCTTGGGGTACCAAGGCTCAGAAAAATCCAGCGAATGCCCGAGACCCCCTCGTCCGTACCTAGCACAGCCAGGACTTCAACCCAGAACGGCAGCCCCAGATCCTGCACCGCTCGTCCGTCTGCTTCTTGCAAGAAAGCATTCTTGCAAGGCGTGCAAGTCAGCCAGAGAATGAGAACGGAGAGACCCAGCTCGCCTTTCCGGTCTGGCCTGAGTACTCAGGTTAGGATGGCCGTGTCCTGAGGTCCGCGGCCTTCTGAAGCCTCATTCTTAAAGAAGCATCGTAGGCAGATAGTCTGCTTGTGAAATCCTCAAGCCTCCAGGGAGGTTCTCTTCATCCAGCTTGCTCATGCAAGAAGGGACTGGCATTCCGCTTCAGTGAAAACAATGTGCTTGCTTGCTTCCGCTTCTGCCACACAGGAGTTAGCAGTGCGGTTTATTGGCTCACGGCTTCGGGCTCCAACTTTCCTTTCGGATCTGGAAGGAAGAGCACAAAGGGGCAAGCTTGCTCAAAAACAGCCTGAAGTCTGCTGGTGCGGACTGGATCTTGGAATGGAGACCCATTCTCAGGGCCTGGGGGCCCAGAGATGCCGAGGAAGGATTTTTGTCCTTGACAGGTGACTATGTTAATGCTGGAGATGGAGAGTTGAACAGTTCTAGTTGTGTGTGCTTTCTTTTTTTTTTTTTTTTTTGAAGATTTTATTTATTTATTTGACAGAGAGAGAGAGAGCGAGAGCATGCACAAGCAGTCGGAGTGGCAGGCAGACGGAAAGGGAGAAGCAGGCTCCCCGCAAAGCAGGGTAAGCCCGATAGGGGACTCGATCCCAGGATCACAACCCGAGCTGAAAGCAGTCACTCGACCATCTGAGTCACCCATGTGCCCTAGGTGTGTGTTCTGGGTGCTGGAAAGAACTGGCCAAAAAACACTCCTTTCACAAGGTGCAGGACCTTAAAACGGTTGATGGTTAAATATAGAAACACCCCGAGTTAGAGAAATTCAGCCCTCCCCGCATCCTGGCCTAAAAATACAGAACAATCAGGTTGATTGTCAGGAGATTGGAGGACACGGAGGCACGGAAGCTGGCCTGTGTTCCCGGCCGACCGTCCTTCCTGGTCGCTGAACATCACTGAAGGACTCAAGGTAACTAGATACTTCTTCACCCAAGTTACAGAGTCAGTCGCTGTCCCCATTTCCCTGCGCACGTCCCGGCAGGAGAATGAAGGAGCCCCTGTTGGTTTCCTCAACTTACTCAATTTGATTTCCTCCTAGGGCACAGTGCGACTCTCCCCCGGGTTACTTGGGTCGCCAGTCTCCTCCCGTAGACTTATTTTCAAGAAACTGGCCTCATGCTTTGGAGGAGGATGTGAAAACAGGCTTGAACCCAAGACCTCTGTTCCAGCGTGTTTTCAGTCATTTGAGACATACCAGCTCGGTACCTCCGTTTCTCCCCAAGGGCTTCAAAACGGCAGAGAAGTATGTTCAGTGCCTGTGCTTAAGTAGACCGTGTCCTGTCTACTGACTGCGTGCTGGCCGACGGCTCCCAGGAAGAGACCGAGACAGACGCAAGAGAGCGCGCCTACCTTCGGTCTTCCGCCGAGCATTTTGAAAAGGAGGCGTAAGGTAGAATGTGGAAAACCTACACCGTCTGCCTCTGCTGAGGGAGCCAAACCGGACGGTTGTGGATGGGCCGCGTCTTTGTGTCTACGGGTGTGATGTGCATTTGAAGTGGGAGAGGTGTGTGATCTCATCAGACATAAGCAAAGGGAAGAAATTCATGCTTCAGGAAAAATTGTTCCCGTAACTCAAGTGTCAGTCGGTTGAAAAACACTTCTAACTGGTAGGAGGCAAAAGCTGTGCCTAGTCATTTGTTTAAAATAATAATAATAAAATAAAAATAAGCAGACCTCTCCATTCGGGTTTTGGATTTCTTGAACCCGTGGGAATAATCTTGCACCCGTCAGTACTGATACTATGAATTCTGGTAGCACACACAGAGGGAGGCGGTGGATATCTAAACGGGTCGCAAAATTCACAAACTAGTTATTGAAGGGTTGCAGGGATTCTTCTGTCTTGTTACTTTTTTTTAGGTTTAAATGCTTGAACCGACCAGTTGAAACTGGGGCCTCACTGCCTGTCGCTTCACAGAGGAGATGCATTCCTTCGCGTGAGCGGTTTGTGGCATCTTTGTCACGGCGATCGCGGTTCGTCCTTGTAATCCTGCGGTGTTGGTTCCCTTCCTTACAGAGGACGAAGAAACCAGCCCCAAACAAGAGCGTCCTGAACATCCTGATCGGTGCGTGTTTTTCCTTGAAGGAGGAGGAGCTTGTGTCGGGATCTCCCAGGAAGAGTCGGGTAAGAACACTCGTCAGCCCTGAGCCACGCCCCCCGCCTCTCCTGGCTTGGCCCCTGCTGGACCCACTTGGAACCATCAGCCACAGGCCTGTTGTAATTGGATGTTCTTCCCATGTCCCTCCCAGATGAGGACAGCGATGCTGTCGTGATAAAACCAAGGACAATCGAGGGGGACGTTTTAGGTTAAAAAGAACCTGAGTGCGTGAGCCCTGATGGGAGCTGGGCTGATGGGAAAAGTCGCATATGGCCTGGGTATTAGAGGAGATGGAGAATTGTTCCTTTTCTTAGGTACGGTAAAGGTAGTATAATTATGTAGAAGAATGACTTCGTGTTTTTAGACCTGCTCGAGTTCGGAGCAGAATGTCCGGATAGTTATCAACTTGCTTTCAAACAGTCTGGCAAAGAAATCTGCACATTTGTTACGTAAATGTAGACACAGCTGAAGCAAAAATGGCCCAAATGAACAGTGGTTGAATTGAGGCAGTATGAATTTAGAAAGCCATCTTATTGTCGTTCTAATTTAACGTATGTTTGAAATTTTTCATAACAATTAAAAAAGAACGGCTATCCTGTTAGGTGGCCCGTGGGTGGCCTGGATACACGACGTATGTTCTTAGATTCTTAGAACACTAAGGCGATGATAGCAGCCCTCCTAATAAAAGGATGCTGGGAACCATAGTGGAAAGGAGAAAACTGGCAAAAAAAATAATCTGCCAAGGGAAATCGAGAGGTCAAAGCCCGACTTTTGGGTTGTAAGGGAGGAGAATCTTACGTAAAGCTAACAAAAATCTTTAACTCATAGATGCGGGCAAAGGAATTCCAATCTGGAAAAAAAACCCAAAAAACAAAAACCTTAGGATCTCATTAGTGTTAGCCTATGACTTTGCCTCTGAGCTAGTCCGTTGTCCTCCTTGGACCCTAAAGTCAGAGCGAGCCTTTGAATCAAACAAAACTATCCCCCCCAAAAAAGTAAGGTTCAGGAAAGCGTCTTCTCCACCTTCTCCCAGAGCACCTGCTTATTGTGTCCCCTTTCCACGTACGTGGCCAGGTTCATCAGCACCACGGTCCTTGAGATCCTGCACCTGGAAGAGCTCTGCTCCTTCACCCAAGTAAAGGACGGCCCTTGGCGTCCCATCAGGAGTAAAGGGTTTGACGTGTGCCGTTGCCTGGGGGTGAGGACACTGAACCTGCGTCTGGGCAGATCAAACATAAAGAATCCCAGGCGTGCGTGCTCCCCTCCCCCCCGCCCCCGCCCGCCGCCCAACCACAGATTTGGTGATAACCGTATCTGCCTACGTGATTCACGAGAGCTGTGTTCAGACCGCAGCGTGAAACAGCCGCAGGCGCGTTTCAACGTCTTTCCCTTCTAGGTTGTCTGGAGCCCATTGTAAGAGAGCATTCTAAAGAAAAAATAGATCGCAAAGCTTCTTCAGGAAGCTGGTTTCATATGGTGGTTTAGATTTAAATAGTGATTGTCTAGCACCATTTGAAATCAGTGTTCTTGGGGGAGACCGGCTGCACCACCAGTGGCAGGAGGAATGAAGGGGACAGCCCCAGAGTATGTGAAAGCAAAGCCCGGGCGGCCACGGGAGTCCGCACGACGCAGCTGACGTGCTCCTCACCCTGCCGGCCGCGGTGTCACATTTAACAAAGCTCATTATACGGATGTCTTTGTTATTAGAACTGCATACTCGCTTCGTGTAACCGTCCTTCTGCAGGACAGACTCCGTCGTGTGAGGGTTAAAGGGCCAGACGGACGGCGGATTTATCCCTCCTTGGTCCCTCTCCTGACCCTCGCGTCCTCCTGTGACCCCTTAGAGGATGACTGATTTCTTTTGGTGTTCAGAGTCAATATAATTTTCTAGCACCATCTGAAATCGGTTATAATGATTGGGGAAGAGCACCGTGCAGCCGACGAGAGGAGAGAAAAATGCATCGGTGACCTTTGGGGCCACGAATAACAACCAAGAAAATGGAAATGTGGAGCAGAAATACTGAAGTAGTGCTTTGGTTTTTCAGTTGACCCTCACTGCCCTGAACTGCTTGCGTTAGAATGTCGATAACCAGTTAACTGTTAGCAGGTGGCCCCTCGTTATGTTTTAGGAAAACTCCACAGAATTTCTTGAGGATTTTTGTTTGGATGCTAGATACCTAGGGAAAAAAAAAAAGGGTAAAATCCAAGACTGCCTCGGGTCATTCGAAAGGGGCAGCGAGGGAGTAAATTGTGTTCCCCGTGGAACACGTGCGTGCGTGACTTCATCTGCAAACCCTCTCCCGCCCGGCGGTGAGCTCATTCCTTGGTTAACCAGGTCACTTTCGTAAAAGGCAGTGCCAGACGCAAGCCGGCTAGAAGTTCAGTCTGACAAGGGGCGTGAAGAAAAATGGTACAGATAACTAGGTTTCTGTGTCTAGGACAGAACTAAGTGAATACGGCTCGGTTCTGTCAGAAAACAAGGTAAAGGAAGCCAGAGGTTGGATTTGAACTATTTTCCTAAATTATACTTCCTTACCATGGAAGGGAAGTGGCGAGGTTGAAAAAAACACCACTAGTTTTCTAAAACCAAGCAAGGCGGGGAGAAAAGGCTTCAGAATGAGCTCCCAGGGGTCCTCCCTCCTGCTTGTGCCCATAGGTACTCATCTAGCCCAAGGTCAGCCTGCGGCCGCCACCCCACATCTCCGCCATCGGGCCGGGGAGGGAGGCGGGAGGTGGAATGCCAGGCCTTGTACTTACACTCGCGCTTTTCCAGAATTGCTACGAAGCCTAGCAAGTGATCTCTGCACTGCTCCACAAAGCCCAGGCCTCTCTACCTTCCCGCCCTTCTCACGCCCACTTGCTCCTGTTGACCTCCTTCTTCTTTGTGTGGAAAAAAACACTTGGAATTGGCAGCCCACCCACATCAAACGAGGTCACGTCCCTTCTTCCTTTGCTGTCCTGTGGTTACTGTTTCCCCCAAACCCTCTCCATAGCTTTCCTCCGCGGCTCTGTCCTCCCTGACCAAGCTGGCTCGCTCCCCTGGTTCCAGATACCCCGCAAGGCACTAATTTCCCCCAAACCAGAGCTCTAGCTACAGATAGTTTTCCAGAACTCTTCATTGGCGTGTTTTCAGTGGCTCCTGGATAGTTCCACCTGCTGTTCTAAACCTGGCTCCATTTAATATGCCAAAGCCATGCCTATTCTCTTTCCACGCTCCCCCAGTGGCACCCCGTGGATAAGGCTGGACACCACAGACGTGTAGGACGGTTCCTGGTCCCTTTCCCCACCGCCCCGCGCCACCCTCCTCACCAAGTCCTGTGGCTGCTCTTCCTCCGCTCTCTAAAACCCACCCCTGCGCCTCCTCGGGGGCGTTCTTGCCCCACCTCCCACCTTCAGTCCCGTTTCTGTGTTTCCACCAATTATCTTTTTGAAGCACGCGTGTGACCTTGGTCCTTCTCCATCCTCCATGATTCGCACTCGTCTCCCGGCCTATGTCCTGAGCTCAGCCAGCCCCTTGCTGCTGCTTCCCTTCGCGGTACCTCCACATTTCCAATCTTGTGTGCACCCTGTTTCCTCTGCCTGGCCCCCTCCTCCTCCTCCTCGGCCTGGACGCTCTCGCTAATTCTTTGGCCCCGGGCTCATGTGTGTGCATGTCTATGAGGCCTTCACTTGGCCTTCCACTTGGAGAGTTAGAGCACTGGCAGTGGCTTCCTTCTCTGTCCTTTAGAACCTGACGGCACACTCCACATTGTCCTGTGATCACTTACTTCCCCGTCTCCTCTGCCGGCCTGTAACATCCTTGCATTTGTGAGGGGCGGTTCCATTCTTACAGAGGCCTGCAGGACCTTCTATAGCAAATGTTCCTTCCGCGTTGTGCTTCCTCTTTTCAGCCAGTTCAGGGTTTTTCCTCCCATTTTCATTTGCCAAAAGCACGGGGAATGAAAACTGCTCTCGGGGATGACCTACATTAAGTAGAGGACAGTAAACCTGCTTCAGAGGACATGTATCCTTTTCTAAAACTCTGAAGTATGATTTTGATGTACCTTCCATTATGGATTATCCGTGTGTTTTTTTTCTTCTGTGCATAAGTGTCAGGAATTGATACATTTAATGAGTTAGCCTTGGGGAGAATAATTATTATGGAAGGATGTTTGTCCCCGTCTTAGAGAACAGCAAAGCCATGAAAACAGATGTGCCCTAACTCTTAACAGGCAGTGAATGTTTGCCAAGCAGACTGCACCCCTTAAAAATCATAATCTACAGCGGCTGTGCCAGCTTCACAATCACTGCCCGTCATGCCCAGCAGCCCCGCCAGGTGGGTAGTATTTTCCCCAAGTCATAGAGGAGGAAGTAGAAGCACAGAAAAGTTAAGTCACTTGTCTGGGGTTTCGCAACGTGTCGACATTAGACTTGCATCCTAAATTGGATAATAAACAATGACGATGATGATAGCAGCCAACGCTGAGCTCTTACTTTGTGCCTGTCACTTGCTGAGAATTTTCTATAAATTACCCAATTTACTCTAACTTTCAAAATAAAGAGAGGTATTTATTTATGGGAAGCAGGGATTATAATTATCATCATTCCCATTTTGCAGATGAGAAAACAACCCACAAAGAACAAAGTCATTTGTCCCCGATCACGTAGCTATCAAGTTTTCAGGTAGGCGTACAAACCCGGATCTGATTCCCGTGCCTGGGCTCTAATGAGTACTGTTCTTTTCCTAGTGGTTGATGTCATGGTGGGCGTGCCTCTCTGGCCAGGCAGCCTCTGACACAGCCCCCATTGGTCCCCACCTACTGGTGCGCACGCCCTCTGCAGTTTCCTCCCGTGGAGCGTGGGCCGCACCGAGTGACTTCCACTCCTCTTGGCTAGGTTACGGCTAAGGTGAGGAGTCACTTCCAAGATTCGATTACGAGTGGGCTGATCCTGTCATGCTTTGGTGTTCTCTCTCTCTCTCTCTCTCTCTTTCTCTCTCTCTCTCCCCCTCAGGAAAGTCACCTGCATGTCAGGAACTGCCCAACGGAGAGGCCTCAGTAGAGAGGAATTGATGTCTTGCCTGCCTCAAGCCATACGACCTTGGAAATGAATCCTCTCTCAGCAGGCGCCGGGGGCGACTGCAGCTCCAGCCAACACCTTAACTGCAGCCCTGGGAGACCCTGAACTAGAGGAACCACCAAAAGTGTTACATAATCAGTGTTTTTCATTTTAAGCCACTACATTCTGGGGTTACTTGTTAGGCAGCAAGAGATGACTGTTGCAGCCCATAATACTCCTGTCTAGACTCGGACTTCTACTTATGGTACCGAATTTGTTTTTAGATAAAGATTTTGTGGGAGAATCACTTTAGATTCACAGACGAGTTGCCCAGATAATAGAGTTGTCTTCTGTCCCTCATCCGGTTCCTCTATTATTAAGATCTTCTATAACCATGGTACATTTGTCAATACTAAGAAACCAACATGAGCACTTCACTGGTGACTAAATTTCAGACTTTATTCACATCTCACTAGTTTTCCCACTGATGTCCTTTTTCTATTCCAGGACTGGTATCATATTTTAATAGCCTAGTAGATACCACGCCTCATAATTCTGCAGGTGTGTGCATGTGCGTGTGCATAGAAAGAGACGAGAAAAAATGTCTAGGAGCAGCTGGGTGGCTCAGTCGGTTAAGCATCTGACTCTTGGTTTCTGCCCAGGTCATGGGCTCCGAGTTGTGAGGTTGAGCCCCATGTTGGGCTCCATGCTCAGCAGGGAATCTGCTTAAGATTTTCTCTCTCCGGGGCTTCCTCCGCCCCTCCCCTACTTGCACATACACACTCTCTAAATAAATACATAAATAAAATATTTATTAAAAATTCTATTATGTGAAATTACTGAGGGGGAGGTGGGAGTGGCTAGAAATAAAAAATGGTAAGACCCTAACGAGTCAGAAATATTTTGAAATATCAAGTCTACCTTACTAAAAAACAATAATACTTGTTTAATAAACTAAAACTTTGATTTTCTTTTTTTTAAATTTTATTTATTTATTTGAGAGAGAGAGTGAGAGAGAGGATGAGAGGGGATAAGGTCAGAGGGAGATGCAGACTCCCCATGGAGCCGGGAGCCCGATGCGGGACTCGATTCCGGGACTCCAGGATCATGACCTGAGCTGAAGGCAGTTGCTTAACCAACTGAACCACCCAGGAGCCCCTAAAACTTTGATTTTCATGTAATAACATCAAATATCAGATTGGCCAATGGTTATTTTGCATTATCATGTTGGTACAAATTAATTTTTATTTATGTAAATGTAATTACTTAATTTTCTTAAAAGTATTTATTTATTTATTTATTTATTTATTTATTTATTTATTTGACAGAGAGAGATCACAAGTAGGCAGAGAGGCAGGCAGAGATGGGGGGAGAAGCAGGCTCCCCGCTGAGCAGAGAGCCTGATGTGGGGCTCGATCCCAGGACCCTGAGATCATGACCTGAGCCAAAGGCAGAGGCTTCAACCCACTGAGCCACCCAGGCGCCCCTTCTTATAAGTATTTAAATGGAAACTGTTCGTCTAAGAGGATTGATTTCCTTTTTTCTTGATTCCTATGTGGTGTGATCTTGGCCAAGTCACTTAGTCTTCTTGGATCTTCCTATGGTATCAGTTTGTATTACCAGAAGTTTACAACGAATTAATCATGTACTACAGATGCTTAATCATTGTAAACATTTTGTAAATAAAACTGTAAAACGGTAATAAAAATTCCTGTTCCCTAATTGCTTAAACATTGAGCTGCATTATTTTGCAGCATTTCCAGGTGATCCTTAACAAATAATATAAAAATAAAGCTTTCGGGAAAAAAGTGAGTGATGTTGCTTGAAAGAGAAAAGACATCCTACCTCCACATATAATCTCCTCGTCGAATTTTTTTAACGGGGTGAATAATGAGAAAAATCCGGTCACTTTAAGCTTTGCGTAGATCCTAAAAAGCCATTAAGCAAGATAGGACTTTAAAAATCTCCTTGGTGACCTACCAAAGAACCCAAAGAAGTCATAAAATAACAGAAACAGGTTTGAACTCTGGAAATTAATGCACACACGAGACCGTGAATCTTAGTGGCCAAGGTTTGCTTCTGGGCTTAACTCTAGGGGTCCAGCTCTTTTCCATTGCCAGAAAGACTCAATGATTTTCAAGAGTTGACTACTGAGAAAAACAGAATGGAAAAGGTTGAAAAGGAAGGGGTGCCAAAGGAGAGAGAAACGAAATCTAATTGGGGAAAAGGGAGGAAAACACACTGTAACCTCATTTACAGCATACTACTTCCCAAAAATCTGAATTCATTAAATTTTCTGCGCTTCTAAACTTCGAAATCAAAGCGTCAGATTACAAGAAATCAAGCTGTTAGGTTTACTGAAGAACTGTACGCACAAATATTTCTGATACTACATTTGAGGTTAGTACGTAATTCGTTTCTGCCTATCGTGCCTGAAATACAATCTTGGCTTATTCAAAATGATGACTGATCCACAGATACTGTGGAAACTGTAATAAATCATCAAAGGCTTCAATTTAATTCATGTTTACTGAAACTGAAGAATGTATAAACATGTTGTAGAGACTTTGTAAACAATTCTCATTTGGGCAAAAATGAAATAGAACTTGTACACTAGATAGAATCCATTATACTGTGTTCATTATGGGTTTTTTTGGTAAATATTTTATTTATTTGACAGAGAGAAAGAGATCACAAGTAGGCAGAGAGAGAGGCGGAAGCAGGCTCCCCGTTGAGCAGAAAACCCGATGTGGGGCTCGATCCCAGGACCCTGAGATCACAACCCAAGCCGAAGGCAGAGGCCCAACCCACTGAGCCACCCAGGCACCCCTTCATTATGTTTTTTTATTATCGAGGTAAAATTCACATAAAGTGTACAATTCAGTGGCTTTTGGGACATTCGTGACATTGTGCCACCTTCACAATGAATTCCATCACCCCCAAAAAAGCCCCATAGCCATTGAGTAAACACCCCTCATGCTCCCTTCCTCTTTGCTCCTGGCCACCGCTAATCTGCTTTCTGTGCATTTGCTTATTCTAGACATTCATAGAATGGAATCGCAAAGTATGTTGCCTTTCATCATTGGCGTCCTTCCCTTGGCATAACATGGTCAAGGTCCATCCATGTTGTGTAGTGTGTGTCTGCACTTGATTCTTTTTATGTCTGAACCCTGTCCCATCATGGGGGTGGATCACAGTTTGTCCACCCACCTGTTTGATGGGCATTTGAATGATTCTTTGTTTTTATTCCTGTTAATGTCCTATATGTCCATAGACCTCAAGTCCGTGGCACCGAGTCCTACAATAACCAAAGGCTGGCTGTTCACTGCCTTCCCTCAAAGCAGCCACCCAGAGCCCACTCACCGGTTTCTTTCGTTTCCTCCAACCAAAAGGCTCCTATTGCTCTTTCTTGGTTTTGACTTTCTTTTACTTTTCTACTGAGAAATGAGAATTTAGCTCTTAACACCACCACTCCTATGCTTCCGCCTCTGTCCGCCTTCATGACTTGTTACCACGTGATTTTTGGTTAAATCAGGAATTAGTGTTGGTTGTATCGATGCTGTTGACCACGTAGCGATGCAGTTTGACATTTCCTTTTAAAACTTTTTAAATTCTGAAATTAATAATTTTTTTAAATTTGCTTAATTTTCCATGTACTTACTTAATGTAATTAATTAATTATTAATTATTACAATTAATTATAATTTACAATAGTAAAGCTTTGGAAATAGTGGGGGGAAATTTTCCCAGAAAGTAGGACAAGATCAAAACAATGAAAAAGTGGAAAGGAAACAAATGGGAAAAATCACAGCATTATTCCAGGAGGACCAATATGTGTGTGTGTGTGTGTGTGTGTATATAATACATATTATATGTATATATGTATATAAAACACATTATATAATAACATTATATATATTTAATAATAATTAAATTATGTCTTTGCTACAGAACTGTAATGTCCATCTCTGACTCCCAGTGCTATTGAAAAGTCTGAGACAGTGCTGATTTCTGGCTTTTTCTCCAGAAGTTTTAAAGCAGTCAGTTTAACCCTTGAGTTTAAATGTCACAATTATGTGCCAGCATAGAGGGCGTCTTCACTTATTTGGCCAAGAGTTTAATGTCTCTTTCATTCTGGAGGCTTATGTCTTTAATTCTAGAAAATAATCCTTCTCTTAATTCTTAGATAATTCTCTTTCCTCATTCTCAGCCTTCTCTTTCTAGAACTCTTATTTTTCATACATCGGCCCTCCTGGAATAATGCTGTGATTTTTTCCCATTTGTTTCCTTTCCACTTTTTCATTGTTTTGATCTTGTCCTACTTTCTGGGAAAATTTCCCCCCGCTATTTCCAAAGTTTGACACTGAAATATATTTTTAACATCTGAAGGGTTTTTCTTGGCATTTTGTTTTGTTTTGAGGATTCAGAAATGTTTCTAGGGATGTGAAATCGGTTTTTTTTCTTTTTGACGATTTCTGGTCATGCATTGTCTCTGTCTTCTGGGTTCCTTGCGTGCTGGTTAAAACCTTAGTTTTATCTTTCATGTTAGAAGTTTTCTTAAACGTCTGTAGATTCTCAACTACCCATTTATACTTACGGACGGGGCCTTAAAGCTGTGGGAAACTCTATACCTTGTCAGGACTTATCAACTCCGGGGCCTCATTTTAGGATGTGTGGTAGGCAGAATAAGGACTTCCCAGAGATGCCCACATCTCAATCCCTAGAATCTTCGAAAACATGCCTTTAGAAGGCAAAAGGGGTTTTGCACAGGTGTTTCTGGTTAAGGACCCTGAGACGGGGAGAGAAACGTGGCTTACCCTGATAGGATCAATCCGGTCACGTGAGTCCTTATAAGCAGAGTACCTCTCCCAGCTGTGGTCAGTGGGAGACGTGACTACGGAAGGAAGGTTAGAGGCAACATTGCTGCCCTAGGAACGCAGTCGACCTCTAGAAGCTGCAAAAAGCAAGGAGGCAGTCTCCCCTGGAGCTTCCAGAAGGGAACCCAGCCTTTACCCCAGTGAGACCGACTTCTGGCCTTCAGAATGGTAAGCCAGTAAAACTGTGTTGTTTTAAGCTACTTGGTTTGTAGTAATTTGTCAGAGCAGCAGTAGAAAGCTAACACAAGGTGATTGAGTAGAGATTCAGCTGTTTCACTGAGCACTCCCAATATCGTTATTTGTAAGTTTGGGGGTTTTTTCCTCTCTTGGTCTGGTCTAGTTTTCGCAGAGATGAATCCTTTAGTCCCTTGCTGGGGGTTGTATCAGGCTCAAACAGAGTCTCTCCAAAGTTTACGAGAACAAAGGGTTTCGTATGCATATGATGGCTTCCACGATGCACGGGGTGCTAGGGGACTGAGGGTCTTGGAAGCTACAGCCAGACAACTAGTGAAATTTGTCACCAAAGACTTGAGCTTGCAGCGCTGGAGTGAGAAAAGCTGGCAGTCAGGAAGATTCCAGAAGGTTCGGCATGGAGCTCCCAAACGGGGGCGGAGGGCGGGGGGATGAGCGTGAGAGCTGGTGGGGAGACGGCCACAAACCTGCCACCTCCAACACTGGAATAATGGTTTATGTCCCTTCTGCCTCCTAACTCTTATGCACCTTCTCGCCGGCAAATGGGAGCCTGGAACCATGCAGGGAGAGGGGTTCTGGGAAACGTGGTTCCCAGCCATACGTGGGCTGGTGATGGTGGTGAGTTGACGGACCACAGACAGTTCCGCATAGAGGGACAAGCCTGGCTGCTGGGTCCTGGAGGCTGAACTGCGTGAGGAAAGGGTCTGGGAGTCCCATTATTCGGAATATGGACACAAATTGAGCCCTTCTTTGTAGCAACGCCTCTGTTCTTTCCTTGGCCGTGCTCGATACTCCTAAGTCCAGAGCGTCTACCAGTTCAAGCCCTGCAGGTCGGAACTGGGGTTGGAGAGGACGGGGGGAGAAGGGCGGATTCCCCGGAGACTTCCACAGTCCTGCTCTCAGCCCCACCGTGGCTCCCGAGCCTTTCCGTTCGCGGCCGGCTTCTCTCGGGCTCGCTTCTCTGGCGGCTTGGGTTTCAGCTTTTTCTGCTCCACATTCCCCACGTGCTCCCCTGCTGCTGTGATGCTTGTTCTTTCCGTCCTTGCTGGTTCGTACTTAAGTTGTTTCTTGATCGTCAAATTAGTGGGATTTCAGAAGGACATCCATAACATTCCATATGTTACTGTGTTTAAGTGAAAGTCTGTGCGATTTTTAAGATCAATATCCTGTAGTTCAAAGAGCTCAAAGTCAGGTGACCCATGTCTGGTTCCAGCCGTCCCACCATTTTATTTGTGAGGAGTCGGTTTTCCCATCTCTAAAAGCAACTCTGATGGCAGTTGGTGCCATCAGAGTCCTTTTGAAAGACTCTAATGAAAGCTGTGGTCCTTCTGCTTTAAAGAAAAAAATAGTGCACATGCATATAAAATTGAGTGTGTTCTAGAAGGTTCACGGGCCCCCAATGGCCTTCCACCAACCCTCTAAGGGTATTAACCCCCCCCCCCCCGCCCCGGGGTTCAGAACCGCTGGCTTAGATCATCTCTGAGGTCACTTTTAAGACCTGACCTTCTGAACCCAAAGCTGTTGGCTTAAAAATAATAGATTTCAAAGGTGACATTTGAAGCTGGCCTCTTTTAAAGTTAGCAAAATAGTTTCAATGTACTGTTAGGAAACCACCCCCACCCCCTCCAAAAAAAAAAAACCAAAAAAAAACTGGAGTCCCAGAGTTAGTCTGAATTCAGTTCAGAGAATTAAGGGGCTTGGAGATTTAAGTGGCTGTGGCTGGTGGCTAATTGGCACGGCTGTGGAAGGCTGAGCAGAGATGAAAGAAACCCTCTCTCATTTGCTCACCGTGACAAATGCCATGGAATGAATCATGGTGAGAAATCGAAGCGGTGGCTTGGCCAGCAGGCATCTGATTGGTACGGGCGACAATCGCAGGGGCCCCCCAGCCCTGCTCGCGCGTGGCAGGCGATTTTGAATGACGACGTCAGAAAACAGGCAAAACTGAGCTACAGACTAGCTAACAGCATCCCCATGTCCCCAACAGCCCTACGTTATTTTTGGTCTGTATTTCCAGCTCTTCAGGGCCCGAGGGGCAGCCCGGCTCCTGGGATCCTGGGCGCGTCCTGCCGTGTCCGGCTAAGGAGCACGATGGGCTGGCTCCGGGCGGCGGGTTCAGCGGCCCACGAACGGCGCCATTTTCTGTAGTGCTGGGAAAGATGGGGGGGAGGAGGAGGAGGACGACGCAATTTTTAGTGTAGGTCAGGAGGAATTGTTAAGGGTCTCTACGAAGCAACTTCCCAGAAATTGGAGCAGCACTGCCCTTACAGTTCTTTATCTCTGGACCTGCCTGGAGCTCAGGTCAGCCCTATGCTGCTAATTGTCTCCCTTCGCCATGTGGTTGAGGTTCCTCCGGAGCCCAGGTGTATCGCCCCAGTGGGATTACTGTTGAGTGGGTGGATGCTACACACCTGTGGCCTTTGTGCCAGCTTCCTGTGCCTTAGTTATTTTGTTCTTTCTTCCTTTCCCCTTTCCCCTTTCCCCTTTCCCCTTTCCCCTTTCCCCTTTCCCCTTTCCCCTTTCCCCTTTCCCCTTTCCCCTTTCCCCTTTCCCCTTTCCCCTTTCCCCTTTCCCCTTTCCCCTTTCCCC
>CM052806.1:73935591-73950451 GCA_028533885.1 Nasua narica | reverse complement strand
GGGCAAACAACTTTTAAAACCTATTTCGTTTAAAAATAGTATTTACCCCGTTCTACAGCTGGTAAAATAGAGGTATCAGAAGGGAGGGCTGTCGTTGGAACACCGACAGGTCAGGGAGGGTTGGGAAGAGGCTCTGAAATCTTCTCTGTTCTACCTCATCGATGCATAATGGCCACCCGCTGTAGGTTTTGATTTTTCTGAGCATGGAGTTTAGAACCTCACGGAAATTGTGTTTCATTGATACGTCGACTGAAGAATTTTTTTGGCATTGACTTTTTTTTTTTTTTTAATCCCCATGGTCTGCTTGTCGGGAAGTTCTGGGCTCCACCCCCCTCAGCTATACTCTTTCTCTCCTAAGGGCCAAGGAATAAACTCTAGCCAACTGCTTTGAAAAGGCTCATTCCACCCAGGCGGCCTCGAGCGCCCGATGGCCAGCCCGGCCCACTGTGTGGAAAGCACAGGTAGGTGCCTGAGCCAGCCCTGCCCTGGTATGTGGGTGCGGTCGGGAGCTTCAGGCCAAACTGTACAGACTTGCTGCCTCAAGATGAGCGCTTTCTAAAAGCAGAGAGGAGATGAGGGGCAGTGGGCCCAGAATGCTCCCTCCTGGGCGGTGAGAGGGCCTGCAAGGGGACAGAAGTTCATCAGAAGTCAGAGGTGGCAGGCGGAGAGAAGGCAAGACGAAGGATGGGGGTGCTTCTCCAAATCCTGCCTCCATGGGGGTGGGGGGAAGGGCCAGAAAAGTATGGCCCCATCCCAATCTATCAACCCCGGACATGTCGGCCACCTCCTGCTGTGGGTTGGGCAGAGCTGGGGGAGGCCTGGCACAGGCTGAGTAGCCAATACTGTGCCAAAGGCTTGATGTGGCAGGAGGTGACAGGACAAAGGTATTGGAGTGTGCCAGTTGGGCGCCGGCCTTCTTAGCTGTCAGAACTGGTCTTGGAAATAAGCACGGCCCTTGGGTATACTTTCGTGGGAGGCATTTTTAGTCTATGAAAACAGCTGCCTCTCCCTTCAGGCTTCCTTCCTGTGACTGAACAGGCCAGAGGGGAAGGTCAAGGGCAGGCAGTAGAACAAGGACAAAGGAAGGAGGTGTGGACTGTACATAGCGCCGTGTTCTAATCCTAGCTCATGGACTTCCTGCACATGGAGAACAAAGCAAACAAAATTAGAGCATTGGGTGGGGGAAAAGGCTGGGACATGTGTCAGCGAACAGGGCTTTGACAACTAAAGCACTGAGCAAATAGATTCTTGGGAGGACCCCACTTGGGAATGACTTTGAAATGACCTTGGAAAGGTCCTGTTTCCACACTGGTGTGCATGAAAAGAACCAGTAGCCTCATTTTTCCTACTGAAAGGTTAGGCCAATAACAATACCTCACTGACACGTCTCGAAGGTGAAAGTGGCAACATCCGTAAAGAGAAACAGATGAGCTGTGGACGTGTATACTCACCTTTTTCAATTGAAGACGATGTGGCCGGCAGAGGTGGCTTAGACTCGGGGTCCCTGGGAGAGGTGCTCCTGAGCTCACACCTCTCGTCCCAGCAGCAGGAGTTCCTCGAGGCTACAGAACGTCAGAATTACCGTCTGCTGATTGTGAGAGTGTCCCCAAGGACCGAAACACGTGAATAGTTCCTCTTTGCCTTCTGGAGGAGAACATTGGCCTTGGGAAGCAACCATCCCCCATTCGCTTGGTATCTCAGCGATAATTGGTTGAATGAAGATCTGTGGAATGCCTCCAATGTTGTAGGCACTGCCTATGGGGGTCCCCCGTGACACACCCAGAACTGTGCTCCTCAGGGCCATTGGTAAACTGATTGCAAGTGCTGTCTTTTCATGCAATTATTTTAAAAACCCGTGCTGTTCTAGACAAAGCTGGTGTCTGGTTCAGCGTGCCACAACTTTCTCTCTGAAGTGCTTTAAGTTTGGAGAAAGAGACCCTACACACAGTAGGAGGATAAGCCGATGTTGAATTAGGTAACAAACACTCTGGTCCTGTTGCTGATCCGTATCCTCCCAAGTCGGCCAAGGAAAGACTGATGATGTGGTTTGTCCTTCCTAAATCTGTGTGTCCCTTTGTTTACACCCTCCCACTGCCACCCAACACTAATCTCTCTGCCTTGCTTGTTGGCAAAGAGCTGGTGGAGCTGCATTTTCGTCCATGGGCCAGCTTAGCACTATCTGCGCCAACCTGCCTGTGACTGTCCCCTCAGCGGTCCCCACAAGTGCCATCCACGCCAGCTCCCTGCAAGCAGGAGTCCTGAGAATCCCACGCAACATCTCATCACAAAGTGGAATTTATCTCTAAAGACCGGCTTATGGCTGTCCAGACTTCATCAACGCAGATGCATCTGCCCTAAAATGGAACGTGAGTGGAAGTTAAGACCAGAGCTCAGGACTCTGGAGACTTCTCTCTGGTTCGATCCCAGATCAGAATGGATCACTGCACTGTGACAATTTTTTCTCACATGTGGTATCGCTGTTAAAGCACAGAGTACAGTCTGCCTTGCATTAGAGTCCCTTCTATTCATGTTTTTCTTACCTAATAAGCTGTAAACTTCTTGATGTCCGGGGTCCACATGCCTAGCATGGAGTAGGCATTCTGTGATGAATTGGCATGAAAAGCGCTATTCTGTTCCCACAAAACCTTTAGAGATTAACCTATGATAAAGCCTTATGTAAACACAAATTTGCTGGCTGTCCGTAGTGAAACAGACTGCATTAACGTCAGCCCCCCACCCCCCACTCTGAGAAGGAGAAGCCTCCTTGTCCTCACCGTTTTAGGAACTATGGTATAGCTGCTGCTATTCCCTTGAGACTGAGGGAGGGAACTATTGTTCTTGATCCGAATTTAATTTACTTTGGTGCCAGAGGGCGCCTGGGTGGCTCAGTTGGTTGAGCAACTGCCTTCGGCTCAGGTCATGATCCTCGAGTTCCGGGATCGAGTCCCACATCGGGCTCCCAGCTCCACGGGAAGTCTGCTGCTTCCTCTAAAGCTTCTCTCCTCTGATGCTCTCTCTCACGTTCTCTGTCTCTCAAATAAGTAAATAAAATCTTTAAAAAAAAAATTTACTTTGGTGCCAGATGGTTTTCGGACTCTTCAAAAATCTTCTACTCCTGTTCAGATGTAGTTCAGAAACTAGGAGCATCTGAATCTGTAAATTGTAGGTGAAAATTCTCCCCCAATCCTATTCTTCAAAAGGGGTTCAAGAGAGTAGATAAACTCTATGGCTTAAATATGTGATTAGTAGAATTACAGAAGAAAGACGGGGCACAAACCCTAACCCTATATTGCTTCAGCACATCCCACAACTGAGAGACTTTGAATCCACTGCCATAGCAGGAGTTGAATTTCTCAAGATTAGAGGATTTCAGCACCATGGCCAGAGCCAAAGAGATGATGAATTGGGCCTCCAGTAAATCCTTTGTGCAGGAGGAAAATAAAGGGAATCTTTACCTGAAGGATTCTCCTTTGAAACAGTAGTGCCATACCACTACACACCTTTTCGAATGGCCAAAATCCAGAGCACTGACAACACCAAATGCTGGTAAGGATCTGGAGCAAACAGGAATTTTCTTTCATTGCAGGTAGGAATGCAAAATGGCATTTACAGCCACTTTGGAAGACAGTCTGGTGCTTTCATGCAAAATTAAGCATGCTATTGCCATACATCTAGCAGTTGTTCTCCTTTGCATTTATCCGAAGGACTTGAAAACTTATCTCTGCCCAAAAACCTGCCCATGGCTGTTGATAGCAGCTTTATTCATAATTGCCAGAACTTGGAGGCAACCAAGATTTCCTTCAGCAGGTGAATGAATACATTTTGGTACATTCAGACAATGGAATATTATTCACCAAAAAAAAAATGAGCTTATGGATTGATGAAAAGACATGGAGGAAATTTGAATGCATATTATTAAGTGAAAGAAGCCAATCTGAGAAGGCTGCCTACTATATGATTCCAACTGTATGACATTCTGGAAAAGACAAAACTATGGTGGCAGTGAAAAGAGCAGTGGTTGCCAGGGGTTAAAGGAGAGAGAAGGATGAATAGGCAGAGCACAGAGGATTTTTAGGGCAGTCATACCGTAATGTTGGATACATGTCATCATGGACTATACAACACCAAGAGTTAATACTAATGTAAACTCTGTGCGATAATGATGTGTCAATGTAGGTTCATCAGTTGTAATAAACACACCATTCTGGCAGTGGATACTGATAACAGAGGCTATGCATGTGGGGGGCAGAGGGGTTATGGGAGATCTCTGAACTTGCCTTTCAATTTTGCTGTAAGTGTAAAACTTTTCTAAAAAAAAAATCTTTAAGGAAAAAATTCTTCTCCCACTCAAGTAGGCTTCAGGCCAGTGTTCAGGTCAGCCACAGAAAAGAATGTAGGAACCCCAGCTCCATGCTGTAATAGGCTCCCCTCTATCTCCAGGTGTCACCTGGACCACACCCAGATCCACAGATGCAGGTCTCACTCTGAATGTATCCCATTAAGGGTCTTTTTGACTTTGGAGGTAAGTCCTTTCCCCATACAGGTTTTTGATGTCTGCTAATCTGTGACATGAGAAGGTCCTCTATCTCTTAGCTGTGTTAGTCCGAATGTCTGAGAGCAAGACATGGTAGGAGGCTGACCCCCAGGGCTCTGGAGGAAGAGCTCCTGGTCCAGAATCCTCTCTGGGCTCCCTCTAATAGCCCTGCTAAGGCAAAGACTAAACCTGTGCAAGTGCGGACATATTTAGCATGCAGATAGCACTGGAAGGACAGGGGGGAAAGGAGCTGGCATCCACTGAGCATCCCCCGTGCAGTGGAAATTGCCTTCACCCATCCTCGTGGCAGCCGGATGCAGTCGCTCTCTGGCTCCCTCTCACAAGAACATGTGTACAGACAGGGATGCAATACCCGGCCATGGGGAAGGAAACCATTCTTGTTGGTATTCTGTGTGCCTCACCTTACATAACATATGCATTCCTAAAGAGGTGTGTGATTTAAGTTTCACACACATGTTGTGTTGTCTGAGATCAGAGAGCACACCATCCACGTGTTTCCTTTTTTGTTTCTTATTTCAGGAAGTCCAGAATCCAGCAAATATGAAACTAAATCCTTCCGCTGGGAATATAAGCTATTCAAGGAGACACTTGTAGTTGATGAAATGCTTCCCTGATCTATACTAGAATAGATAACATTGGAGAATGGGGAATGGATAAAACAAACTGCAATAAGTGAATATTAAAAGTCACACAAAGGCACACGTGTACACCTCTCTTTCCGTGCTAACAGTGACAACACAGGTGCAGACGATTGCAGGGTGTTCCAGGGCAGTAGCTCAGGGAGAACACTGTGCAGCCCAAGCTTTCTTCCCAGGCCCTGCTCGTTAATTACTGACTTAACGAGCGCCTCGGTGCTTTCCTCCAGAGCTGCGTTGAATTCTTTTTATTCTTCTTGCAAGTTCCAAAACCAGATGCTGCTTTTATGGAAAAGTCTAATTGCTGTGGAATCTAATGTATGTTCTCCTTTCATGTCCCAGATAACCTCCTTCCTGTTGCAAGTGCAGTGTCCCCGTGACTCAGCTCTCGGTTATGGTCTATAAAGTCACCACACCCTTTCTGGTCCCGCCCGCACGTATTGCTAAGTGTTTTCAACTTGGAAAGAAGCACTTATGAGTTATGTTAATAATATGAGACACTAAAGGACACTTGTCTTACAAACAAAAAACAATAAATGACAAGGTAGGTTTTCTTAAGCCCATGTGCTTGCTTCCCACACCCCGCAGTCTATCCCCATAAAATTTTCAGCACTTTTATGGCAGGAGACATACCAGGAAGATTCGTCATTAGATAGCATGCGCCTAGTTAAATATTTGTCAGTTCTAACATTTTACATTCTTTTCGAATTAGTAAAAAGGGGCAATGAGAAGTGAAACCTAGATACTTAGGGGGTAGTGCAGAATGAACAAAATAGTGACCAAGGAAGCAATGAAAAGTAGACACTGGGTATTCTGTGTTCTTTTAAGTAGTAAGAATTTCTGAATAAATTTGGGGCACCTGTGTGGCTCAGTTGATTAAACGTCAGACTCTTGGTTTCAGCTCAAGTCATGATATCAGGGTTTTGAAATCCAGCCCTGCATGGGGCTCAACACAGGGTCTGCATGATATTTTCTCTCTCCGTCTCGCTCTACCCCTCCCCCGGCTCGTGTATACACTCTCTCTTAAATCTTTAAAAAGAAATTCTGAATAAGTTTCCATCATCCACCCACTCGGATGCTACTATGAATCAATGTACATAAAATCCACATTTCTAATAATCCTCGTGGTAGGCATCTCCCTTCTTCTTTCCCAGCCTAACAGAATACCAATTCTGTTTGGAGGACAAGAGATAATATTTCTCATTAACACTACTTGCCCGGCACAGGGGGTGGCCTTGTGACAAGCGCCTGATCCAAGTACTGCTTCTGCTTCCTGCCTTGAGTGCTGATATGAAGCCTGTCACTGTGGCAGCCATTTTGTAACCATGAGGTTAGAAGCATGAGAAAATTGACCTACAGGCAAAGGATGGCAGAGAAATCTGGTGGAAGCCTAGGTCCAGAATGGCATCATTGCCTTCTTTACCAGCCCTGGACCTCTTAGTGCTTGAAATAAATGTCTACCACACTTTTAATGCGGTTCTTTGTTGCTCAAAGCCAAATACAACAGCAACAATACAACCTCGCACACATCTTAGCTTCTGTTTCTAAATTTCAAAGTTCTGCATTTCTCTCAAATTCAGAGAGAAGTAGCCATGTTATCTAATTTGGGGGTCTAGACTTTGAAGTTCTATAATAACCCACTAATTCATTACAATCAACTCCAGATAGATAAATACCAGAGTAAAATGTAAAAACAAAACAAAAACAAAAAACTGCACCCCCAAGTGATAAATATATAAGACTTTTCATATAAAAGAATGACTGGATTTCGGGATGAAGGACAGCTACATATAAAATCATCAGTGGAATTGTACCCTTTCAATGGGCAAAATCATTGAGTCTGACAGCATCAGTCTTGGCAAGGCTGTGGGGAAATGGGATCTCTCACAAACCACTGGTGAGGGGTTGAACTGGTGTAACTAGTTTGAAAGGCAGTTTTCTACAGCTAGTAATGTTGGTGATAAACATACCAATGACCCAGAAAGTCCTGCGTGCGTGCACAAGAGATCTGTAGGAGAATGTTTGCTGTAGCACTTTTTTATAGCAATGAAACCCTAGAGATATTCAAAGTGGTGGTCAATAAGTGAATGGATAAAAACATTGTGGTACAGTATTGAAATATTAAAACTGGGGGCGCCTGGGTGGCTCAGCGGGTTAAAGACTCTGCCTTTGGCTCAGGTCATGATCTCAGGGTCCTGGGATCGAGCCCCGCATCGGGCTCTCTGCTCAGCGGGGAGCCTGCTTACCCTCTCTCTCTGCCTGCCTCTCTGCCTTCCTGTGATCTCTCTCTCTCTGGTCTCTCTGTGTCAAATAAATAAATTAAATCTTAAAAAAAATATATTAAAACCAACAGGGGCACACGGGTGGCCCAGTCCATTAAGCATCTGCCTTTGGCTCAGGTCATGAGCCCAGGGTCCCAGGATGGGGCACCACGTCCTGCTCCCTTCTCAGCATACAGTCTGCTTCTCCCTTTCCCTTTGTGCTCTCTCTCTCAAGTAAATAAATAAAACATTTTTAAAAGATATTGAAACGGGGAGGGGGGCCTGGGTGGCTCAGTGGATTAAAGCCTCTGCCTTCAGCTCAGGTCATGATCTCAGGGTTCTGGGATGGAGCCCTGAATAGGGCTCTCTGCTCAGCGGGGAGCCTGCTTCCCCCTGCCATCCGCCCCTTCTGCTTGCCTCTCTGCCTGCTTGTGATCTCTCTGTCAAATAAATAAAAAAAATATTTTTTAAAAATTAAAAAATTTTTTAAAATAAAAGATATTAAAGCCAACAAAAGCAACACCCAGCCCTATACTTCAATATGAATCAATTAATTGGTATACTGTAGGCAAGCTCACAAGAACGAATTATGAAGATCTCAGGAACTTGGTGAGCTGGTTGATATTCCATCAGTAGCTTGTGATCAGCCATGTTAGGAGTTTCTACAACACGGAAAGTAGCAAAAGTTACAAACCACTCTCCTTTCCCCTGCAAGAGCTGGTAGTTCAGTATCTCCCAGCACATCACTGGCTAGATTTCAAAAAACAGTATTTATTTAAAAGGGAAGTTGCAGCATGACAGCAGAATAGTAGCATATTTTTAAGTTTAAAAAGTGTAAAGAAATTTTATATATTTGTAATATTTATCAATAGTAATAAACTACAGCCTAAAAGGATAGATGCCAAATTTGTGATAACGATCATCTCTGGAGAAGGGGGACATAGGTGTGGTGAAGGGGAAGAGGGGGTTTGAACTTTTTGTCTGTTATGTTGTATTTTAAAATACCTGAAGCGTGGGGCACCTGGGTGGCTCAGTCGGTTAAAGCCTCTGCCCTCAGCTCAGGTCATGATCTCAGGGTCCTGAGATCGAGCCCCGTATCGGGCTCTCTGATCAGTGGGAAGCCTGCTTCCCCCTCTCTCTCTACCTGCCTCTCTGCCTCGCTCTCTCTCTCTCTCTGTCAAATAAGTAAAATCTTTAAAAAACAAAAATAAAATCCCTGAAGGGGAAAATCCACAGAGCCAGAAAGCAGACTAGTGATTGCTAGGGACTGGGAGGAGGGAGCATGGCAAGTGACTACTTAAAAGGTGCAGGGTTTCCTGTTCTGGAATTGGTACTGATGGCATGAATGCATTGTGGCTCTACTAACAGCTACTGAATTGTTCCATTGAAGATGGCGAATTTTATGATATGGATTTCAGAGACACTTGTATTGTTGAGGAAAAAAATGTGTCAGAGTTGATGAAATGTGATATATTTTATTACATGGAAATGTGAAGCTTCTATACCAATAGCATTGTGTCAATTAGGTAGTGCATTTGCTGCATTTCACAGAAAAACCCATAACAACAGTAACTTAAACAGGTTAGAAGCTTATTTTTGTTTCATGCAGATGAATTCCTAATGTGGACAGGCCAGGACCCATGAACTATCTCTTTGGTTTGTTTAGGGACACAGATTTCTATACAGTATTTGGCTTGTTCAGTATTTGGCTTACATCTTCAGTTACCTTATGGTCAAGGATGGCTGCTGGAATGCCAGCCATCATTCATTCCAGGTGTGCAGCAGGAAGAGGGGAAAAGACAAAATGTTTTCCTCCCAGCTAAATCAGCTTTCTTTGAGTAGAATAAAGATTATTGCTAAATAAATGCTCAGATATCCATAAAACGGGAAAAGCTTTATGATGCAAGGCCACTGTCTTGTTTATCAGTGCATCCCCAGGACCTTGCACAAAACACGGCACATTAAAGGCACTAACAAAAAAATGTATGAAGTGAGTAGATACACACAATGAAATGGATAAATGCATCATAACAATGGTTTAAATATTTTCAGGCTGATAGCGCCCAACAAACATGTTGAGCATTCCTGAAACCTGTTGTACTGTCTGTAGGAAATGAGGTAGGCACCAACCCCACAAGGTGACAAGGTACAGAAATGCCGGTATGCTGTCTGTGTCCAGGGAAAGCAGCGTTAGTACAGGAAGCGGAGTGGCTATGGTGAGAAGCCTAAGCTGATTTTCCAGAAAAACCTAAAACTACAAAGAAATAATGCCAGGGCTTGGAGGTGCTGAGGCCAGCTGCAGATCTAAGAGAACACTGGATATTAAGAGGCAAGCCTTTTGAATTGGGAAGAGATGAAGGGCCAAGCGATCTAGTTCTAAACTTGCTGAGCCTGGAGCCTGACTCAGGACTTGATCTAACGATCCCAAGATCATGACCTGAGCGGAATCCAAGAGGCCACAGTCAACTATCTAGACAACTCATCTATATCAGATGTTGAGCCACCCAGACACCCTGAAGACGATAAAATCCTGAGGTTATGTTCACTTCAAAAATATTTTCAGGGTGCCTGGCTGGTAGAGCCAGTAGAGCATGCAACTCTTGATCTCAGGGTTGTGAGTTTGAGTCCCATGTTGGGTGGAGAGATTATTTAAAATCTTTAAAAACATGTTTTTTCAAAAATAAGAAATAAGGAAGTGTTCATTATGATATAATGTGTGAAAGCACATTAACTATGTTTAGTATAATCCTAATTTTATTGAAAATATATGTATGATTAGAAACAAAGATTAGAAAGAAATCTATTGAGTGACTTTCTAAATATATGATGAAATTGCTCTGATTTTGAAGTATTTTTTCATACTTTTATACACTTCCCAAATTTCCGCAAAGAGCCAGGTTATTTTTCAAATTAGAAAAAAAAAAGTAAGTTTAAAAATCAACTAAAAGACCACTTTAGTCTTAGTATTCAAACCAGGTAATGAGCTTATCAACCTAGGAGAGTAACCAACAGCAGCATATGCTGTGCAGAGCCGAACAATCCTTCTTTAGAGCTTCCCTTGTCCAGCAGTTTGTTTTACAGCTTGAGGGAAAGGGGATGTTGACATTTGTAAATAACATCCACGTGGAATCATGAATATCGCTATATTTTGGGGTGACAATTCAATTCCCTATCCTATATCTCAGTTTTTTAAACCTAACAGTAGGGCATATAAACACTCTTTTTTTTTTCCCCTTTAGTTAACATACAAAGTTATATATATTAGTTTCAGGCGTGCAATATAGTAATTCAACAGTTCCATACATTACTCAGTGATCATCAAGATAAGTGTATTCTTCATACTCTTCACCCATTTCACCCATCCTTCCCCCACCTCCCCTCTGGTTATCATCTGTTCTCTATAGTTGAGTCTGAGGGCACCTGGATGGCTCAGTCAGTTTAAGCGTCTGACTCCTGATTTTGGCTCAGGTCATGATCTCAGGGTCATGAGATCAGGCTCCACAATGCGGAGCCTGCTTGAGATTCTCTCTTTTCTTTCCCCTCTGCCCCTCCCCGTCCCCACATGCATGTGCATGCTCTCAAAAAAAGTCTGTTTCTTGGTTTATGTCTTTTTTCCCTCCCTTTGGTCATTTGTTTCTTAAATTCCACATATGATTGAAATTATATGGTATTTGTCTTTCTCTGACCTATTTTGCTTAGCATTATACCCTAACTCCATCCATGTTGTTGCAGATAGAAAGGTTTCATTCTTCCTTCTGGCTGAATAATATTCCATTGTAAATATATATCCCACCTCTATCCACTCATCAGTCTATGGACGCTTGCGCTGCTTCTATAATTTTGTTATTTTAAATAATACTACAATAAACATAGGGGGGACCTGTATCCCTTTGAATTAATGTGTTTGGATTCTCGGGGTAAGTACCCAGTAGCGTGATGACTGGATTATATGGTAGTTCTATTTTTAACCTCCCGACTGTTTTCCACAGTGGCTGCACCAGTTTGCATTCCCACCAACAGTGCACAAGGGTTCCTTTTTCTCCACATCCTCAACAACACTTGCTGTTTCTTGGGGTTTTGATTTTAGCCCCTCTGACAGGTACGAGGTGATATCTCAGTGTGGTTTTGATTTGCATTTCCCTGATGATGAGTGATGTTGAGCATCTTTTCATGAGTCCATTGGCCATCTGTAGGTCTTCAGAGAAATGTTGGTTCAGGTCTTCTGCCCATTTTTCGTTGGATTGTTTGTTTTGGGGATATCGAGTTATATCAGTTCTTTATATATTTTGGATACTAACCCTTTGTGGGATATGTCCTTTGCAAATATCTTCTCTCATTCTTTAGGTTGTCTTGTAGTTTTGTTGATTGTTTTCTTTCCTGTGGTATGCTGTGCAGACTATTTTGATGTAGTCCCAATAGTTTGTTTTGTTTTTGGTTTTGGTTTTTTTTTTTTGCTTTTGTATCTCTTGCCTTAAGAGACATATCTAGAAAAAATGTGCCACCAAAGTCAGTGAAATTACTGCTTGTGCTCTCTTCTAGGATTTTTATGCTTTCAGATCTCACAGTTGGATCGTTAATCCGTTTTGAGTTTATTTTTGTGTATTCTAAAAGAAAGTGGTCCAGTTTCATGCTCTTGCATATAGCTGTCCAGTTTTCCCAACACCATTTGTTGAAGAGAATTTTTCCCATTGCATATTCTTCCTTGCTTTGTCAAAGATTAATTGACCATAAAATCATGGGTTTGTTTCTGGACTTTCTAATCTGTTCCACTGACCTATATGTCTCTTTTTCCACCAATACCATACTGTTTGGATTACTATTGCATTGTAATATGCCTCACAGTCTCTTTGCTGTGGCTAGGACTCCCAGTACTATGTTGAATAAAATTGGTGAGAGTGTCTTGTCTTGTTCCTGACTTTCAGGGAAAAGCTCTTGGTTTTTCACCAGGTAACGAGTACCACGTTAGCTGGTGAAACATTCATTCTTTATATGTGAGCACAGTCGTAAAGCTTATCACAGGGAAAGTTGTCCTTCTTCAAAGCAGAGAGATTATCTGCTTCCAGATCCGTCCTCAATGGATCACTTGCAAATGATTAAAATGAACTCAGCACAATTTACAGTCACCACCATTCTTGAATTCTTTCATAGTTTCCCACTATTATGAGCTAAGTTGGGTTCCCCAACACACACACACACACACACACACACACACACACACACACAATTCATATGTTGGAGTCCTAAATCCCAATACCCCAGAATATGGCTATTTGTAGAGAGTCTTTAAAGAGTCCGTTATCTTAAAATGAGGTAATTAGTGTGGCCCTAATCCAGTCCTATTGGCGTCCCTATAAGAAGAAGAGATAAGGACACAGACATGCTGAGAGAGAAGACCATGGTAAGACACAGAGAGGAAATGCCATCTATAAGCCAAGGAGAAAGGCCTTGGAAGAAACCAACTCTGGGGACACCTTGATCTTGGACCGCTAGCCTCCGGAATTGTGAGAAAATACATTTCTATTGTTTAAGCCAACCGGTCCATAGTACTTTGTTGCTCTGGCAAACATACCCCCTCATCATGTTAATTGGATGCTTGGTGGCTGTGACAGTTAATTTTATGTGGCAACTTGGCTAAGCTGTGGTGCCTGCTTGTTTATTCAAAGAGCAGTCCCGATGTTGCTGTGAAGGTATTTTCAGATATAATTAACACTTAAATCAGTAGACTTTGAGTAAAGCAGATTACACTCCACCAGGTGGGTGGGCTTCATCCTATCAGTTGAAGGCCCTAAATAAAAAGAGGTCCTCTGTGAAAAGAAAGGAATTCTGACTCTGGACTGCCTTCCGACTCAAGACTTCATCATCCACTCTTGCCAGAACTTTCAGCCTGCCCACCCTGCAGACAACAGACTTGCAACCAGTTCATGATAATAATTCTCTCTTCCCACCCCCATCCCCACTACACGTGTACTACTGGCTCTGATTCTCAGAAGAACGCTAATAAGTGGACTATTAACTAATAACTGAAGACCAACATTCCATGTAATTTCATACTCTTGTTTTATGGAAAACATCTGTTTCCTCATTTCCAAATTTGTGAATCGAAGAGCTGGTCAAAAACTTGCATCCAAGCAAATTAATTCATTAGTGTGCTGCTTGTTTTTCTGTTTCAACGATGACATGGAGCTTTGTAGGAGATGCCAGCAGAGAGCCAGAGAAATGAGAAGAGAGATCACTCATCCAGATGCCTTACAATTTACACCCACGATGTGCTGACAGCCAGTAAATTCCAACAGAATGAACAATTATGGTTATAATTTAAAAACTGCTTTGTTATGAGCATCCTGCTCTTGCCTTTTCATCCTGCCTAATCTTGTCCTGCCCTGTTCATTTACTGCCTCACTTCTTCAGAAATGGCAGGTTTTCTTTCTCTTCTGTTAAATGTATCAACTAAGCTGCTGCTAATCCAGAAAGAAGTCAGCGGATGTAGAGGATGTAGCCAAGATGAGAAACGAAGATGTGAGACAGGAGAGGCAGGCAGGTCTGGGGACTGTACAGATCGTGGAGCCCCTGGAAGGCAGAGTGGTTGGGAAGTCAGAGGGGGTGGATGGAGGGTGGGAGGATGGCCCCATGCTCACCTGTAATCAGGACTATGTATGTGGGGGACCAGCTGGGAGTGGATGACCTGCCAGATGGAGAGTTAAAGTCAAAGGAACTATAGAGATTGTACTCATGAGACTGGCTTTCTTGTCAGCTTGCTCTCAAAGTCACTGTCCAAAAGTGTTTTTTCCTAACACACTGTGAATTTCTACATTTGAGGCTTCCTGTGAGGTGGAGGAGGGGAGTGTGTAGACAACCCACAGGTCGATGAAGAGTGATATGCATGGGATACAGGCCAGCAAGGCATTGGTCTTTGGAACAAGTTACAAGCAGCCCACAAGGTGGACACCAGAACTTTCTGGGAAATCTTGCTCCCCCCAGCACTGAGAAGCAGAGCTATGCGAGAGGACTTTCGGCAGTGATGGAGACCCAGTTTACCTCTGCACTATTCAGTATGGTGGCCTCCAGCTGCATGTGGCTACTGATTTGAAATGCTGCTGGGGAGACTGAGCGACTGAATTTTTTTTTTATATTAACATATAATGTATCACTTGCCCCAGGGTACATGTCTGTGAATCATCAGGCTTACACATTTCACAGCATTTGCCATAGCACATACCCTCCCCCATGTCCATATCCCTACCCCCCAACCTCCCAGCAACCCTTAGTTTGTTTCGTGAGTTTAGGAGTCTCTTATGGTTTGTCTCCCTCCACATCCCATCTTGTTTCATTTCTCTTCCCCACCCCCCCCATAACCCCCTGCCCTGCCTCTCAAATTCTTCATATCAGAGCGATCATGTGATAATTGTCTT
>CM052806.1:73889217-73935091 GCA_028533885.1 Nasua narica | reverse complement strand
ATTAATTTTATATCCTGACACTTGATTGAATTCCTGTATGCGTTCTAGCAGTCTTGGAGTGGAGTCTTTTGGGTTTTCCACATAAAGTATCCTATCATCTGCAAAGAGTGAGAGTTTGACTTCTTCTTTGCCAATTTGGATGCCTGAGCGACTGAATTTTTAAATTGTGTGTGATTAAAATGTAATAGTTATATGTGACGAGTGGCTACCATATTGGACAATATGGCCACATAGTCTCCATAACACACTGATGAATGAGTCTCCCAACATGCAGTTTGGGACACACGAAGTATAGAAATATCTCATATTTGAAATGATGGTGGAAGAATATCCAGCAAGAAAATAGTTTAGCGTTTGGTCCTCAGCACAAGTGGGTACTGCAACCCCATTAGCTCATATTAGGAAGAAAACGTGCTTTGCTGGGATCTGTGTTGGGCTAAACCATAGACTCAGAAGTTCTGAGACAATTGCTCTGCTTTCTCTCCTTAGTGCCTAGGAACTGGTCAGCCTTGATGGGCCTTCTAGGTTTTCTCCATACAGCTTGGGGGGATGCTTCCTCAGGTGTTTTTGTTTTTTGTTTTTTTCTTGAGGGTAAAGACTAGAACCATTATAAGCATTATAAACCATTTTAACAAATGCAAAGTATCCCCCAATATAAATCATAATGAAGATGTTACTGGATTCCCCCTTTGGGGATGAGCAGGAAATGAAGCATTATTTGAGTATAACAGGGAAGTGATTCATTAGCATTATTATAGCTGAGTCTTTAAGGGAAGGGGAGGAGCCCCTGGGTGGCACAGTTGCAGTCGGTTAAGCATCCTACTCTAGATTTCAGCTCAGTCTTGGTCTTGGGGTCGTGGTATTGAGCCCCCTGTTTGGCTCTGCACTTAAGGTAGAGTCTGCTTAATATCCTTTCTCCCTCTGCCTCCCCCCGCGCTCTCGCTCTCACTCTCTCTCTCTCAAATAAGTAAATCTTTAAAAATATTAAAGACTAGTGGACTTCACAGCATGGTCTAAACTTTGGGGAAAGTACTGTCTGGCTTCACCTGCCAGTTTTTAAGAGAACTGTTACAGATTGAGAGGGAAATGAGTGGTTGCAGTAGACACTGGTGACCAGCTTTCAAACAATGCGCTCGAGTCATTTCTGAGAAATGAGCAAATCCTTCCACTCTGACTGTTTGATTATGATCAGGTCCATCTGCCCATGCCCACGAGAAGTCTCCATCTCGCATTGTTTTGGAAATGGTTCCCCTGAGTCAGACCGAGTCATGATAGTTCATAAGTTTGGTTTCCTTTCCATTTATTTTTCACTCCATCCTCTGCATCTACCCCCATTTTTTCTTCTCCCCTTAGAGCTACTTGAGCACAGGAGTATTATCCTTAATCCTAAAGAGTAAGAAAGAAATTTCCTTGTTGGGGAAGGAACTCCACAAGGAATGGGGTGCCATGTAATTTATTGTCCTAAGTGACATGTTAGGGAATACAAGCCATCCCTTTTAATAACCATGCTGGGGCAACAAGTATAACCCCACCATCCTAACAAAGGAAATCAACATGTGAAGGTGGTCAACCTCATTAGTTATCAAAACAAAACCAAAATGGGGGCACCTGGGTGGCTCAGTCAGGTAAGCGTCTCCTTTGGGCTCAAGTTGTGATCCTGGAGTCCCAGGATCAAGTCCCAGGATCGAGTTCCAGCATAGAGTCTCGTATCAGCCTCCCTGCTCCGAGGGGAGTCTGCTTCTCCCTCTCCTTCTACTCGTCCCCCAACTCATGCTCTCTCTCTCAAATAAATAAAAAATACTTAAAAAAAAAAAAAACAAAAACAGGGGCACCTGGGTGGCTCGGTTGGCTAAGCATCTGTCTTTGGCTCAGGTCATGATCCCGGGTCCTGGGATTGAGCCCCACATTGGGCTCCTTGCTCAGCAGGGAGCTTGCTTCTTCCCTGCCTGCCATTCCCCCTGCTTGTGGTTGCTCTCTCCCTCTCTCTCTCTCTGTGTTAAATCAATCAATCAATCAATCTATCTATCTATCTATCTATATCTATCTATCTTAAGGGGGAAAAAAAAAATAAAATGAGTCCACCATAAATCCCCCAGATTGTCAAAAAAGGAAAAAGTGCAGTACCAAAAGCTGGTAAAGCCAAGGTAAAAGTTGACTGGCACTCAGACTGTTGGGAGCACAATTTGCAATCACTTTTGAAAAGAGTTTGAATTTTCCGAGTAAAGATGACCATACATGTATTCCATAATTCAGCAATTCCGCTCTCACAAGACATGTACTAGAATAGTCATAGAAATATTGCTGGGGCGCCTGGGTGGCGCTCAGTGGGTTAAAGCCTCTGCCTTCGGCTCAGGTCATGATCTCAGGGTCCTGGGATCAAGCCCTGCATCAGGCTCTCTGCTCAGTGGGGAGCCTGCTTCCCCCTCTCCCTCTGCCTGCCTTTCTGCCTACTTGTGATCTCTCTCTGTCAAATAAATAAATAAGTAAAATCTTAAAAAAAAAAAATACTGCTTACAAAAGCCCAAAACTAGGATCAACACAAACATACCTAAATATTAAAATGAACACATTTAAATAATAGCTACATGCTACCACAGAGGGTTAGTTAATACCTTTATCGAGTTTCATTGTGTGTGTGTGTGTGTGTGTGTGTGTGTGTGTGTGTGTGTGTGTGTGATGGAAACAGTTCATATGTAGTCTCTTAGAAACTCTTTAAAGTCTATAATACAGTATTGGCTATAATCACTACACTGTGCATTATAAGCTCTCCGGGATTTATTTATCTATTAGTTCCCAGTTTGTACCTCTAAACAACATATTACCAATTTTTACACCCTCCAGCCTCTGGTAGCCACCATTCTACCATTCTGTTTTTCATGAGTTCGGCATTTTCAGATTTCACATTTGATAGCATAAAGGATTCATCTTTCTCAGTTGGACTGACTTAGCGTAATGCCCCCAAGGTCTAGCTGTGTCATTGCATATTGGCAGGATTTTCTTCTTCCTCATGGTTGAATAATAGTCACATATACCTATGCATATAATTGTATACATATGTGTATACATACATTCCACCACTTTTTTATCCATTTGTCTGTTGATTAACACTGAGCTTGTTTCCATATTTTGGCTTTTGCAAATAATGGCTGTACTGAACGTGGGAGTCCGTATGTCTCTTCAAACTCTTGTTTTCATTTATTTTGGATATATACCCAGATGTGGAATTGCCCAATCCTTTAATTTTTAAAGGAACCTCCGTACTGTTTTTCACAGTGGCTGAAACAATTGTATTCCGACCAACAGGGTATAAGATTCCCTTGTCTCTACATCCTTGCCAACACTTGTTATGTCTTTTTTTTTTTTAAGATTTTATTTATTAGAAAGAGTGAGCACCAACAGGAGGAGAGGCAGAGGGAAAGGGAGAAGTAGACCCCCACTGAGCAGGGAGCCTGATGTGGGATTCGATCCCAAGATCTTGAGCTCATGACCTGAGCCGAAGGCAGACACTTAACCACCTGAGCCACCCAGGCCCCCCAATGTCTTGTCTTTTTGATGGCAGCCATTCTAGCAGATGTGAATCAATATCTCACTGTGGATTTGATCCACATTTCCCTGATAATTAGTGATGTTGAGCGTCTTTTCATGTACCTGCTGGCTATTTGAATGTCTTTTTTGGGAAATGTCTCTTTAGTTCCTCTGCCTGTTTTTAAAAGTAAGATTATTGTTGTTGAGTTATATGAGTTCTTTACATATTTTGGATATTACTCTCTTATATATGACACATGGTTTGCAAATATTTTATCTCATTTTGTAGGTTACCTTTTCATCTTGTTGATTGTTTCTCTTTTTTTATTTTTTTAAAGTTTCTTTATTTAAGTAATCTCTGTACCCAATATGGGGCTCAAACTCAACCCTGAGATCAAAAGTCACATGCTCTTCCAACTGAGCCAGCCAGGGTCCTCTTGTTGATGTTGTGTAGAAACTTTTTAGTTTAATGTAGTTCACTTGTTGATTTTTACTTTTGTTGTTTTGGTGTCTTATCCAAAACACTGCTGCCCAGTGCAAAGTCAAGGAGTTTCTTCCTTATATTTTCCTCTAAGAGTTTTATGGTATCAGGTCTTATGTTTAACTCTTTAATCCATTTCAATTTATTTTTGTGGGGACGCCTGGGTGGCTCAGTTGGTTGGGCAACTGCCTTTGGCTCAGGTCATGATCCCGGCATCTTGGGATCGAGTCCCGCATCGGGCTCCTGCTCCGCAGGGAGCCTGCTCCTCTCTCTGCCTCTGCCTGCCTCTCTGCCTGCTTGTGTTCTCTCTCTGTTAAATGAATAAATAAAATCTTAAAAAAAAAATTAAAAATTTATTTTTGTGAGTGATGTTAGATTAGGATCCAAGTTTATTTTTTTCTGCATGTGGTTATCCAGTTTTCCCAACATCATTTGTTGAAGAGGCTATCCTTTCTCCACTGAGTGTTCTTGGTTCCCTTGTCAAATGCGTGGAGGTCTATTTCTGGGCTTTCTATTCTGTTCCATTGGTCTGTATGTCTATTTTTATGCCAGTACCATACTGTTTTACTTACTATGGTTTTATAGTAGTTTGAAATCAAAAAGTATGATGCTTCTGGCTTTGTTCTCCTTCTGATTGCTTTGGATATTCAGAGTCTTTTGTGTTCCATACAAATTTTAGGATTTTGTTTTTATTTCTGTAAAAAAAAAAATAAAAGCCATTGGAATTTTGATTGGAATTGTATTGAATCTAGAGATGGCTTTGGGTAGTATAGGCATCTTGGATATATTAATTCTTCCAATCCATAAACATTAAGTATCTTTCCATTTCTTTGTACTTTCTGCAATTTCTCTCTTGAAGGTCTTGTTATCTTTCACTGCACAGATGTTTCATATCCTTGGTTAAATTTATTCCTAAGTATTGTTTTTTTGATGTTTTGATATTTTATTGTTTTCAGATGTTTTGTTGTTAGCATATAAAAACACAACTGGGGACGCCTGGGTGGCTCAGTTGGTTGAGCAACTGTCTTTGGCTCAGGTCATGATCCCGGCGTCTTGGGATCGAGTCCCGCATCGGGCTCCTTGCTCCGCGGGGAGCCTGCTCCTCTCTCTGCCTCTGCCTGCCTCTCTGCCTGCTTGTGTTCTCTCTCTGTTAAATGAATAAATAAAATCTTTTAATAAAAAAAAAGAAACACAACTGATTTCTGTATGTTGATTTTATATCCTGCAACTTTACTGAATTCATTGATTAGTTCCAACAGTATTTTTGTTGTTGCTGAGTCTTTTGGGTTTTCTACATAGAAGATCATATCATCTGCAAACAATGAATTTTTACTTCTTTCTTTATGATTTGGGTGCCTTTTATTTCTTTGTCTTGCCTATATGCTCTAGCCAGGATTTCTAGAGTAGTGACAGTAGGCACCCTGTCCAGTTTCTGATCTTAGAAAAAAGGCTTCATGTTGAGTATGTAAACTATGGGTTTGTTGTATATGACCTTTATTATATTAAGGAATGTTCCCTCTAGTCTCAATTTGTTGAGGATTTTAATCATGAAAGGATGTTTTATTTTGTCAAATGGTCTGCATCTATTGAGATTATGTGATTTTTTTTTTATCTTTAATTCTATTAATATAGAGTATTACATTTGTGTATGTTGAACCATCCTTGCATCTGGGGGATAAATCCCTCTTGGTCATGATGTATAATCTGTTTAATTCAGTTTGCTAATTTTTTTTGAGAATTTTTGCATCTATATTCCTCAGGGATATGGTTCTATAGCTTTCTTTTCTTGTAGGGTTCTTATCTGGCTTTGGTATCAGGGTAATTCTGGCTTCATAAAATGAGTTTGGAAATGTTCTTTCCTCTTTGATTTTTTTGGGAGAGTTTGAGAAGGATTGGTATTAATTCTTTGAATATTTGGTAGAATTCACCAGCAAAACCATCTTGTCCTGGGATTTTCTGTGTTGGTAGGTTTTTGATTACTGATTCAATCTCCTCACTTTTTGCTGGTATATTCTGATTTTCTTTCTTCCTGATTCATTCTTGGTGGGTTGTATGTTTCTAGGAATTTATCTGTTTCTTATTAGTTGACCAATTTTTGGCATACAGTTGTTTACAGTAGCCTCTTATGATCCTATGTACTTTTGTAGTGTCAGTCACAGTGTTTCCTCTTTCATTTCTGATTCTACGTGAGTCTTTTTTTTTCTTGGTCTTGCTGAAGGTTTTAATTTTGTTCACCTTTTCAAAAAAAAAAAAAAACGGCTCTTCGTTTGTCGATTTTTTCTGTTGCTTTTTGGTCTCTATTTCATCTATTTCCATTCTGATCTTTGTCATTTCCTTCCTTCTGCTAACTGTAGGCTTAGTTTGTTCTTCCTCTTCTAGTTCCTTGAGGTGCAAAGTTAGGGTTTTATTTGTTTGAAATATTTCTATTTTCTTAATATATGCATTTATTTCTGTAAACTTCTCTCTCAAAACTGCTTCTGCAGCATTTCATAGGTTTTGATATGTTGTGTTTCCATTTTCATTTGTTTTGAGATATCTTTTGGTTTTGCTTTTGATTTCTTCGACTCACTGGTTATTCAGGTGTGTGTTGTTTAATTTTTACCTACTCGTAGTTTCCCCTCGTTCCTCTTGTGATTTCTAGTTTCACACCATTATGGTCACAAAAGATACTTGGCAGGGGACCTGGATACCTCAGTTGGTTAAGTATCTGCCTTCAGCTCAGGTCATGAACCCAGGGTCCTGGGCTCAAGCCCAACATAGGGCTTCCTGCTCAGCAAGGAATCTGCTTCTCCCTCTCCCCACAACTTGTGCTCCACTCCTCAAATAAATAAATAAAATCTTAAAAAAGAAAAAAAAAAGATATTTGGTAGGGCACCTGGGTGGCTCAGTTGGTTAAGTGTCTTTTTTTTTTTTTTTTTAAGATTTTATTTACGTATTTGGCAGAGAGAGAGAGAGAGATCACAAATAGGCAGAAAGACAAGCAGAGAGATGGGGGAAGGAGGCTCCCCACTGAGCAGAGAGCCCAATGCAGGGCTCAATCCCAGGACCCTGAGATCATGACCTGTGCCAAAGACAGAGGCTTTAACCCACTGAGCCACCCAGGCGCCCCTTGGTTAAGTGTCTGACTTTGGATCAGATCATGATCTCAGGATCCTGCCATCAAGCGCGGAGTCAGTCAGGCTCCACACTCAGTGAGGAGTCTGCTTCTCTACCCCCCCAAGCCCCCGCTTCTCACTCCTGCTCTCTCTCTCTCTCAAATAAAATCTCTTAAAAAGGAAAAAAAAATACTAGAAATGACTTCAATCTTCTTAAATTTGGTAAGACTTGTATTCTGTCCTATCATATGGTCTATCCTGGAGAATGCTTCATGTGTACTTGAGAAGAATGTATCTTTTGCATCTAATCAATGGAATGTTTGGTAAATGTCTGTTAGGTCCATTAAATCTAATTGTATCATTCAGGTCTACTGTTTCCTTATTGATTTTCTGTTTGCATGATCTAACCATTGCTAAAAATGGGGTGTTGAAGTCCTCTATTATTGTTGTATTGTTGTCTATTTCTCCCTTCAGATCTGTTGGTATTTGTTTAATATATTTAGATGCTCCACTATTGAGTGGATATATATTTATCACTGTTACATCTTCTTGATGAATTGACCACTGTATCATTATATAATGACCTTCTTTGTCTCTTGTTATTATTTTTGGCTTAAAGTATTTGTTTTCTGGCTGTTTTGTATTTCCATTGTTTCTTTTCCCTTTATCTCTGCCTACCTTTGTAAATTGACAATTTTCCATGGTGATATGTCTGTTTCTCCTATCTTTAATACATCTGCTCTAGGTTTTAATTTTGTGTTAAACACAGGCTTGCAAAGACATCTCATAGATAAAACAGTCCATTTTAAGCTGATAGTGACTTAATTTCAGTCATCTGCAAACTCCCCCCATTTTATATTTTTTACATCACAACCTCTTTTTACATTGTGTATTTGTTAACACATTATAATAACTATAACTATTTTTAATACTCTTTTCCTTTGACTTTTATACTAGAGTTAAGTGATTACAGCATCCTATTGCAGATTTAGAATTTTCTAGTTCTATGTACCTTTACCAGTGTGCTGTTTTTTGTTTTCATGTCACTAACTAAATTCTTTTTATTTCAACTTGAAGAATTCTTTCCAACATTTCTTGCAAGGCAGGTCTAGTGGTGATGAACTCTCTCTGCTTTTGTTTGTCTCTGAAAGTGTTTTTCCTTCATATCTAAAGGATAACTTTGCCAGGTAGACTGTTATTGGCTGGCAACTTTTTTCTTTCAACACTTTGAATATGTCGTCCCAACCTCTCCTGATCTTTAGGGTTTCTGTTGAGAAATCCACTGATAGCCTAATGACAGTACCTTTGTAGGTTATAATCTTTTCTTCCCTGTCTGCTTTTAAACTTTGTTCTTTCTCCTTAAGTTTTGACAATTTCATTATAATGTGTACTGGAGAAGGTCTTTTTGTATGGGGATAATAGGAGTGCCTGGCTGGCTTAGTCAGAAGAACATGCAACTCTGGATCTTGGAGTCATGAGTTCAAGACCCATGTTGGGTGTTGAGATTACTTAAAGATAAATTTAAAAACTTAAAAAAAATGAGCTGATCTATTAGCTTCACATATTTGGAGGTCCAGTTCTCTTCCCAGGTTTGGGAAGTTCTCAGCTATTATTTCCTTAAGTAAATTTTCAGTTCCCTTCTCCCTCTCTTTTCTTCCTGGAATCTCAATTATTCTAATATTTAGCCTCTTGATAAAATTCCATAGATCAATAGGCAATTTTTTTCATTGTTTCCTTTGTTTGCCTCTAACTGGGTTATTTCAAAATTCGTGTCCTCTAACTCATTTGTCCTATTTTTAACTTGTTTGACTCTCCTGCAGCTTCTCTCTATTGAATTCTTTTTATGTCATTTATTGAGTTCTTCAGCTCTGGTCTCTTGGGTTCTTTTTTATAATTTCTACCTCTTCAGAAAAAATTCCTTTTAATCATATATTTTTTTTTCAAGATTTCATTGAATTATCTTTCTGAGTTTTCTTGTAGCTTGCTTAATTTCTCCAAAACAGCCATTATGAATTCTCCATTAGCTAGATCACAAAATCCCATACCTATGAACTCATTTTTTGGAGAATTATTGCTTTCTTTTGGTGATGTGAGGTTTCTTTGATTTTTCAGGGGCCTTATAGTTTTACATTGCTGCTTTTGCTTTTGAAGTAGCAGGTGCTTCCTGAAATCTTTGCTAGTTGCTTTCAGATGGGGCATTCTGTTTGGTTTTTATCTGGGGTTTTATCTACCTGCTCCACTCCTCCTCTTCCCTCAAGTGGCAAGATTCTTAACCTTTTGTCTTCTCTGGTTTTTTACCAGTCACCTGGCTGGCTATGGAAACCTCTCTCTTCTTGTCCAGAAGGTGGCACTGTAGCTCCAGTTTGTGGTTTCTCCCTTGCCCACATACTGCGGCCTGTTTTCTGAGCCCTTTCTTTGTTTCCAGGAGCTTGCTCTTGCAGCCACACTTGGAAGCGTGCACAAGGAATTGTTGCAGAGTGAGGGGACATGTGGGGTTAGCACTGGAGGCATTGGGGGTGCCTGACGATCTGCTACTCCCAGGGGCTCATGGGTGGACTTCCTGCCGAGTGCAATCAGCAGGAAAGATGTCCCATGTCTGCCTCTTTCCCCATCTCCTCCCTCCCCCTCCAGTCATGGGGGTCCTGCTTCAGTGCTCTGGGTGCTGTTGGAAATAAATGGGTTTCTCCAGCCACGCCCTGCACAACTGGGATGGCCAGGCATTCACTCACTGCTGTCCTTCTCCCCCATAACAGAGGTCACCACCACCCCTGGATAGATGAGTCCGGCAGTTTCCTAGGGGCTGGAGGGGGAGGGGAGCTGGGAAAGTTTCTCTCACTGCCCCCTTTGCTACGACCAAAAATATTTTTTTTCTCAAATGGCGTGCTGGAATTTCCTCTCAGGAAGGTTGGACTTTTGCAAATTCTCCTCCTGTGCATGGGTATCTGCCCCGGTCAGCACTCTCCAGTCCCCTGCTCCCCCCCTTCCCCCATGGCCAGAGGAATCTGGGCAGGTTAACTGGCTCTCCTGGCTCCACAGCCCATACGGAGGTCTGTCTGCCTCTTACTGGATGCACAGGTAGGTGAGACTTCTTCTGGGTCCCTTGGTGTTTGGATAGTAAAGGATCCAACAACTCCCACAAAGGTGCTTTTGTTCATGGATGGCTGTCTGTTCGTGTTAGAAAGGGGGGTGGTTGAAAAAGGAGGAATATTTTTCATGCCACTGTGTGCCAACATCACTTACCCACCGTAAGGTTCATTCTTTATGATCTATTTCATAACTAGAAAAACTATGTAAACAAAAAAATACAATAAGGAGTGTGAGGGCTATTAGAGCTTCTCACTTTGTGGGGATGGAATGGGATTATTCTTTTTAGGTCTTTGTGGTTGGGAAGGGCCAGAGCATGTACGAATTGTAGACTGTGGTGCAGAACTTGGAGTTGACTTTGAGGCAGTCTGTGGTGAGTTCAGGAAGATGATATTGGTCACACTTTAAAGGGATAATGCCTCCTGCTACACGGAACCCCAGTGCCCAATTAGAGAGCTAGTAATGGTGAGCGATGGTGGTGAGTCGAATGTCAGTGGGAGCAGGCAAAACAAACACAAGTGGGGTTTAAGGGAATGTGTTTTGCAGGTGCATCTGACAGGATGTGTGGAAGGCTGGAAAATGGGGGTTGAAGGAAGGAGAGAGATTGCAGATGATTCTTATGCTTTGGGCTGGACCACTGACTATACGATGAAGTCATTTACTGAAATGAGGCAAGTGGAGGATTAACAGGCTTGAAGGAGGAAATGAAACTAATTTCTTTAATAACTTTAGATATCTCTGTGCACGTGTTAAATAAACCACTGTGGGGACAGCCCCATCTCTCAGGGGAATGTCTGGAGCTGGATGCATATATGTTTGGGAGTCATTAACATATAAATGATTAACAAGCCAAAGGACTTATTCATGACTCCATCGTCTTGAGAGACTATAGATAGAAAAAAAAAAAAAAAAAGATATGAAGGTAGGAGAAAAACTGGGCTAATATGTGGTCATAGAAGCCAAAGAAGAAAGTGTGACCGAATGTTGTTCGGAGATTGAGATGTGAAGCCATGATTGTTTTTGACCAGGGAAATCTCAATGGTGTTTTGGGGGGAAAAGGCACACTGGGGAGTTGAGGGAGGAATGGGGGGAAATGAAGGAAGAGATTAAAGGGAATTTTCATGATAAGTTTCATTCTGAAGGGGAACAAAAAATGGCACAGAGTTTGGAAAGGACGAGGTAAAGGCAGATCTTGTTACCTGTAGGGTGGGAGATCAGTGGGGCGTGCTTGTTTGCTGATGCTGAGGAGCCGCGAGGAAACTAATGATGCAGGAGCTGAAGAGGTTAACTCGCCCGGAGGGAAAGGGGGGTCTGATCCAGGGCACAGGGGAGGGGTGGTTCTTTCACTAGAAGAGAGATCCTCTGGCCACGGATGACCAAGGCAGGTAGGAAGCTGGTTTTAATGACCTAGCTATGAGGGGACTGCTCCTTGATTGTCTATTTTCATCGATTTGGGGAAAAAAGGAATGGGATAATAGTGGATGGAACCCAGGAGAGTGACTCAAAACCTCAGAGCAAAAAGATTCCCATGAGACAATCAATAAATGGAAAGCAATCAACCCCAACATATTCCCTTGTAAACGTTATGATTTAAGGGTAATGAGGGGCGCCTGAGTGGCTCAGTCTGTTAAGCGTCTGCCTCGGCTCAGGTCATGATCCTGGGGTCTCTGGGATCAAGCCCCTTTTTGGGCTCGCTGTTCAGCAGAGTCTGCTTCTCCCTCTCCCTCTGCTCCTGCCCACTCCCCCCTCATGCCCTCTCTCATGTGCACTCTCTCTCAAATAAAATCTTTTTTTAAAAAAAGATTTACAGGTAAAGAATGAATCTGTAAGCATGTACATGGAAAGTAAAGTTTACAAACAAGGTCTTAGCTGGGGTGGAGTAGCTAATATCAGATGAATTCTCCTACTGAAGATAACAGCAAAAGTTGGTATAACTAAAAACCTGTTTTAAATATTTGGAGAATATGTCATTCAGGGAGGGTTTGAGGGGCCAGGATATGTGAGACAAGGGAAACACAGGGAAGCAGACCTCGCAGAAAAGCAGGAGAAGAGAGTCCTAGTAGATAGAAGCAGGGAGAATTTATAGAATTTCCATAATTCAGAAATAACACAGTTGTGTATGTAGAAAATTCAAACAAGTCAACAGGTAGACTATTATAATTAATAAATGCATTAGCAAGGTTATTGGATACAAGATCAGTATTTAGAAATCAATTGTATTTTTATACACTAGCAACAAAAGAATTAGCCACTGGAATTTTCGGAAACCAGGCTGGCTTCATAGTCCACCATAGAATGTGATCGGAAAATAAGGGAATATTGTCTAACAAGTTTCGAGGGGCTATATCCATGATCTGGCAAATTTTCTTCTTCTTTAAAGTGACAGACACTCTTAGATATGGCATGTTGTACCAGCTCTAACAGTGGGGGTATGCAGGAGTGCTCCTTGATTGTGGCTATTTTCCACCAAAAACTACTTGATGTTATACTTCATTCACCTGCAGGATAAATCAAGATAAAGAATTCATGATTGATAGAGACATAGTTTGAAAAAACTGGCAGTAAGCATCAAGTAATTTGATAACAAGCTACTGTAAGATACTATTAAGTGTATTTGTAAAATATTTCTAGACATATGTACAAATATAATTTCGAGAGTAATGAAGGGGAAAAAATGGTAGATCAGTCATAACAGAAGTGGAAGGTAGAAGATGATTTTCTCAAACGTAATGCCATTTTATTCTTGATGTTATTTATTAGTGTGCAACTCACTAAATTTCCAGTAAGTGAATGAACCCTTGCAGACATCACACACATGAAGAAATAAAACCTTACTAGCACCCCAGGAAGTTAAGCATATGTTTTTAAATTAAAAGTAATAACTAGTAGGACAAAAGCAGAAGATATCCAATCTACCCCCCCAAAAGTGGAATTACTAAAGAAACTGCAATTTTGTAAATCAACAGAAGAGGGCGCGCTTGAACTGCAAAATGCCATCAGTGGTGTAAAATCCTAATCTTTGCCTGCTGGTCCAAGAAAAAAAAAAAAAAAAACAAAAAAAAGGGACATTTTCAATGAATGGAAAATGGATGGCAGATCACATCTAAACAAAGCCAGTATAGAAAAGGAACATAAATAAAAATCAAAACATTTCTGCTGATAAAAATTCCCTCCCCAACATGAAGCAGGACGAAACGGATTCACAATAACCAATCTGAATTAAGCTGTCTTAAACATTTGCAGCTATAAAAAACACCTAGAGTCACAAATGCAAAAACTGAGAACAGGAATAGACCCCACCATCACCACCACCACCACCAAGCAAACAAACACAGGGCAATGTAAAACGAGTATCGCAGTAATGGTGGAAGAGAGTCTTTGATCAGCAAATAATGATCATAAATTCCTGTCAATATAAAAACAACCACTTGAAGGCAGTGGAGAACAGCCAAAAAGAGGCAGAACTGGAGGACACTTGGAAGTAGAGCACAGTACTGGATAAGTTTCCTGTTTTGATGACTTTTAGCCTGAAGGCAGCCCACAGTCCTTCTCCCTAGGGGTGACAAAAACTGGGATGGAAACCCACAATCTAACTGGTCTGAAGAATCAAAGGACAGAGTTTGAGGCAACCACAGTAGATAATACAGATGGTAATTAATATGTGTTGAGTTATGTCTCTTCAAAATGCATATGCTGAAGACTTAACCTCCAGTATCCCAGAATGTGACCGTATTTGGAAATAGGGTCACTGCAGATATAACTTAGTTAAGATGAAGTCAGGGTAGAGTAGGGTGGGCCCCAATCCAGTGTAACTGGTGTCCTTATTACCAGTAGGAATGCAGACACAGCCCTGCACCCAGGGAGGGTGACATGGAGATTTGGGAATATAAGTGCAGGAACAAATTTGCAAAATTTTCCGAACATCAAAGAAAATTTTAAAAGAGCTAGGAGAACATACAGCAAAGAAAAAGGAACATATTAAATAGAGCAAAACACCCAATAAATGGAACGTTAAAATAGATTTAAAACCCTGTCTCATGATCCCAAGGTCTTGGGATGGAGTCCCTGCATCAGGCTCCTTGCTCAGCAGGGAGCCTGCTTCTCCATCTGCTTGCTGCTCCCCTGCTTGTGCTGTCTCGCTCTCTCTGACAAATAAATAAAATCTTTAAAAAACAAAACAAGACAAAAAACCCGACCTGTCCCCTGTTTCAATATGTGTAAGCAGAAACTCATTTATTACAAGAAAAAGATTTTCAGATTCATAAAGCAAAGCGTACCCCGTGCTGCATTTAGAGATACACCTAAATCGAAGACCTTCGGAATGGCTAGTGGTAGAGCATTGCAGAGATACAGCAGGCAAATACGACGATAAGAAAGCAGAGGTTCTCATCACGATGTCAGGAAATGTTGCATTTGGACGAAAAGTGTTAAATGAGAGAGCAGAATATGTGGTTGAGGTGCAGGGGTACAAGGGCACCTGGTTGAGGGGACAGGGTAGGGGGACTGTGGGGGCAGGGCCCGAACAAATCAGATTTGGCTACTTAGCACTGACAAAATCCAAAGGCAGAGAGACCGTGGTGGTGAAATGGGAAAGGGATTCATTTTAGCAAGGCCACACACACCCCAAGATGGCAGACTGGTGTCCCAAACACTGCGGGCAAAGTGTCCCCAATACTTCCAGGCTTATAGAAGGAAAATGTGGGACGGAGGTTGGTGAGTACCTGCAGATGGGCCGTAAAGGTCAGGACGATCCTTGTCTTGGGGTCAGTCATGCGGGGTCTCCATGGCTCAGGCAACACGTCCTTGTTGCGTGAGGGGGGAGTTTTGTTTCCCTGGGGCGAGGGGATGCTCTGCTCACAGGGTCTTTGCCTGACTTAGGAGATGAGCTGCAAAGAAGGACTTAATCCATTAGAAAGTTTGAGGTCAGTGTGGAAATAGCTGAAGTCTTCTTTCAGATACAGGATAGTGCCAGGAGCCACAATTCGCAATGATAATACATCTGTGAGGAATGTATATGACCCAAAGAACATTGAAACTACCTTTATAAATCAGAAACTTAAGGATATACAAGAGCAATACATAAAACTATGCTAAAACTAGCAGATGTCACTTTTAGTGCAACACAGGCCACAAGCCTAATGGAAAAAAATGAGATTATAAAAAAATCTAACCAGCATATTCCAACACATGGGATATGCTAATAGGATCTCACCCCAAGGGTATGCCAGGTTTTTCTGCTTTTCTGCCCCAGGACCTGCTCAAAGAATCCCAAACCCTGCTGATATACACTGAATGTACCTTCCCCCCCCACACACACCCCACCACCACCAAATTCATAGGCTGAAGCCCTAACCCATGGTGTGATGGTATTTAGAGGTGGGGCCTTTGGAGGTAATTAGATTTTGAGGAGATCTTGAAGGTGGGGCCCTCTTGGTCCTAATCCCTAGGGCCCCTCTAGGGGCCCTAATCCCACCATGTGAGGACTGGTGAGAAGATGGTCGTTCACAAGCCAGGAAGAAAGTCTTCCCCCAACACGATCATGCTGACACTTTGTTCTCAGACTTCCAGTCTCTAGAACCCGAGGGAATACATTTCTGTTGTCTAAGTCACCTCTTCTTTGGTCTTTCTGTTATTGAGCAGATGAATACACCTGCTGAGCTCACCTGGGAGAATGCAGGGTAGTACTAATGCCCCAGCACCTTCTAGCAGCAAAGCGGGTGGTAGCTGATGGGAAAAGTGAGAATTTCCGAGTTGCCAAGGCTAAATTCCTGGTGAGCATGTCTGAGAGATGGGACACTCTTCCTCCACCCAGCCCAAACTTGGAGCGTAAGGGCTCCACCCCAAGCACAACTAGTAAAGAATATGGGGGCCCTAATTGCCTTTGCTCCATCTTGCTTATAGGGCAGAAGTTTTACACCAGGAGAGGCAAGCCACTCCCCAGCAGCCTACTCCTAAAGCAGGGTGTAACTCCAAAAGAAGCCAGCTCCAGAGATTTCGCCCAGGGGAGAGAGGGAGTCCATAGGATTAGGGAGCATCCAAGCTCTCCCCGAAAAGAACTGACTGTATTTGAAACAGAGCAGGAGGAAATTCCATACTGAGGACGCTCTCAAAAACAATGGCTATTTGGCGGTAAGCCACTAGGAAGAGGCTGGTGGCTCCATTAGAGCAACGAGGTCAACCAGAGGCCAGCTAACCTAACCAGAAGATCTAGGGAGAGACAACTACAAAGAACCCTCCTGAGGTCAGAACAAACCTCAAAGACCTACCTCAAAAACAGCCCTTGCAATGGGGCCAATGTAATCAGATCAGACTATGGAGCAATGTATACCCCAGGGCAGTGAAACAATAGAGCAATCAGCTGGCACTTAGTGAGCCTGACAGCAGGCATGAGCAGAGAAAGAGACAGTCCCAGGGAGTCCTGCAAGAGCCTCCGCCATACCGGCATGATTGTGCGCCTGCCCAAGCGTACACCCTCTGAGAAGCAACATCACAGGCTTCATTCTGGGGGGCAGGTAGACATCACTAAGATATTGCAGCCAGTCACCAAAAAACGAGCAGACAACAACATGCCCTGGAGTGGAAGGAAATCAGCATGGCTACTTGATCAGAATTGCTACCACATACCATCTAAAATGTACAGTTTTCAACAAATAATTATGGAACATGCAGAGAGAAGACCCATGAAGCAGCAATTATAAATACGTGCTAAGAGCTCATGGAGGGGCACCTGTGTGGCTCAGTCGGTTAAGTGTCTGCCTTTGGCTCAGGTCATGATCCCAGGGTCCTAGGATTGAGCCCCTTATCAGGTTCCCTGCCCATCGGGGAGCCTGCTTCTCCCTCTGGCCCTCCACCCCCGAGGCATGCTCTTGCTCCTTCTCTCAAATAAATAATAAAATCTTAAAAAAAAAAAAAAAGCTAATGGAAACCATTCTTAAAGAAGTAAAGGAAAGAATGATGACAATGTCTTATAGAAAATATCAATACAGGGGGACCTGGGTAGTTCAGTTGCTTGGGCGTCTGCCTTCAGCTCTGGTCATGATCTCAGGGTCCTGGGACTGAGCCCTGCCTCAGGCTCCCTCTCCTCTCTGCTCATGCTCTCTCTCTCACTACCTCACTCTCTCAAATAAATAATTAAGATCTTGAAAAATTTATCAATACAATAAATAGAAATTACAAAAAACCAAATGGAAATTCTGGCATTGAAAAGTGTAGCATAAATAAAACATTCACTGGACGGGTTTAGCATTACATGAGAGCAGCCAAAAGAAAGTCAGCAATTTTGAAGGTAAATTTATAGAGATTACATAATCTGAAGATTAAAGAGAAAAAAATGACAAAAAGTGAACAGAATCTCAGAGCTGTGTGGGACCCTGCTAAGCATACCCACATACACATTGTGGGAAGGAGAGTAAAGAGAGGAAGAAGAAATAATGGCTGAATACTCCCCAAATTTGGTGAACAACATTGATCTACACAACCAGAAAGCTCAAGAAACTCAGTGAAATAAACACAGATGCTGAAAGCCAAAGATAAAGAGAAAAAATTGTGGAAAATGTAGGATACTAACTTTAGACGAAGCCCAGTGAAAGGTTTTTTGTTTGTTTGCTTGTTTTTAAAATATTTTGTTTATTTATTTGACAGAGATCACAAGGCAGCAAGGCAGGCAGAAAGAGAGGGGGAAGCAGGCTCTTTGCGGGGCAGAGAGCCGGATGCGGGACTCGATCCCAGGACCCTGAGACCATGACCTGAGCTGAAGGGAGATGCTTCAACTCACTGAGCCACCCAGGTGCCCCCCAAGTGAAAGGTGTATGAGAACTCTCTCTACCGTGTTTGCCACTCTTCTGAACTCTACAATTATTCCAAAAGAAAAAAGTGTAAAAAAAGAAAAAAAAAAGGCAATGAAGACAGAACACAGACTGGAAGAAAATGTTTTGTTTTAAAGATTTTATTTATTTTAGAGAGCATGAGAGGGGAGGAAAAGGAAAGTGGAAAGAGTCTCAAGCAGGCTCCGTGCTGAGTGAGGAGCCCGAAGTGTGGCTCGATCTTATGACCCCCAAATCATGACCTAAGCCAAAACCAAAAGTCAGACACCCAACTGAATGAGCCACTCAAGCACCTTGTAAATGTTCTATTTCTAAATATATATCTCAAAGGACTTACTTCCAGAGTTTATAAACTCCTACAACTCATTAACAAAAGATAATCCAAATAAAAACTGATAAATTTTTAAAAATGCATTATCTGGGGGGACCCTTCACAAAGGAAGGTACGGGAATGGTTAGCACAGGGAGAGGCATTTAACATCACTATTAATCAAGAAATTCAAATCACAAGATACCACTTGACACCCATTAGAATATTGGTGAGCAAGATGAAACAATGGAGCTCTCCTTAACTGCTAATGGGTATATAACACAGTGCAATCTCTTTGGGAAAAGTTTTGGCAGTTACTTATAGTTAAGTATTCAGCTATCAGGGACCCAGTGATCGCATGCTTGAGTATGTTTCCAAGAGAAAAGAAAATCTATCTTCACAAAACTACTATACCCAAACATTTATAGCACCTTTATTCATACTGCCCAAACCCGAAAATAACCCAAATGGGTGACAGGAGAATGGATAAATCGTGGTACAGACACAATGGAAAAGTGGTCAGCAGTAAAAGGGAAGAGATTACTGACATTTGCAACAGCACTTGTGAATCTTTTCAGAAACACGCCGAGTGAGGAAGTTACTCAGTAATACATCGTGATTCCACTTCTATGAAGTTCAAAAACAGCAAACAAATCTCTCGAGATAAAAATCAGAGTATCAATTTCCTCTGGTATGAGAGGATTTACTGGGAAGTGACACAAAGGAATTTGGGGGATGAAAAATGTCTTATATCTTCATTTGGGTGTTAGTTTCACGCATTTGTACTGAGATGGAAAAATCTCTGGTTTTCCTCCTGCATAGGTTAAAACCTAGTCTTTCCCTCCTGAGTTTCTTCACGGTCTGCTTTACTCTCCGATAGGACGCTTTGCTTCGGACCCTTCTGGTCACCAAATGTGTGGGAATTTTTCCCACACCAAACAATTCTCTGCAACACCAACTGGGTAATCCACGCTTTATTGAATCCCGCAGGTTAAGGGCTCAGTCCCACAAGCCTCCCAGCCCACTCCCATGCCAGTCACGAGAAGTATATCCATGACATTTGTCCCACTTGGCTACAAATCAGACGTGCCCACTACAGCTCCTCAGGTTTGATTAATTTGCTAGAGCAACTCACAGAACTTACATTTACCAGTTTATTAAAAAAAAAGAAAGGATAGAAATGAGCAGCCAGATGACAAGATACATGGGACAAGGTCTGGGAGGGTCCCAAGCACAAGAGCTTCTGTCCCCATGGAGTGGAAATGCATCAACCTCCCAGTGTGGATGTGTGCGCCAACCTGGAAACATCTGAACATTGTGCTATTGGGATTTTATGGAGGCTTGCTAAGATAGGTCTGATCAATCATGGGCTCCATTTCCAGCCCCTGTCCCCTCTCTGGAGGATGAAGGATGCGGATGAAATTCCGAGCTTCTAATCATGGCTTGTGGTCTTTTCGGTTGACTGGCCCCCATCCAGGTGCTCACCAGAGTCATCTCATTAGAATAGAAGATGCTCCTAGTGCTCTTATCACTTAGGAATTTACAAGTATTTTCAGAGCTCTGTGCCAGGAACGAGGGCAGCGACCAATATATATGTATTTTCTATTGTCTCATACATACATTTGTCAAAAATTATTGAAACATGTAATTAAAGATCTCCGTATATGTCCAGATCCAAACTATACCTCAAGAAAATAGTCAAAAAGGAATTTCATAGCAGGATGCTTGGGTGGCTCCGTTGGTTGGGTGGCTGACTCTAGATTTTGGCTCAGGTCGTGGTCTCAGAGTCCTCAATCAAGACCTGCGTGGGATTCTCTCTTCCTCTTTCCCTCTGCCCCTCCCCCCGATCATATGAACGCTCTCTGAATAAATAAATAAAATCTGTTTAAAAAAAAATAAAAGCAAATTCATAGAACTAAAACTTAAATTCAGAAATATCTCTAACTATTAAATAAGCCAAAGTTTGAAATACACTTTATTTCTGCCCTCCTTCTGCTCTAGTTATCAGAGATGGCATCCCCAGTCAGGAACCTTTCCAGGTTTTGTGGGGCCTGAAGTGTAGGCAATTTTGGAGGTCTATTGTGAGCCGGAGAACATAAATTTATAGTTAGGCAGGAATGAGAATATTCAGTTAACATTTATAAATTGGAACAAATTAACAAATTGTAAAAAGCTGACAAATTCCACAAACATCACAAATCGGATCCAATATATATATATTTTTTTATTCATTTGTTGCCTGTCAAACCTCTGTATTTTCCCATACATATTTCAGCTACATGATCTTTGATCCCCAGCTTCTATGGTAGTGATTTTGTAATATCCTTTTCTATAGAGAGAAGAGAAAAATGACTCTTCTAGTATGGTTGTATATACATATTTTAAAATTATATATGTTCTATTTATTTATCGCATATCTCTGTGTATTTTGATAGCGTATCAAGATGCCTCCAAGGCTCAACTTCATCCACAGAAGTTATTGCTGTGGTTACAAGTTCATGCCCTGGAAATATTCCCATGAAAATGTATGGTATTTATAATTGGATATGCTGCATTACTGAGTATATTCCTGGTGAAAGAGTATCTCTGTTTTGACTAGGCATCTATGAGAACTAAATCCTGTGCTTGTAATTGCACATGTCTAACAAATGCGAGAATGCTCTGTGGACTGGCTTCTGTGTGTGTGCATTCCAAGCCAGATTCTACTACAACTGACATCATTTTGGTGCTAGGCATACAGTTCTTTTGTGTGTGCGATTTTTGTTTGTTTTTTTGGTTGTTTTTTTGTTTATTTGTTGAGGGGGGGTTGCCGAGGGAGAGAGAATCTTAAGCAGGCTGCACACCCAGCACAAAGCTGGACGCGGGGCTCCATTTCACAACCTTGAGGTCACAACTTTAGCCAAAATCAAGAGTCAGAGGATTGAACCACTGACCCTCCCCCAGGATGCCCCCCAGCATACAATTCGATTGCAAGAGCACTACTGACCCACACCTTTATATCATGACGTTGGAAGAGTTGGCTCTGTGTCATCAGCAGTGTTCTTGGAAGCCATTCCAGCACCAGAAAGCCTAGCGATAACTTAATTTTACAGAAATGACGGCAAATCCCATGAGGATATTCCATCAACCCCAAACTAAATGCATCTTCAGCTCCTCTCCATCTTAGATCCAAGTTACACTGAGGTGACCCACTGGGAGTGGAGCTGAGGAGGCACGTGGCCAAGGGAGAGTTGAAGAAGGAATAACAAGATTCTAACTGAAATAAATCTCACGCTTTGCCAATTTTATAGTAAGGTGACCCTCACACCCTGGGTGCTGGTCCTCTTCCTGGGACCTTGGAAAGGACTGTGCGAGTGGGTGATCTTGAAGCATAGTTCTCATTGACCTTGTTCATATAAGTCTGTCTTAGTCTAGTTCTTAGGTAGCAGGATACTTCTCGAGGGACGCTTCTCCCATTTCTAACTACAGAAACCTCAGCTGTTTCCTTTTCCTCCAAGAAAATCAGACTCTCATGTTTGAGTTGTGTTTGATGATGAAGTTGTTGAGTTCCTCCAAAAGCGGAACTCTTCATCCTTCCCAGGACGCCAAAGGAAGAAAGCTCAAGTGGGAACTTTGTAGCAAATGCACTCGCTTGAACCACAGCGCCTCCTGTGGGAACCGGAAATCTTTTTTGAGACAAGGTGGTTTGTGAGGAAAACCCCTTTTGGTGGAGTTGGGTCTAAAACAAGCTGTACATGATCTCCCGTGATGGTGAGAATTTACAAGAGGAAATAATTAGAAATTTCAAAAGGTATATAGAGAAGGATGTAGGGACAGAATCTAGAAAAATTCACTCAGACTTTCTGTGAAAGACATGCATGAAAAACTAGAGTCCTTGGGGCGCCTTTGTGGCTCAGTGGGTTAAAGCCTCTGCCTTCAGCTCAGGTCATGATTTCTGGGTCCTGGGATTGAGCCCCGCATCGGGCTCTCTGCTCAGCAGGGAGCCTGCTTCCTCCTCTCTCCCTGCCTCTCTGCCTACTTGTGATCTCTCTCCCTCTGTCAAATAAATAAATAAAATCTTAAAAAAAAAAAAAAAAGAAAAGAAAAACTAGAGTCCTTTATTTTCCCGATGAGAAAGATGAGTTAGTTACATCCTTGCGGAGAGGAAACTTAGATTCTCTGGCCACCTCAAATCATGTCTAGGGCAAAAGTATAATGGACATGTCCATATAAATTAATAAATAATACATAAATAAAAATCTACCACTCCCCCCACCCACCTTGTTCTAGTCAGCTCTAGTCTGAGAGGCAGTGTGGTATAAAGATGAATGCACCCACAATCCAGTAGCCCGGGTTTTAGTCTCGGCGCCTTCACTCATCACCTTTGTCACTATGGGTGAGTTACCTCTCTGTGCCTCAGTTTCTCGTTTGCAGAATATTGATAATAATATCTACCTCATCAGCTTCTCGTGATGACCAACTGCGATAATTCACGGAAAGCATGTGGAATAGTGCCTCCCACAGTAAATATTCAATCTATGCGTATTGTCGTGGTGGTGTCATTATATGGCATAGAAAGTCCTCACTCTGGCCCTCACTAGCTATAAAACCCTGGGCAAATTATGTCACCTTTTCAAGCCTCAGTTTCTTTGTCAATAATATACCACTCTGCAGGATTTCTAGGAGCGTTGGAGATAATGAATCTATGTTGAATATAGTTGAGATTCTTAAAAGTGGAAACTCTTATATGTGAGAGCGGACAGCTCAGTAAGAAATAATAGTGTGTTAGAAAATGATTTCTGAATCACATTACCCTTGTTCAAAGCGAGCATTGTTTAGGGAAGAAAAGGAGTCTTGAGATGCAGCTGGGACCGGCCACTCAAAGTGGATGAGCATAGAGATGATAGTGCCGGTGAATTAGCTGTGCGAAGGATTGACATAGAAGATGTGGTATGTAATAGGAGACACTTTCTGGAGATCTACGTGGTGGCGAGCCTCCAAAACAGTCCCCAGATGTTCCCTGCCTCCTGGTATCCGTGCCCTGTGTCCCTTCCCACACTGCATCATGGTTGGCCTCTGTGACCAACAGAATATGGCAGAGGTAGGTCACCTTTTATGTTGAAATATAATTCATATGCATAAAAGTCAGTCTTTTGAAGCGTGTGATTTGGTGATCTTTAGTGTATTCACAAAGCTGTGCAACAATCATCATTCATTATAGAACATTCTCAAAAGAAATTTTGTATCCATTGGCAGTGTCTTCCCATTTGCCGGTCTCCCCCAGTCCCTGGTACTACTAATCTACTTTTTATCTATTGTGTGACTTTGTTTACTCACTCATCGGTTAACAGACATTTGGGTTATTTCTGCCTTTTTGCTATTGTGAATAGTGCCACGATGAACTTTATTCTTTGTCGCTCATCTACGCTAGCATTTGAGACTGTGGATTTTCTAGTGCTGATACTCATTTCCAACTTTCTCATACTATGATTGGAGGCTGGGATAGCACTCTTTTTGCTTTAGGTTGATGTCTCCTTTGTGCCTTAGTATGCACTCAGTTTTGGAAAAATTTTCACGGGCACTTGAAAACAAGATGTATACTTTACTTTCAGGTGTAATATCTTTTATATCTTTATATTTTTTATATCTTTTATATCTTAATTAGCCATCCCTTATTAACCATTTTATTTATATGAATAAATATCTTAGCCATATGTGACTTCAAGTAGTAGAAAACCCACCTCAGAATGGCTTGAGCTATAATGAGACTCACTGGCTCCCATGACCATAGGTGTAGGGGTATGGGGGAGCCTCAAACTTATCTACCAGAGGCCACAGCACCAGATAATTTTTCTGTGATTCTCTTGGGCTAGACTCTTGCTTGTCAGCATGAGGCCAGTTGCTTTACAAGATGGCTAGATAGTTCCAGAACTCACATTACCACACACACAACAACGTTCTAAAGACACCTGACCATGTCTCTCTCTCTCTCTCTTTTTTTTTTTTTTTTAAGAATGAGGGAACTTGGCCCAGACGCCCCAACAAATTTTCCAACTTTTTGGCCTAAATCGGATTATTTGCCCCCATCCAATCTCAAGTAATCACCAGTAAGGGACATCGCATGCAGTGATCGTGTTGACCTAGTTTGCTGAAAACTGTCACTGGTAGGCCCGATAGGATGGTTCTGATTAGGTTAGAGCGATGAGGGCCTACTCCTGAATTCCAGGCAGGACTCATTCCCATCCCTCCTACCCTTTCTCCAGTCGTTTCTGCTCAGTGAGGATTGGGGTAGAAGGGACAAGAACCAGTGGGGAAATAGCCACAGTACCCACTACTTTTACCTTTAAAATCTCTTTCTCTCTCCTGACGAGCAGAAAGGTAAACTAAGATCTTCCAGTACTATTTCTCTTTGTGGTTGGTTCCTCCAGATTTTCTTTGTTTTTCTGTTTTATTTGGTGTGAAATATGCATGACTGTTAAATGTGAAATGTGAAATGGAATGATTGTCTCATTTAATGCTCTTTAATTTTTCTTTAATTTACCATTGTTTGATATTAAAATCTCTGCTTTCTCTTTGTTTAATTTGCCTTATATGACTCTTCCTCTCCTTTTATTTTTGAGCCTTCTAAGGCACTTTACTTTTGGCCGTGTCCTTTATAAAGAGATTGGCTTTCTGATCCAATGTGAGTATTGTTTCCTTATAACAGCAAAATGAATCCCATAGGTTTTGGGTATTGATTCAATACACTGAATCTTCTTTTACTTTACAAATTAGATTTATATTGGATTCCTACCCTGAAAAATAAGGAAATAAGCATAATTCTATTCTGCATCTCTCTGCACATTTTCCCCTTCACACTCAAGTTTGGTTACCCGAATGTTATTGTTATATCTTTAAATAACATGCAAATATTTCTCACATTAACTTTGAACAGTGTCTATTAACTTTCCATTATGCGTGTTGTAGCATTCATCAGTAGCTCATTTCCTTTATTGATGAGTAATATATGAATATATTAGATTTTGTTCATCCATTCACCAGTTAATTGACATTTGGATTATTTCTAGTTTTTGTCTATTGAGAATTATGCAGCTAAGAAAATTTACTTAGAAATATTTGTGTGGGCATATGTTTCCATTTATCATGGATGGATATCTAGGAGTAAAATTGCTCTGTTGCATGATACATTTACACTTAACTTTTTTTTTTTTTTTAAAGATTTTACTTATTTATTTGACACAGAGAGAAAGATCACAAGTTGGCAGAAAGGCAGGCAGAAAGAGAGGGGGAAGCAGGCTTTCTGCCAAGCAGAGAGCCCGATGAGGGGCTCGGTCCTAGGACCCTGAGATCATGACCTGAGCCGGAGGCAAAGGCTTTAACCCACTGAGCAGCCCAGGTGTCCCTACACTTAACTTTTTAAGAAAATGCCAAAATGGGGACACCTGGGTGGCTTGGTTGGTTAAGCGCCTGCCTTCAGCTCAGGTCCTGATCCCAGGGTTCTGGGATCGAGTCCTACATCAGGCTTCTTGCTCAGTGGGTGGCCTGCTGTTACCTCGACTTGTATGTTCTCTCTCTCTCTCTAAAACATTTATGAATTTTTCTTTTCTTTTCTTTTTTTAATAAAGCCGTTCTTATAGGTATGTAGAAGTGTCTCATCGTAGTTTTAATTTGCATCTCCTTATGGTGTTGGGCATCTCTTCTTGTGTTGTGAGCTATTCATATATCTTCTTTGGTGAAAAGGATATTCAGATTTATTGCCTATTATTTGATTTTATTATTTGTCTTATTATTGAGTTATAAGAGTTCTTTATATATTTTGGATCAAGTCCTTTATCAGATAAGTGATTTGCAAATATTTTTCTCAGTTTTTGGTGTGACTTTTAATTTTTTAATGCTACTTTTGAAGAGTTTAAGTTTTGGGGCTCCTGGGTAGCTCAGTTGGCTAAGTGACTCTTAATCTCAGCTCAGGTCGTGGTCTTAGGGTTGTGCGTTCAAGCCTCAGGTTGGGCTCCATGCCCAATGGAAGCCTACTTTAACAACAATAAAAAAAGAAGAGTTTTAAGTTTCGATGAAGTCTGTTTGATCAGTTTGTTCAGTTATGGATTGTGGTTTGAATATCATATCTAAGAAATGCTTGCTTAATCCAAGATCACAAAGATTTTCTTCAATGTATTTTAGCTATTATATTTAGGTCTATGATCTATTTGAAGTTGATTTTTGTGTCCTGTGGGTTAAGGGTATTTTTTTCCTTTTGTCTCAGGACCATTTGTTGTTGAAAAGAATATTCTTGGGGTACCTGGGTGACTTAGTCATTAAGCATCTGCCTTCAGCTCAGGTCATGATCCCAGGGTCCTGGGATCGAGCCCTGCATTGGACTCCCTGCTCAGTGGGAAGCCTGCTTTTCCCTCTCCCACTCCTTCTGCTTGTGTCCCCCCACCCCACCCCAGTCAAATAAATAAAAATCTTAAAAAAAAAAAGTTAGCTGCTATTAAAAAAAAAGAAAGAAAGAAAAGAATATTCTTTCCCCCATTGAATTGCCTTGGCCCTTTTGTTGAAAATAAATTGGCCATAAGTATAAAGATTTATTTTTTTTTTTTAAGATTTTATTTATTTATTTATTAGGAAAGAGAGAGAGTGAGAGAGAGCAGGTCAGAGTGAGACGCGGACTCCCCATGGAGCTGGGAGCCCGATGTGGGACTCGATCCTGGGACTCCGGGATCATGACCTGAGCCGAAGGCAGTTGCTTAACCAACTGCGCCACCCAGGCACCCTAAAGATTTATTTCTTAATTCTGACTCTTAATTCTGCTTCATTGATACCTATATGTATCCTTACACTAAAACCACCCAAGCTGTAAAAGCTTTATAGTATGTTTTTTAAAAAAGGTATATGAAATCCTATACTGTTCTTACTTTTCAAAATTGTTTTGGCTACTTTAGGTTCTTTGCATTCTGCATACAATTCGGGAACAGCTTCTCAATTTCTATTAGAATGCTCGCTGGGATTTAGATAGAGATTACATTGAAACTTAGATCATCTGGGAAATAACTGCCACCTGTTAATACCAAGTCTTCCAATCCATAAATATGGAATGTTTCCCACTTATTTAGCTTTCCTTTATCATAGCAATGTTTTCTAATTTTTAGTGTACTTTTATTAAATTTATTCCTAAGCATTTTATTCCTTTTGATACTATTATGAAAAGAATTATTTTCTTAAAACTATGGAGGTTCCCACAAAAATTAAAAATAGAATTACTATATGAGCCAGTAATTTCACTACTGGGTATTTACCCAAAGAATACAAAAACACTAATTCAAAAAGGTATATACACCCCTTGTTTATTGCAGCTTACTTATAGTAGCCAAATTATGGAATGAGCCCAAATGTCCATTGGTAGATGAGTAAAGAAGATGTGTGTGTGTGTGCGTGCGCGCGTGTGTATATATCTCCAATGGAATATTACTCAGCCATAAAAAAGAAAATCTTGCTATTTGCAACAATATGGATGAAGCTAGGGGGTATAGTGCTAACTGAAAGAAGTCAGAGTAAGACAAATACTATATGATTTCACTCATATGTGTAATTTAAGAAACAAAACAAATGAACAAAGAAAAGAGACAACCTGAAAAACAGACTCTTCTCTGTAGAGAACAAATGGTTACCAGGGGGAAGGTGAGTTGGGGGATGGGTGAAATAGGTGACAGGGATTAAGAGTACTCGTACCGTGAGGTGTACTGGAGTACTGTATAGAACTGCTGAATCACTGTGTTTATGCCTGAATCTAGTATAACTGTAACTACAATGGAATTAAAGAAAAAAGAATTATTTTCTTAATTTCATTTTTGGATTGTTTGTTGCTGGCATATAGAACTACAATTGATTTTTTACTTATATCCTGCAGTGCTCACTTTGGCAGCACATATACTAAAATATCTTCTATCCTGCAAACACGCTAAACTCATTTATTAGTTCTCGTAAATTTTTGTTGACTCTTTAGGATTTTCTCCATATAGGATTATGTCATTGGGAAATAAAGACTAGCTTCTTCCTTTCAACCTGTAGGCCTTTAATTCATTTTCTGGCATTACTGCATTTCTTCACTACACTGTCAAATAAGAGTGGTGAAAGCAGACATTCTTGCCTTATTCTTGGTGTTAGAGAGAAAACATTCAGTCTTTGATTTTTAAGAATAATGTTGTAGCTTTTTGGTAGATGCCTGTTTTATAACATTGAGAAAATTCCTTTATATTCCTATTTTGTTGAGAATTTTTATCATGAATGGTTTTTGACTGTTGTCAATGCTTTGCTTCTATTAAGATGATTGTGTGGGTTTTGTCCTTTATTAGCATGATGTGTTACATAAATTGATATTTGAATGTTAAATCAGTCTTGCATTCTTGGCATAAATCACACCTGGTCATGGCGTATAATCTTTTTTACCCATTGTTGAATTTGATTTGCTAATATTTTGTTAAGGATTTCTGTGTCTGTGTTAATTAGGGATTTGATCTATAGTTTCTTTTCTTATCATGTCTTTGTATGGCTTTGTTATTAGAGTTTTACTAGACTCCAAATGAGCTGGAAAATCTTCCCCCCTCCTCTATTTCCTGAAAGATTTTATGTGGGATTGATATTATTTTCTCTTTAGATACTTGATAGAATTCAAAGCCATCTGGACTTGAGCTTTTCTTTGTAGGAAGATTTTTAATTACAAATTTAATAACTTTGTTATAGGTATATTTAAATTTTCTATTTATATTTTAGTCAATTTTGATAATTTGCGTCTTACTAGGAATTTATCCATTTCATGTTGGCACAAAATTTTCCATAACGGTCCCTTATAATCTTTTTTATTTTTGTAGGGTTGACATTGATGATCCTTTTTTTTGGTCTGATTTGGGTAATTTTTGTCTTTTCTTTTTTCTTGATCAGTCTAACTGAAGTTTATCAATTTTGTCCAGTTTTTCAAAGAACCAACTTTTATCTTTATTGATTTTTTTTTTCTATTCTGTTTTCTATTTCACTGATTTCCATTCAGATCGTTATCTTCTTTAGGCTTCCTTATGTTTTAGGTTTACTCTTCTTTTTCTAGGGTATTAAAATGGAAGCTTAGATTATTGATTTGAGATCTTCCTTTTTATTTATTTATTATTATTATTATTTTTAAAGATTTTATTGGGGGGGGGAGTTGAACGGGTGCTGGGGGAGGGGCATGGAGAGCAGGCTTCCTGCTGAGCACGGGGACCAAGGCGGGGGCTCGATCCCAGGATGCTGGGATCATAACCTGAGCGGAAGGCAGACATTTAACTGAGCCTCCTGGGCACCCCTATTTTTTTAAGATTTTATTTACTTTAGAGAGAGAGTGAGACAACACACGTGTGGGGGGAGGGGCAAAGGGAGAGAAAGAGAGAAGATCTCAAGCCGCCTCCTCACTGAGCGCAGAGCCTGATTTGGGGCTGGATCTCACAATTCTGAGATCGTGACCTGAGCCTAACTCGAGAGTTGGATGCTTAAGGACCGAGCCACCAGGTGTGCCTGAGATCTTCCTTTTTAATATAGGTATTTAAAGCTATAAATTTCCTCTAAGTGCTGCTTTACATACATCCCATAAATTCTGCTATGTTTTTATTTTCATTAAGCTCAAAATATTTTAAAATTCCCATTTTGAGTTCTTTTGACACATGGGTCATCTAGAAATATGCTGCTTAATTTCCAAAGTTTTGGGGATTTTTCCAAATTTCTTCCTGTTGATTTCTAATTTGTTCCATAGTAGTCAGATATGCTTGGAATGATTTACAGTTTTTTAAAAATTTATTGAGACTTGTTTTAAGACTAGCATGTGATCTGTGCTAGAGAGTATTCCATGTGTCCTTGAAATAATGTGCTTGCTGATACTGTGGGGTAGGGTACTCTACAAAATGTTAGGTAAGTTGAGATGGTTAAAATGCCGTTCAAGTCTTCTATATTCTTGCTAATATAGACTACAAAATGTGTAGTCAGATCACAGTTGGAACTTACTTTTTAATTTATTCTGATAATATCTGCCTTTTGATTGGGGTGTTTAGTTCGTTCACATTTAATGTACTTATTGATATGGTTGGATTTACACCTGGAATTTTTCTATTTGTCTTCTGTATGTCTATAACTTTTGGGGGGGTGCCTGAATAGCTCAGTTGGTACAGTTTATGACTATTGATCTTGGGGTTGTGAGTTTGAGCCCCATATTGGGTGTAGAAATTACTTTAAAAATCTTAAAAAAAAAAAAAACAAAAAAACCACAATTTTTTTGTTACTCTGTTTCTCCTTATTGCCTTCTTTCATGTTAAGCAAAAATTTTAGTGCACCATTTAAATTCCTCTGTTGATTTTTTAATTGTACATTTTGAACTGTCTTCTTTGTGGTTTCTGTAGACTAATGCTCAATGTAATTCTGATAAAACAGGAACTTTATTATACTATTTCCTCCTCTCTTATTGCATTTGTGCTTGTTTAGATGCTATTTAAATGCTTATATTTAATATATTTATATTTTGTGTATATAGTTTATAGCATGTATAATATAGCACATAAATGTGCTATTATACTTACATATATATATTTTAAAAGATTTAATTTATTTATTTGAGACAGAGAGAGAGCATTAGTAGGGGGGAGTGAGAGAAGCAGGCTCCCCCTCCGAGCAGGGAGCCCGATGTAGAGCCCCATCCCAGGATCCCGAGATCATGACCTGAGCTGAAGGCAGAGGATTAACCCACTGAGCCACACAGGCGCCCCCCCTTTTTTTTAAAGTACTGAAACGATAAAAGCATGCTCACCAAAGTCTATCAACACTACTTGAAACTTCAAATAAGAAAATGACTTAAAAAAAAAAAAAAAGATCTTATAGTTGGAATGGATATCATGGCAGCTAAGTTATTCAATCAGACAGACCTATGCAGACCCTTTCCAAAAAGTATCTCTTTGTCTTGATATTGCCAGCTGAAACGTAGGGTGGACAGAATTTCTTGACCACAAAACTGAAAGATTTTAGTAGAGTTGGCCTAGTACAGATTTTAACGGAAACCAGACTGTCTTCAGATCTACAGATATATGACTTAGAATTTACTCAAAAGAGCTGCAGAAAGTCTTCCTTAGGGAAAAGATTCCAAAAACTCATTTCATGTATAATCCCCCCTTTTTTTTTTCTGAATAGTGACCTCAGCAGTGTAACACTAGTGTACTTTAAGGGGGAAAAAAACTTCATGTAAATATTTCCAGATAGCAGGGCTAGTTGATAGAGATCTCTGACTTTGAGACACCAGCAAAGTGCCTCCATTCAGATGGTGCCAGCTCAAACCCTTCCTTGAACCTGGCTCGGTGTATATCATAAACTTGCCTTGCTTGACTATAAATAGACTAGCAGGGAGCAGCAGTAAAATTTCCACATCACTTCCCTTCTTTTTGTTCCGCTGACAGAATTTTCTTTTTTTTTTTTTTCCCCTGCAGGGACATGTTTAGAAGTTTCTGTTCACAAGGGAAGCTCCCACTATCAGATTGAGTTCATTTCAAGCCTGCAAGCAGATGCTTTTATATGTATATAAAGGGAACTGACTAATAATCACATCAAGGAGGAGAATTTGGGTGGAGATGTCCAGACTGATGGGAGCCTAGTGGCTGCATTGAAAGCTCTTACTAGAAAAGGAGAAAATCTCATCATCTCCAGCCATAGTGGAAGGACTTGTTGGGGAAGGAAAGATATTGTTCCCAGTGTGAAAGTGCCTTATTTACCTGCCCTGGAGTCATGGAAGGTGCATTGGGCCAAGGTTGTTCCCCTACCTGGCTCCCCTGTGGGCCATATTGTACTTCAAGACTTCCTTTCTGGGGTGCCTGGGTGGCTCATTGGGTTAAAGCCTCTGCCTTCAGCTCAGGTCATGATCTCAGGGTCCTGGGATCAAGCCCCGCATCGGGCTCTCTGCTCAGCGGGGAGCCTGCTTCCCCCTCTCTCTCTGCCTGCCTCTCTCCCTACGTGTGATCTCTCTCTATCAAAAAAAAAAAAAAAAAAAAAAGGCTTCCTTTCCACTTGCCAGTGATCACACAGGTTGTTTAGGGGGGGATGACAATTTAAAGTAATGTTTTTAAAGTAGCAGGCAGTTCTTGACCACCCACAGTAGCACTAAGAACATGTCCTAACCCCTGTAGGCTCGGTCATGGGACCAGGTGTAGCAACAAAATGCATTTTCCAAGATGTCAGGGACCTGGGTCAGGTGAACTTGCTACCTTCTTCATCTCCTCTGGCTGGGAACTGACTCTGAATGGGAACATTCCTGAAGGGTTTATGATTTAGTGAAAATGTATGAGTTTTTTCTTTGTTTCAGTTTTCTTAAGTTCCCTAGTATATTCATCCTTAAGTATCACTTGGGGTTAAGTCCCATTATATTAGAATGGCAGATTCTTTCCCCAATAAAAAAGCAGCCTCTGGATTTTTGGATATCTGGCTTTGACATAGGTCCATCTGGTGTGGTAACAGCACAGACACTTTTACGGTATCTTTTCTAAGTTCCTCCTGCACTTTGAGGCTGAGCAGGAAGTACAAGAGTTGTTAAACACAAAAACGGATTTATTCGGTGTATTACCTGATTCGTTCTCTCCAACAGACCATGGAAACAAGACTGTCTCCAATTAGGAACTAAATCATTCCAATATGTCTTTGTAACTGCAAATGAATTAGCGCTTTTTTAAGAATTTGCATCTATATATCCAGAAAATATAGACAGTCACTGCCTTGGGAAAAGGAATAAAGTGCTTTAGAAAGTTTAGAAAAGGACACAGGACCTTCCCGCAACTGTCTTCCCAAGGTTCCGCACAACCTGAGCATAAGAGAAGGCATGAGAGTTACAAGTATTGAGAAAGGTGCTTAGCCAATATTTCTTAGTTGACTTGTAACCCCTCCTTTTCTCCTAAGCAACAGACAGCACCAGTGTAAACTGTATAATGGAGAATGATTCGAAGGGCCACCAGACGACCGTGACCCAGGCTATTTACTGTAGTGGGTCTCTAAGTGTGTGCCCGGGACCAGCAGAAGTAGCATCACTTGGGAACGTTTTTAGAAATGCAGATTCTTGGGGGGCTGGGGGGGCAGGGGCACGCCTGGCTGGCCCAGTCAGCAGAGCATATGGCTCTTAATCTTGGCGTCACAAGTTCGAGAACCACATTGGGTATGGAGATTACTTTTGAAAAATGTAAATTCTCGGGCCCCATCCCAGCCCCAAACCCTGGTGTGTTTTCTGTCACCATCAAACAGTCCAGTTCTTGGCAGTCACAGGCTGTGTGTCCTAGAAGCTTAACTCAATTCTGACATCATCTGATGTGAAATATTGGGGTCTGGGAGTGAATAGTCAGGAAAGAGTTCTTGAGACGTCTTCGGTGCCAAAAAAGGTGGCTTTCTTAAAGCATGGGGACAGGACCTGTGGGCAGAAAGAGCCTCACTGGGATTGTGAGGAGTTACTGATTATATACTTTCAAGTTGGGAGAGGGTTAGGGATAGCCTAAGTCAAAGGAATTTGGAAGCAAGGTATCCAGGACCTTGAGGGGCTGCTGTTAGGATCAGGTCATTTACTGCTGTCTAGTAAACCTTAGTCATGAGACCCTTCAGATGTGTATCAGTGGGCCTTATGTTTGATTGCTAACATATATCCTGGGGGGGTAGAGATAAAGGAAGTTTCCAAAGGGATTTTTATATGTTAAAGAAGAACCACAGGATCCTGGAGGTTGGGCTAGTGTCAAGCTCATTTTGCCTCTAGCAAAGCATTAACATTGAGGCAGTTGAGTTCCTGGAGGTAGGTTACTCTGCCTGGCCAAGCGCTTGTAAGTTGTAAGGAAGTTTAATTTCTTTCTATATTTCTTTTGCAAAGGTTCTCCACACCCACCTACCTAGAGATAGCGTCAGATTCCACAGGACAAGGGCTCCATCCCTCAAGACCGCCCCCACTTTGGACACCGATCACCAGTCCGGGCTATCATCCGTGCTTCTGGCCAATGACCTCTAAATCAGGGTTCCCATGGCTCCCTCCTTGAGTTTGATGATTTGCTCGAATGGTTCACAAAGCTCATGGAAACCTTTACTTACTTTACCAGTTTATGATACAGGATATTATAAAGGAGCCAAGATGACGACGAGGCAGATGAAGAGGTATCTGGGGTGAGGTCTGGGAGAGCACAGAGCTTCTAGCCTCCTAGCTTGGGGGAGGAGGTCACCAATTCGGAAACTCATCAAAGCTTGTTCTAGAGTTTTTATAAGGAATGACCTCCAGCTCTCCCGACCTCCCAGAGGTTGGTGGGTGGGGCCACAGTTCCAACTTTCTAAGGCCAGCCATCCTGATGACCCAGCCCTGCTCAGAGGCCACCGAGGGGCCCCATCCTGTCACATTAGCATGAACTCTGGTGTGTTCTAGAGGGGCTCCTTATAGATAACAAAAGGTACTCCCGTTACTCAGGCAATTCTGAGAGTTTTAGGAGCTCTGTGCCGGCAACCAGAGACGAAGACCAAATATCTTTATTATTTTAGTACCTGCTGACCCCGAAACGCTGGGGATGGGCCCAGCAGTCCCTGTCCCTAACAAGTTCTCTAGATGACCCTGATATCTTTTCTCCCACTTCTGGGGCCCCCGGTCTCATACATTTGCCACATCTCAGAAAGAGAGCAAGATGAAAGTCAGTTTCAATAAGAAAACCATATCAAACAGAAGAAATAACGATAAAGAACTAAAGGCCATCATCACCTCGGCTTTGAGTCGGTTAATGCATCTTATTTTTAGATCTCATCAGTGATGTTTTACTTCTTTCTTTTCAATTCCAATAAGTTGGAATGAGAGTTCATTGTACCCAAAAGGGCTAATATTCACCCAGAATGCACTAAAACACACACAAGTCAGCATCTGGCTTGACTGGAGGGGGGCACCCCTGTCTGCAAGGCTCTAGGTAAATCTCCCCAAAGGGCCAGGGTAGGGAACGCAAGCTCACAGACTAACTGCTCTTGGAATTTTACTCACACGTAGTAGAAAACACAAATGAGAGCTCCATCATGAAAGTATCAGGACAGGATCCCAGCAGCAAGAATTCACTCGCGATGGTTCAGATGAAGAGACCTTACTTAGTGAGGGCAAGAGTTTAGAGGTGTGGGCAGAGTTTAGGGAACCAAGGGAGCAAGGGCCAGGGACCCCGAGACTAGCAGCAGTGCAGAGATACTAAAATCCCTTGAGTGGAAGAGACAGGGAGAAAATCGTGTCACTGGGAAACAAGTTTTTCCCAGTGGGAACTGTTTGTTTTTCTAAAGTTTTTATTTATTGAAGTAATCTCTACACCAAACCTGGGGCTTGAACTCGCAATCCCGAGATCAAGAGCTGCATGCTCTTGTGATTGAGCCAGCCAGGCTCCCTGGGAACTGTTTTTCCTGGAGGATACAGTTATTGCCCAAGATGGGACTTCAAAGCAAGGAAGGAAGGGGGGGGGAATAGTCTGACTTATCTCTCCCACGCTCTAATTTCTAGCCTCCCATTTGCCAAACTCAATGAGAAGCCAATGGCAGGGAGCCCAGTGATAAACTCCCCACGGGTCTAACTCTGAGGTCCTGGGGCAGAGCGGAGATGGGTGAGGATAAACGGGTAGAGGGAGGGAACCGAGATAATGAGAAAAACAGAAATCACCACTTTGAGGTCTTCACTCTCCTTCAACTATTTTTATGAGAATTGGTCCATTATTTCTCTTTTACGATAGGTAGCTATAATATTGAACTCTACTTTTTATAGGGTCTCCACATAAATATTTACTGTCTCAAGGTTGTATTGACTCTAAAGATATCAGCAGCTATGACTGAGTCAATAACCAGAATTATCAGAGATTTTTAAAACTTTGGAAATGTCATTTGGAGCAATTTATGTAGGTAAATAGCTTTAAAGCATTGTTTATATTCCACAAGAACAACTCAAAGGCATTAGCATATTTTAATTAACACATTTTAGTAGCAAAATTATATTTAAATTACATTTTGTTAGCCTGCTAATAGCTTTACAAGTAATTTTCAGATGCATTTGAAACTCTGCCCAGAGGGTTTTACTTGATACAAAACAACCAAATAATTTAGCAACATTTATACACAGTTTTGTGTAAACATCCAAATTTCTAAAGCACATCAGGCTCCTATTTTGGATTCTGTGATGAACACAACATCAGTGGAGGAGGGACACAAAGTTACCTTCTTATAGTCATCTCTGCCTTGTGGATAAGGACCAGATTCCTAAGCGTAGGGCAGGCCGAGGGTCATGCCACACTGGCCTCTGGGAGCCAATTCTGGGTACTCCTTCTCTGTGCAGTGACGTCACACTGATAGTTTGAAATCTGCCATGATAAGCATGTTCACACAGAGAAAGGGACAAAAGGTGGGGCACCTGGGTGACTCGGTCGGTTGAGCCTCAACTCTTGATTTCCGCTCAGGTCGTGATCTCAGGGCTGTGGGATCGAGCCCCGCGTGGGGTTCTACGTAGGGCTCTGTGTGGGCAGTCTGTTTGAGGATGCCCTCTCCCTCCGCCCCTCCCCCTGTTTATGTGTTCTCTAAATAAATAAGTCTGGAAAAAAAAATGGGCAAAAAGTATAAATAAGGGCTTTCTTTTCTCTTTCTCTCTCTCTCTCCCTCTTTCCCTCTCTCCCTCTTTCTCTCTCTCCCTCTTTCTCTCCTTCCTTCTTTCTTTCTTTCTTTCTTTCTTTCTTTCTTTCTTTCTTTCTTTCTTTCTTCCTTTCTTTCTTCCTTTCTTTCTTCCTTTCTTTCCCTTTCTTTCCCTTTCTTTCCCTTTCTTTCCCTTTCTTATTTTTCTCTGTTTGTTTATTTGAGAAAACACAGAGGCCCCCTAGGTATTCAGCTTTTCACCTGGGCCTGGTTGTACTTATGATTTATCTTTGCCTGGGATTTGCTGGGGGTCCTCCCTGCCCATACGATTTCCAGAGTTTAACTATTTCAAATTAACTCTGTGTTTGGGGCTGATAACACTGCATGTTTTCATCTTGTCAATCCCGTTGGTACCTGCGTTGGGTGAAGAGACACCTCCCCTCACCCCCCACCCCTGGTGGGGGGGCATCTCTGGCACTCTCCTCTGCATCTTTAAACTGTCAGTCTCTGGGGGAAGGAGGCCTCTTTGAGGACACTTTGCCTCACCTTTGTGCCCAGGAGTGGGCTGAGTCAGCTCCCAGCCACTACTGTACCTCCCACCCCACCGACTTCTGCTCCCCGGCCTCCCCCCGCCTCTTCCAGGGACCCTGGTAGCTGGTCGAGGCCCCTCCAAGGTCCCGCTGCCCGAGGTCCTGATTTTGACTCAATAACATGCACTTTTTTTTTTCTGGACTACTATCATCCCTTTACCTCTCCTTACACATTCTATTTACTGAAGGAAGGAGGTGGAGCCGAACCCAGCTCACTCCTCCCCCACTTTTTCAGTTCAGAAGCTACATAAGCCAAGGCAAGCGGCCAAGATCCCAAATTAACCTAAACCATAATTTTTCTTCTAATACTTGAAACCTTGGCAAGTTCTGGGCATAATGCCAGATGCTTTCTATCCTAGGCTATGAAGGCCATCATTACCTAAATAAAATTGTGCCTGAAATAGAAAAGTCAGCTCTTTAATTCATTAGTGACATTTGCTTTATGCCATTATAATTTACTATCCTTGGGAGCTACACAGCACCCTGATAACGATGAACTTCCTATTCATCACTTTCTTATTCACATTTAACCCAAAGTATTATACTGTTTCGCCAGACTCTGATAATAGGCAAATAGAAGTTTAAAGAAGTTACTTGACACTTGACCAACAGAAAGTCTAAGTCTGTGTAAATACAAGCAAATACTACCCTCTCTGCAGGTGAGTTTCCCCATTTGCAAAATGGAACCACAGTGGAACCCATGTGGCGAGGCTCAGACAAGGCGCCAAATAATTGCAAAAATAAGCATCCAAACATATTAATCATCACCTTCATCGTTATTGTTAGCATGGAAGCCCACAGGTTCCCTTTCCTCTGAATTGACTTAGATCCACACGATCTTTGTGAGTCCAGAGTAACCTCAATTATTAATCAGGTTTAAAAATTTTCTACCTTAGAATTGTTTGGGGTTTTTGTTGTTGTTTACTTCTGTGAAGAGAGGTAACCTAGATAATATAATTTATTTTAAAAGTAGCTTTCTTTTATTACTATTTGGTGAAGGGTGGATGTTAAAAGTGGATATTAAAAGTTGTTTTTGGACAACGTCCATTCCGTGTTTCTAGAAAGAATTCTAAAATGCCGAAGAAACCGCCATCTAAGAATTTAAGTTGGGATGGAGAGTAACAGAGCCATATAAAGGGTTTTATAATGCGATAGAGTTTACCACTCTGACTCTAGTCTTGCCCTCCATGTTTGGAATTCTCTCCTTCTAGCAAAATAATGTAATCGGCTTGGTGCGATCACAGGAGATTTCCCAGCAGAACATGCAGAAACTGGTGGGGGGAGGGATGTTACTTTAACAGACGAATATACTTTATTAGTAGTGATTTGTCTAATATCCATATTATTATCCTGAAAAATCTAGCATATTCTGTTGTAAACATTTAAAATTCCTCTAAGTATTGGGGCCCCTGGCTGGCTTAGTTGGTAGAGTAGTCGACTCTTGATCTAACGTTTATGATTTCAAGCCTCATGTTGAGTGTGGAGCCTACTTAAGGAGAAAAAAAAAAAAAAAGAATTCCAGAGGTGCCTGGGTGGCTCAGTTGGTTGAGCATCTGACTCTTGGTTTTTGCTTGGGTCACGATCTCAAGGTCATGGGATCGAGCCCTGCATGGGGGTCCGTGCTCAGCAGGCAGTCTATTTACCTCCCTCTCTCTCTTTTTGCAACCCTCCCAGCTCATGCATGCGCGCTTGCCTTCTAACATAAATAAGTAAATCTTAAAAAAAAATCCTTTAAATACTCAGTCACTTAATAAGTTAAAAAACAAATGAATATAAAAAAAAATAAGAGTTCCCAGGGCACCTGGGTGGTTCAGTGGGTTAAAGCCTCTGCCTTTGGCTCAGGTTATGACCTCACGGTCCTGGGATCGAGCCCCACATCGGGCTCTCTGCTCAGTGGAAAGCCTGCTTGCCCTCTCTCTCTCTGCCTGCCTCTCTGCCTACTTGTGATCTCTCTCTCTGTCAAATAAATAAATAAAATTTTTTTAAAAAGCTAAAAAAAAAAAATGAGTTCCTACACATTTAAATGCTGATTACAATTTAAATTTTTTGTGCCTAGTAGATTCCTGGAAATGCTTTAAAGCCTTTTAAGACTAGGTATAAAATAAACAGTCATTGCAGAAGAGATGCATACATGTATGCTCTCACTGGTTATAAAAGGGTTAATACCATGATTTAGAATTTTCTTTTTTTTACCCCAACAGGGAGATTCCTATCATAAAAGCCTAGAGTGTTTCTCACCTAACTGCTCGTCTTCTCAGATCTAAATCCTTGGCATTCATCCAATTTCACTTGCCAGATTAGGGTGCATAATCATTTTGGACCTTTTTCTGTTTTAAAACTGAAATGAGGATTACCAGTTCCTCCATATTTCTATTGTAATTCAGTTACAGAGTAATTGAAGGTTTGTGCTTTTTAAGCCTTTCGGATATAAACAGAGTTGCCTGAATCTAATAATAATCCAGGTAAGGGGAATTATAATTTAGAATTATCCCGGATGAAGAAATACCAATTAGCCGTGTGTAAATTGTGCTGGGGTCTCATACTTAAGGCTCTTATTCACTCCCCCCTTTTTTCTTAGTCTTTTTTCCCCCCAAATCAGGCTCTACTAAGAACGTAATTCTTCACCTCTAGTGAGATTGGAATATAAAGGGGCGGGAAGTGCTCTCGAACGACCACCTCACGTTGTTCCTGGAGCGTCTACTCCTGCCGCTAACTCAGGAAAGGATTCAGAGAATCCTGGGGTGCTGCGGCCACTCGCTCTGTCTCTGGCAATCCCAAGGGCGCCGGAGAGATGGAAAGCATACCTCCTGGCTGGCTTTGCCAGTGCTGTTGCCGAATAAACTTGGATGAACTCATCGCCAGAGAAGCCAATAATTTGAGAGAGGAGGGTTTGGAAAAGAGAATGGGAGAAATTTCTTTTGGGTGCCAGCAGCCGGGGCAGGTGACAGGCTCAAGGCTAAACACCGGCCTCTCTGCCTGCCCGCAAGCTGGACACTCTGAGTTTTAGAGAGAGAGAGAGAGAGAGAGAGGTTCCGGAGCGGTGGGGGTTGGGATGTGCAAGAGAGCGGGCAGGGAGCACGTAATCACAGGGGGTAGGGGGGTGAGGGGTTTACAGTCTGGGTTCAGCCCAGGATCCTGGATGGGAAGGGGACGACGTGTGGGGCATGGTCTTCTAGGCATTCCGTGGCTATCAGAGTTTTTCTGCTCTGGCGGTTGAGATGTTCTGGTCCTTGCGAAACCCTTTCACGGATGCCTCAAGAAAGTGCGATAAGAAAGAAGCCCTGTGGGTTTCAGTTAGAGCACTGGTTAAGCAGGCTTGTCTATTTCTGCTTTTAACTGCTGGGGTCTCCAGTTGAGCAAGAGGGCTAGCTAACAATATCACCATGGAGATGGCTAGCTAACAACGTCACCATGGAGACAGGGCTGCAGTTTCTCTATATCACAGTTGCTGTTCCTGGGAAGGACTTGGCCCTTTTGGGGGCTCCAGACTTACACTCCCTGTCTTCAGTCCCAACTCCTAATGAATTGGCTTATTTGAAGCAGATGGAACTATTACCGTCCAGGAGGCAAATGAACCAGGTGTGCTCTTCAAGAATCACCAGGGAGTAAAAATGATGGGGACACGGAGTTGGGATGGGTGCCGGTGGGGGGCAGCCCCACCTGCCTGCAGGTGAGCAGAGCCCTTAGCTGCTGATCAAGAGTGTGTGAAGAAACGTTTCCAGCCACGCCACCAGCTGTCCCCGAATCCGGACTGCACTGGGACACACAGATGTGTCAAGTGGGGCTTTTTACAAGAGCTAAAGAACGCTCTCCTTGGGTGAGAGGACTCCACAAAGTCATCTAGTCCATCACCGTCAGTAACGAAAGAACAGTGAACTTGAAGGGTAAAAAACTGACAAAAACGTTTTTGGAGTTCAGTACAGATGTTAAGCCTTTTACTTTTAGACAGAGAGAGAGACTACTGGCATGGAAATTTTCAAGACAAAATGGAAAGCCAGGCACGGATCACCAACTTTGAGGAAAATACATAGTTTGGAAGAGGAAGACCAGAATTAATGGGGAAAATAGTCCCCAGAGGAAACAAATAACAGAGTGCTCACTCTAGAATGGGAAAAGACCAGTTAGCATCTTCAGGAAAAGGCCGGCGATATTTAATCCATAAAGCTAAAATGCAGTCCCATAAAAAAGGGACATCGCAGAACCACAAAGAGCATTCAGTAAATAAAAATGTGATTGGCAAAATGGAAAAAAAAATCAGTATAAAACCTGAAAAATGCAGGCAAGGAATTCTAAATGAAAGTTAAAATATAAAGGGAATGAGTTGGAACATGTGAGAGAAAAACCAGTAAAAGGCATTGAAGTTAGTTAAGGAGTTCCAAATTTGATGAACAATATTCTAAAGAGAGCGAACAGAGAGGACAGAAGGAAGGAAATCCTTAAAAGCCACCGAATGGACAAAACAGGAAACAATTTCCCTGAACAGAAGGCTTTCGGGCTTCATATTGGAAGGGCTCACCATGTGTCCATTTGCCTAAACAAAAAGGAGCCAGGCTGAGACTTGGTCTCCCCCAGTCCCTGCTGGTCTCAGGTCATTAACCCAATCTGGCATCTCCTACTGTGTCCCCCCTCCCCAGATTCCACGGCCTCTGGGTTTACAAAGGAGTAGCCCACCACACACAGAAAACCTAACAATAAGAAAATATTTTAAAACTCTACCAGACCTCTAGAGCTGCCCAATCACAGGATATCCCTGAGACACAGAGTATCTCCGTTTCTTTTGGAAAGCAGCACTTTCAGCAAATTCATAATGAAAAGAAGCAGCTCTATAGCTCTAATCTATAAAAAGAACTTCAGAAGATATGTGGGGGGACAGTGGGAAGAGAAGTTGAGGGTGCGTGTGGCTGAAATTCAGACACACCTTTCCTGAATTAGACATGAAATGAAAAGCCCCTTGGTAAACCATTCACTTGCCAATGTACCAGCTCCTGGAACAGAAGCCCATGAACTAGAAATTTCTGAAGTAAAGCCTATGGCTACTTTCAACCATTTATCCCAGAAAGCATACTTTTATTTATTTTTAAGATTTTAAGTAATTTCTGTACCTCACGTAGGGCTTGAATTCACAACCCTGAGATCAAGAGTCTTATGTTCTTCGGAATGAGCCAGCCAGGTGCCCCAAGAAAACATGCTTTTATAACTGCTTCAAGATGTTCTCAGAAGTTGCCTGAACTGAAACTGATCACTCTGGTTTCACACTGTAAAGTCATTAATACTCTGACCTGTGTTCATTGCTGGCTTGTGTGTGTGTGTGTGTGGTAGGTTCCACAAAAGCTGGGATGTTGTGTGTCTTGTCCATTTCTCTCCCCCATTGTCTAAGACTGTTCCTGGCACATGGTAGATACGCTGTTACTGTTGAGTGAATGAATGAACGAATGAATGAATGAACCCCCCAACCAACAAACAGAAGTTCTGACTGTGCAGTTTTTTTTGTGCCTTGCGAGACTCCCTAGTCCAAACTGTGGTTGTTGGTGTTAAAAGTCAAGCTTGTCCCCAATGCGGATCCTGGGCTCAGATTCAAGGACTTCTAAGACGAGCTTCTTTCCCATCCCTGTTGTCAGCCCCGTGAACATAGGTGTAAAAAGTTAATGTGGGCAAAGGCAGTATTTGCCATGTCAAAATGTAAATGTTCATCAGTGGAGAATGGGGAAGTGTTGGGATGTGAGGAAGTAAAAAGCGATACTGCTCTCTTTCCCTCTCCAGAGGGAGTTTTTCTTCCTATCTTTCCTCCGTCCCTCTTCCCCCTCCTCTTTTTTTTTTTTTTTTTTTTTAAGATTTATTCATTTGAGAGCATGGGCAAGCCTGGGGTGGGAGGGAGGGAGAAGGGGCAGAGGGAGAGAGAACCTCAAGCAGACTCAGATTCAGTGTTGAGCGGGGAGCCTGATGAGGGGCTCAATCCCTCCACCCTGAGATCATGACCTGAGCCAATATCAAGAGTCAGACACTTAACCCACAGAGCCACCCAGCTGGCTCTCCCTCTCCCCGTCTCCCTCCCCCACTTTTACCGCCCACTCTCTCTCCTTCTCCCTGCCTCTCTCTCCCTAACCCCTTTCTAAGGAAAAGTCCTAATTCAAAGTCTACATAGAGCTTCCCTAGACAATGGGACTAAAATTCGAGGCCATGGGTAGGCTTACTGCTGGAGACAAGCTGAAGGCCAGGGCCGCCACTCCGACCAAAGCCCAGAAAGGACAGGCCACCTGTGCCCTTGTGCCCCATTTCCCCTCCTGGCCTCATCAGATAAATCACTCCTACTGAAGGGATGGAATCACTCATACTGTTACACCCTGGGGGTGGAAATTCCCTCAGGAAACCTGTGGGAGAGGAATAAGATTTCCTACCAGATAAATCGTCTGTGGAACACCCAATGTGAAAGTACGTGTTCATTTACAAGAACAAAGTCAGGTGCACAGTTACTGACACAGGAACTGTTCCAAAGGATAGGACAGGTGAAGGGAAAATTGCAGTGCTATGGCTGATTTTTGCAGAAATAAATGAATAGGGGCGCCTGGATGGTTCAGTGGGTTAAGCCTCTGCCTTCGGCTCAGGTCATGATCTCAGGGTCCTGGGACCGAGCCCCGCATGGGGCTCTCTGCTCCACAGGGAGCCTGCTTCCCTCTCTCCCTGCCTGCCTCTCTGCCTACTTGTGATCTCTCTCTCTCTCTGTGTCAAATAAATAAATAAAATCTTTAAAAAAAAGATAAATGAATAATTCTAAGCTATGTTAGCACATGAATATATAAGGAAAAGAAAGAGGTCTATGCATAAACTTAGTGATGGCTATCTTTGGGCAGGAATTATCGGGGATGTTTATTATTATACTATGGTGGTGATGATATCTGAATTTTGTATAATGGAAAGGCATTTCTTTTATAATCACGAAAAAAAGGAGTTGAAAAAAGAATTAGAAGTAGAAGATTTTTCTGTTTTTTGGTGCTAGAATCACCTTGAGGAATAAGAGACAAGCCAAACAGGTGCCTCGAATTGGCTGTACAGGTGGCCTTGCCCGTGGGCGCTGATTGTCCCGTGCCCGCACTGCTTCTCCATGCCGTCCCCTTGGTGGGCCTCCCATTGCCCTGTCCCCATTTCCTCCTGCTCCTCTGGGACAGGAAACCATGCTCTGTGACTGCTATGGCCTCTGAAGGCACAGAGGAACACGCACGGGCTTTGGCGTAGGCGAGCCCAGGCTCAAACGCTCGTGCTAATAGGTCCTTAAGGTTTGACTTGGGGCAGATCACTTAGCCACAGATCTTGGTCAAAATTCATCAAACCGCACAGTTACAATGGGTGCCTTCTATTGTATGTAAATTCTGTCTGAATAAAGTTGATTTTATTTTTAAAAAATATACAGGAAGTCAAATCACATCAGTCCTCTGCTCAAAACCTATCAACAATCTCCTTGCGATAGGAGATCACTCTGGGTAAAGCCTTACTCCGGCCTCCGGGACCTTTCCCGATCTTGCACCTTCCCTGTTGCCTGCCATCTCATCTCCCACAGTCCTCAGCACTGACTCCACTCTCACTGCTGAGGTCTCCTCAGTGTTCCCCAAACAAGGCAGCATGCTCATACTGCTGCCTCAGGGCCTTTGCACTGGTGGTTCCTTCTGCCTGGAATGCTCTCTCCCAGACAGCTGCATTTACCCTCTACCCTGCAGGTTTATGCTCAAATTCCATCTTCTCAGTGAGATCCATCCTGAAAATCCCATTTAAGACTGCATCTAGACATCTTTTTTTTTTTTTATTTAAGACTTTATTTATTTAGGGGCGCCTGGGTGGCTCAGTTGGTTGAGCAACTGCCTTCGGCTTAGGTCATGATCCCGGAGTCCTGGGATCGAGCCCCACATTGGGCTCCCAGCTCCATGGGAGTCTGCTTCTCCCTCTGACCTTCTCCCCTCTCATGCTCTCTCTCACTGTCTCTATCTCAAGTAGATAAATAAAATCTTTAAAAAAAAAAAAAAGACTTTATTTATTTAGGGGCGCCTGGGTGGCTCCGTCGTTAAGTGTCTGCCTTTGGCTCAGGTCATGATCCCAGGGTCCTGGGATCAAGCCCCACATCAGGCTCCCTGCTCAGCAGGAAGCCTGTTTCTCCCTTTCCCACTCCCCCTGCTTGTGTTCCCTCTCTCACTGTCTATCTCTCTGTCAAATAAATGAAGAAAATCTTAAAAAAAAATTTATTTGTCAGAGAGAGAGCACAAGCAGGGGGAGGGGCAGGCAGAGGGAGAAGCAGGCTCCCCACCGACCAGGGAGCCCGATGCAGAACTCGATCCCAGGACCCTGGGATCATGACCTGAGCC
>CM052806.1:73820545-73888717 GCA_028533885.1 Nasua narica | reverse complement strand
GTTCTAGCAGTCTTGGAGTGGAGTCTTTTGGGTTTTCCACATAAAGTATCCTATCATCTGCAAAGAGTGAGAGTTTGACTTCTTCTTTGCCAATTTGGATGCCTAATCTCAAACTTTCTTAAAGCAACTTTGACAAAATGGTTCCAAAATTTATACAGAAATGTAAAGAACCCAGAATCACACACAAGAAAAATTCTTGGAAAAGAATGAAGGAAGAGAATTTATTCTACCAGACATGAAGATTTGTAACAAAATAAGGAAGAATCTATAACAAGGAAGTAGGGCGTTGGCACGAGAATGAACCTGTTGAGCAATGGAGTAGAGCACGTGGGGGTGAGGAACTAGGAATGTAAAAATGCCTGATTCATGACTAAGCTGGCACTGTAAGATAGAGGGGAAGGATAGGCTTTTCAATAAAAGGGGTTGGAAAATCTGAGTATTTGCATATAAAAAATAAAATTAGATCCCTGTCTCATACATAACACAAAAGTCAACGGAGCCATCATAAAACTGCTCCAATGAGCAATTATGAACACACTTAATGCAAATGAAAAAACAGATTCAGGAAAGAAGTGCATAAAGAAGAATTAAATGACAACTTTGTGATGGAAACATATAATAACCTAAATTTTAAAACTCAGTGGATGGGCTTAATAGGAGAATGGAGAGGACAGAGGAAAGAACCAGTGAACTTGAAATAGAATTCTACTGAATGTTTAAAGAATTAATACTAATTCTACACAATCTCTTCCAGAAAATAGAAGATGAGGCCAGTGTTACCCTGAACCAAAACGTGACAAAAATACACAAACACAAAGAAAACTATAAATGAATACACACCTCTTGAATAATAGATGTGCATTTTAAACAAAATATTAGCAAGTAGAATTCAGTAATGTATAAAAAGAATTATACGCTGTGACCCATTGGGACTTATTCCAGGGACGCAAGACTGGTTCAGTAATTGAAAATCAACCAGTGTAGGGGTGCCTAGGTGGCTCAGTCAGTTAAGTATCCTCCTTTAGCTCAGGTCATGAACCTGGGGTCCTGGAATCAAGGCCTGCATAGGGATCCTTGATCAGAGGGGAGCCTGTTTCTCTGTCTCCCTCTGCCCCTCCCCCTGCTTGTGCTCTTTCTCTCTAATAAATAAAATCTTAAAAAAAAAGGAAAAGAAAACCAATGTAATCACCTTATTTTTTAATCTTTAAAAACACTTATAAATTTAAATTCAATTAATTAACATATAATGTATTTGTTTCAGAAGTGGAGGTCAGTGATTCATCAGTCTTATATAATACTCAGTGCACATTACATCAACCATATAAACAGACTAAAGAAGAAATTTACATAGTCCTGCAGATATAGAAAAATATTTAGCAAAATTCGACATTCACCCATGGTAAAAACTCAGAAAGCTGGAGATAGAAACTTCCTTGATTTGATAAAATTCATATGCAAAAAAACTACAGAGAACATCATACCTAATGATGAAAGACTGAATGCTTTCTCATTAAGGATAGAAACAAGGCAAGGAAGTCCACTCTTACCAACACTCAACATATTACTGCTTGCCCTAGCTGGTGAAGTAAAGCCAGGTAAGAAAGTAAATGGGACATGGATTGAAAAGAAAGAAAGTGTTTACTATTTGCAGATGACATAATGATCCACACAGAAAATGCCAAGGAATCTACAAAAAACAAAAACAAAAACCCTCCTACAACGAATAAGTGAGTTCAACAGGGTTGCAGGATATAAAATCAACATACAAAAATCACCTGCGTGTCTACATTCTAGCAATGACCACAGAGAACCAAAATTTAAGATATACTATTCACAATCCCTCAAAAAGATATACATAAACCCAACAAAATATAACATTTGTATATAACACAACATTAATTTGCATGCTGAAAGCTACCAAACACTAATGAAATCAAAGATCTAACTAAAGGGAGAAACATCACATTTATGGAGTGAAAGTCTGAACATAGTGAAGATTTCAATATTCTTCAAGTTAATTTACAGGTTAATGCAATTCCTATTAATATCCCAGGAATATTTTTTGTAAGATAGGCAAAATTATTCAAAAATTTATATGGGAAATCAAAGAGAGTAGAATGGCTAAAGCAATTTTGCAAAAGAATAACGAAGTGAGGGAAATTCATTCCTTTCTAAGGTTTATTGCTGGTACAGGAAGTCTTGTATTTGAAGACTTGTGGTCCTCACTTGTCCACATAAGAATGGGCCATGGGCTTGGAACACTCTCTTACCCAGAGATGAAGAGCCTGCACAACCTGTGCTGGGCTTATTACCTTGTAGGGAAGTATCTTTCCCTATTTCAAGCTCAATGAATGCTCTTCTGTCTTTACTTGAAGCTTGTGCCTCACATGGCACCTTGGCCAACTCCACCGTAGGTCCGCCCTCCATGGAGATGAGACAGAGTCCTTACACTGTGGCACAAGAAAGGCAAATTGCTCTGTGTCAGCCACTGGGAGAGAGACCTGCTGGCCACCGGGGACAGATGCCCACTACTGAAGCAAACCTTGCTTGATCTCTTCTCTATGTAAGTGAAGCATTATTCCACCTGGTGCTCGGCGGCATTGTGTTCTTACTGGTGACTCTGATACGGAATGTAGTGGGCACCGGTGTTTGGACTTTCATCCCTGGTGACTGGCATTGTGATGATCTCTGGAGCCTCCATGTACTGGGAGTCCTCCCCTGGGATTGGTAACTGCTGAATGGTAATCTGCTTGCCACCTGTTGTATACCTATGGTATTCCAGACTGTGTGTTACTGACAGAGAGATAGGGCTAGACGAATAGAGCAGAGGACCATAGATGCACAGATTTTTAAAAAAGATTTTATTTAGTTTAGAGAAACAGTATGTGGGAGAGACAGCGCAAGCAGGGGGAGCTGCAGAGGAAGAGGGAGAAGCAGGCTTCCCGCTGAGCAGGGAGCCAGATGTGGGGCTCGATCCCAGAACCCTGAGATCATGGCCCCAAGCCAAAGGCAGACACTTAACCACCCAGGCGCCCTGTACAGAAAGATTTTTGACAAAGGTGCAAAAGCAAGTCAGTAGAAGAAGGACAGTGTTTTCAACAAATAAAGGAAATGTAAGAGCAATCAGACATTCAAAGGCAAACAAACCACTCTCAAAAATCAACAACAAACCTCAACTTACATCTCACAACTTTTAAAAATAAATGAACTAAAAAAAAAAATGAACTCAAAATGGATCACAGATTTCACTAAAAATGTAAAGCTACAAATCTCTTAGAAAAAAAAAACATGGGAAGTAACAAAAGAAAAAAAAAGACAAAATGGACTCCATGTAAACGTTTAAAATCTGTGCATCAACAGACACTATCAACAGTAAAAAGGCAACCCACAGGATGACAGGATGGGAGAAAATATTTGCAAATTGTATATCTGAGAAGGATGTAATATCCAGAATATATCAAGAACTTCTAAAACTGAACAACACAAAACAGCCCAATTAAAAAATGGACAAAGGACTTGAACAGACATTTCTCCAAAGGAGACATACAAGTGGCCAGTAAAAACAAGAAAAGATGCTGAACATCACTGATGACCAGGGAAAGGCAAATCCAAACCACAATGAGATGTCATCTCCGGCCCATCAGGATGGCTGCTCCCAAAAACCCAGAAGACAACAAGTGCTGGTGAGCATGTGCAGAAATCGGAATCTTGGTGCACTCTTGGTGGGAATGGAAAATGTGCAGCCCCGTGGAAAACAGTATGGTGGGTCCTCAAAAACCTAAAACTGGAATTACCATATAGTACGGCAATTCCACCGGTGGGTGAATACCCCAAATAATCAAAGCAACATCTCAAAGAGGTATTCGTACAGCCATGTTCATAGTGGAATGATTTCATAATAGCTAAAATGTGGAAACGACCCAGATGTCCGTTGATGGGTGAATGGATAAATAGAATTGGGGTATCCAAATACAATAGAATATTATTTAGCCTTAAAAAGGAAGGAAATTCTGCAATGTGCTACCACATGGGTGAACCTTGAGGACATTATGCCAAGTGAAATAAGGTAATCACCAAAAGCACGATTCCACTTATTAGAGGTATTTATACTCTCTGACTTAGAGTGTTCAAAATCATAAAGACCAAAAGGAGGAGGAGGGTAATTGCCAGGAATGGGGGAGTTATGGTTTAATGGGTACAGAGTTTCAGTTTTATAAGATGAACGGTTTTGGAGATGGATGGTCTTGGCGGTTGCTCATTTTGAGTGTATTTAATCCTACTACACAGTCCACTTTAAAATGATTAAGATGGTAAATTTATGTTGTGTGCATTTCACCACAATAGAAGAACTGAAAAAAAAAAAAAAATAAAAGAACTGAAAACAAAAAAACCCAGAAAACCAGATCATTTGACTAGCAAGTCACACATGTTAGAGAGGTCTAAGTGACGGACATGGTTCCCAGAAATAAAGTGCACCATCAGATGCTTTGGAAAAAACAAAGATAATGCTACACTTAAGGATGAAACAAGAATAACATACAAAGCAAGACAAGGGCCCCTATATTTTTGAATAGAGTTATAAACTTCCTCCCGATGCAATAAGAAGGATAAGAGGATTAGTTATTGGGCAGGTGGTGGTAAAGGGTCATGATTGTGTTTTCCATGTGGAAACCCAAAGGAGTCAATTTAAAAAAAAAGATTAGGGGCACAAAGATGAGTGGCTGGCTTAGTCAGAAGACCATGCAACTCTCTTGATCTCGTGGGGTGGGGAGATTACTTAAATAAATAAAAGGCTAAAATTCAGACATCAGCAAGTTTGTGAAATATTTAAAAATCAGTTGCATTCCTATGCCTATACCCAAATAATTAGTTCGAAAAATAATGTGTTTAGAAAGATCCACTTGCCAGTGCAAAAAAAAAAGTTTAAAATACCTAGAAATAAACCTTTAAGTTGCAGTCTTGGACCCTAATGAAAATTATAACATTTAGTTGAGGGACAATAAAAGGAAATCCAGACAGTGGAGAAACCTGCATTTCTAGATGGGAAGACTTAATTTTATATTATAAAGATATAAACTCTCCTCACATAAATCTATTTCCCACAATCTAAGTACCAATAGGATTTTTAAAACCTGAACAAAATTACTCTAAATTTCATCTGAAAAAAAATTAGAGTGGGAAAATAGCCAATGGTATTTAGGAAAAGAATAATAATGTTGCATTACTATGTTTAGTAAGAACAATTTCAAAATACATTAACTTGTTTAATGGCAGATTGGAAATGGCAATTACATTTTCAATGTGGAAGATTACAAAATGTTACAAATATAATCTCTGTTAAAAAGTAAATTATGGGGGTGCCTGGGTGGTTCAGTCGGTGAAGTGACAGACTCTTGACTCTGGCTCAGGTCATGATCTCAGGGTTGTGAGAGTGAGCCCTCCCCCACCCCACCCCCGCCTCCCCCCACTGGCTCCCTGCTCAGCATTCAGCTTCCCTACTCCCTTCCCCCTGTCCGCCCCCCTCTCTCTCTCTCAAAATAAATAAAATAAATCTTTTTTTAAAAAAGTAAATACGCATAAAAAGGGATTTGAGATAAATAGTAGCAAACTATTGTAAGTGGTCTCTGAGTAATGGAATAATGGGTAATTCCTTTTAGTTTATCTGCATTTCCTAAATTTTCTACAATAAACATATATTGATATTGTAAAGGCAAAAAATAATGTTTACCTTAGAAGAACTCAGATCACATCTTTATTTCTTCAGAAAGTCTTTCCTTACTTAACCCCAACCTTCCTGATCGGACTGTGTTATTTCTAGTACTGCAGATACAACGTATCATAAGTCTTTGGCTTTCTCTCTTTTAGATTTATGACCTTCCTCTAAATTAAACTGTGTGTTTTATCTCGGCATCTCTGATACAGAGCCTTATTTACAGTAGTTCCTCTAAAAGTCTTTGTTGACTGAATAAGAAAAAATATATATACAAGAAAATATACAACTCCTTAATGTACCATTCCTTCTACCACCACTAGAGGGAGCCACCTCCCCACCAAGATAGTTCTTGGAGCACAGTGGGGCAGGGGTAGGAGGGGGGTAGTGTTCTTTTTTTTTTTTTTGGTTAATGAGGCTGTTCACATCTGAGAAGCCTTCCAGAAGGCATTACCGAACCCACCTGAGGAGACCAACTTTAAACCCTTCTTAACAGTGAAATGTCTATTCAATGATTAGATAGTCCCAAGATCTCCGACTTTGTGCAAATTAACAGTACTTAATATCTGTTCCATTCAGTCTCGCACTGATCAAAAGCTAGCTTACCGGTCACCAGATTTTCTGCTGCGTCTGTCTAGCCTCTACAACAGGAGAGCACAGTCATGTTTAAGCTCACTTCTCTCTCATTAGCCAGCCCAGTTCTAATCAGGAAAGGTGTGCAAAAATATTTGAACTAAAAGGTTAACATCCTCCCTGGTACCGCTGTAAGAAAATCGAATATGTCCAATTCCGAACGTACGAGACACAAAAATTAAGTGATGATTCTAAGAGCATCCTCCGATTCACAGAAGGTTTCAACACAAAGTTACCATAGAATGCAATCTTGTTTTCAGAATTAAAGTGACAGGCACTTTCACAAGGGACGGTTACGATTTAAATCGTGACTGGCTGCTGCTGCTGAGACCTGAAGGACAGACAAGTCCATTCAAGGTGGGCAGAGGTGCCTCTCAGAGGAAGGCGTGAGGGGGATGCGCTTGATGTTAAGAATTTTTTTTAAAAAGTGGGGGGAGGGGGGACTAACCCAGTCTCAGAGCTGCTGTATCATAAGGGCTGTGATGTGTTATAAGGAAAGGCCAGAGGAGGCAGGAGCTTCTCAGGTCTGTCTCCAGCAGCATCCGCAAGAGGCAGACACAAAACCTGGTACATAGCCGATGTGCAAAATATTCATTATTACTCATTCACCATTACTGATGCTCATTACTGTTACTCATTCACTAGTACTATTTGTTGAAGCTCATTCAACAAATTACACAGAAAAATTTCAACAAATTGTGCCTGGGACAGAATGGGCACTGTAGAAGCGGGGCTGTGATTATACGCGAGAAGGGCCCCCGACAGGCTACATTTTCTTGATCCTCATGGAGGATGTGTTCCCATCATGTGTGCAGTCACGAGACCACCCTTGAGCTTGATAAGCCCGGCTCTGATTATGCTGGTTCCTCTCTTCTGATTCATTTCACAAAGTAACTTTGGGATAGTAAGCTAGCATTCCGTGTAAACATTCTGCTACCGAGAAAACGTCCTGGCGAACTGGATCTCCCGCAACGACTCTGTCCCACGTTCTTAAATAAAGCCACGTTTTCTTTTCTTTTCTTTTTTTTAAAGATTTTATTTATTTATTTGACAGAGATCACAAGTAGGCAGAGAGGCCAGCAGAGAGAGAGGGGGAAGCAGGCTCCCCGTGGAGCAGAGAGCCCGATGCGGGGCTCGATCCCAGGACCCTGAGATCATGACCTGAGCCGAAGGCAGAGGCTTTAACCCACTGAGCCACCCAGGTGCCCCAAAGCCACGTTTTCTTTAATGTTCCATGTGGCAGGATTTTCAACCTCGTCCTGACCAAATTAACAGGAATTAAGAATTTCTCCCCATCCATATTCTCAAGGAAACAGAGTTCATTCAATTCAATCAACAGGAATTTATGAAGCACCTGCTATGTGCCAGTTAGAGCAGCGAACAAAACATCTCCCCGCCCCCGGCCCCCGCCCCGCCCCCAAACCCTGCTTTCATAAGACTTTCATTCTAGTAGGAGAGACAGATGATAATTAAGGAGTTAACCAACATCACAGCTGAATAGTGCTAAGTCCTAAGGAGAAAAAGAAAGCAAGTGGGAGGGATCGATGGGGAGGTGGGAGTGGGGATGGTGTAACTAGACAGAAGCCAGGGATGTTAGGAGGAAGGGGATGAAGGTGGCATCCATGTGTGTAAGAGCAACTATCGCTCTGTGACTCACCCACTGTGACTTTTAGATAAGTACAGATTCAAATGTTCCCCGGTCCACAAATGCTCATCCCCGGACATCTCTCCTGCTGGCACCCACAGCCATCAGGGGTGGCCTACCCCTGCCCCCCTCCACCCCATACCCTCACCACATGCGGATGCATTCTCTTAATCCTGGCGGTCCATGAGCCCCATATCCCCTGCTTCTGGTGGCTCTGATGAAGACGACGGAGGCCTTCTGGGACCATCTCCTTTCCCCCTCACCCTTCCCTGCCCACCCCCCATACTTCTGAGTTGGACCCAATGATCACAGAACATCTCTCCCTCTGTTGTTTATAACCACAGAATTGGCCACCTTCTAACATGACAGGCAGAAAGGTCTTCCTGGCCCAAACAGGCCATCCCCAAATATAATCATCCAACACAGGGCTAATTCCTAAGGTCTGGGCTGTTCCATCTCAGCCACAGGTCCCTTCCTACAAGAGGGTTCTCACCCAGGGGTCAGGCGACTTTTTCTGTAAAGAGCCAGCTAGGAATTATTCTAGGTTTGTGAGCCACGTAGGTTTCTGTGGTATGTTCTTTTTGTTTTACAGCCCCACCTACAGATCTTTTTTCAGAGTTCCCTGCTCGTGGTCTGTACAAAAGGAAGCCCCAGGTCATAGTTTGACAACCCCCGTTCCGATCTGCTTGGGGGTTACCTATATTAAAATTAATAAATTGTCCCCGCGGTTTATAAGTCAGTCTTCTGTTGACATACTTTTGTGGGTTCACTTAGCATGGACAGGATACAAGGGTCTGCTGCATCAGATTACGTATCCGTTGTGAGATCTGATGCATAAGAGGCATTCATTCTGGGGCAGGGTAATATATTATTTGAACATCAGGCACCAACTATCTTCTTTGAGAAGACCTTGATAGATCGGTCCCCTTGGCCATGGAGGTGACAGTCCACGGGCGCGGCTGGGAGGGAGGGGGGATGCAGAGAGACAGCCATACCGCTCCGCAGGGGACCTTAATGAGCAGGTGAACTTTGGGGAAAGAGTCATGAGAGGAGTGGAGGGGAAGTGAGGTTGAACCACATGGGAAGCCACCAAAGCCCATAAGGAAACACCGACAGAGACAGCCCTGGGGCAGAGTGGCCAAAAGACTTTGCTTGTTTTTAAAGCCACAAGGCTGTCTAATATTCCGCTTTTAGTTATTTGTGTTGCAGTATAAACCCCTTGCCGATCCCAAACCTCCGCTTTGTGGCTTTTTCTTTCTTTTTCTTCATAAGCAAGAACGTGGCCAACTTTAAAACAGCACGTTGTACTAGAAGCTAGGAAGCCGATCAAAGAGTTTAGGGAACTCTGAAGACTGAGGCTGCCCTGGGGACCCAGCTGGCCTGCTACTCCCCGCATCTGAAACCTGGGAAGCCGGTTTCTGCTCGGCCAGCTGCGGAGGACCCCGAACATTCCAAAAGGGGACTGTTAGATAAAACCAGAGATGTCTGCTCCATAGAAAGAAGGGAACGGCAGCAGATCGTGAGAGGTCTGTGGACCCAGGAGTTCAGAACCCAAGGTGACTGAGAAAGGGTCCCTAGAAATGCACCTGAAGCCCAGGGAGGCCACTGGATCTTCCCAGCATGTTGGAAGGGTCTTGTATCAATTTTTATGAAAATTCTAGATTATATATTATTTCCTTTACCCCATTCCTTAATCTGTGGCTCTACTGAGCCTATGGGATTAATGATCAGACCTGAGAGCCCCTGGGTGGCTCAGTCAGTTAAGGGTTTGCCTTCCACTCAGGTCATGGTCCCAGGTTCCTGGGACTGAGCCCCGGGCCGGACTCCCTGCTCAGTGGGGAGCCTGCTTCTTCCTCTCCCTCACCCTGCTGCTTCCCCCACTCTCTCTCTTTCTCTGTGTCGAATAAATAAGATCTCTAAAAAAAAAAAAAAATCAGACCTGTTATATGGGACAGGGACAGCAACTCAGGTCACTGCCTAAACAGCCAGCCAGTGCCTCCCATTTAAATATAAAAGGGGTGCACTAACAGCCCTGTATCAGGAAGACCTTTAGGATCTGTATCTAGGACTGGGGAATTAATAAAGGGCTTTCAAAAAGGATTCTATTTGTTTATTTGACACAGAGAAAAAGCACAAGCAGGGGGAGCAGCAGAGGGAGGGGGAGAAGCAGGCTCCTGCTGAGCAGAGAGCCCAATGTGGGGGCTCGATCTGAGGACCCTAGGATCATGACCCCAGCCAAAGGCAGACGCTTACCCAGCTGAGAAACCCAGGCACCCCACGAAGGAGAATGAGATCCCAAGAATCTCATTAAAAGAAATGAGAATGAGATCCTCATTCACTCGTTTTATTCACCTGCCCACTGGGATGCTAAACCAGAGGTTCTCTGAATGGGGTCCCCAGACCACAGCAACACCAACCCAGGAGCTTGTTACAAATGCTAATTCTGCAGCGTCACTGCCTGGCCTACCACATCAGAAATTCGGGGGTGGGGGGAATCTGCATTTTAACAAGTCCTCCAAGTGCTTCTGGTGCAGGCTCAACTTTGAGAACAACCCTTCTGTGGGATTTACCCACAGTCACGGATGGTTAATGAATAAGAAGATTCCCAGCCCATGTGTCTTTGATGTCTCTTTCAAACATCTCTCCTGAAATTTGGTCCTTTCTGTGCTTCGTGCGCTAAGTAGTAATGTTGCACTCCAATTAGCCCTGCACCTGTGCGCCGGAGTGCTGGATTCTTACAGTCTGCTCCTGGAATTATGTCACTGTTGCAAAGATTTGTTTTCCCTTGTTCTCACAGAGTCAACCCTGTCGTTTTGGTGCTCGTCTTCCTCTAATTATTTCCTCTGAAGTCGTAAAGGAGGGAGTCAGTCCGTCAGGGACCCATTTCTTCCTCATCCATTCTCTTGCCAGTAACTTCAATTCCTCCGTCCCTACTGGTACCAATTCTAGGATGCCTCTTAAACTTCCGTGCTTCAAGATCATTCAGAGAGGGACCTAGGGACACTTTCTGGCCTTGTGATGCTGCCCGGAATCCTGGGAGAGGCAGGATGTCACCTCAAGCTTTATCCAAAGGAGCACATGTCGAAGTCAGGTTATATAAATTGAATCACTTCTTCTATGTAATGTTTTCCCAATTTTCTCATCATTAGTCCCTTCCCAGCACTGTAACATGTCAATCCCCAGAAGTAGTTATGAAGTTGTTAGAAGAGATACAAAAAGAGTAAGACTTCCGGTAGGACCTCCAACACCAACGTGTTCTCAAAGGGAGTCCATGGCCGTCTTGTTCTTTTTGTGGAGTTTGGGCACCCGGTGCCATAAAGCATTTTCCTATAAACACCTACATGCTTCTAGGTCAATCTGGACCCTTCTATGATCTTGGCACCCCTCATGGGATATCCTGGAACATCAATAATGGAGCCAAATCCCCAAACCACATAAATCATAGGTAAAGAATGATGGCTCATTAGGGTAGGTACTAATCTCAGGAAAAGTGATTACAGGCTGGCACCAGACAGCCCGATTCAAAGGGAATCACGAATTCTAGGCTGCTGGAAGTCTGAGACACAAGAGGAAGAGAAATAGCAGCCATGGTTGGGTCGGGTTAAAGGTGGAGCCGACCGACCCCCACCTATAACCCCAGTATTACGTCCTCCCGTGCAGGTGGGAGCCCTGTTTTAGGGTTGCTTCAGCACGTTTGTCCTTCCCGCACCCCACACCCTCAAGGGACGGCCCTGACAAGTGGTCCTTCCAGTCCTCTTTCTCTTTTTTTAATAAAATTTTAAAATAAATTGAGATCCTACAGTATTTACAGTATACATGGATTTCCTTCATGGTTTATAACATATTTTCCTGCCATTGCTTATTGTTATCTATTAGCAGTTTAGTGTCCCTATAGAGTTTGATTGTAAATAAACAGGGAACCTAATATAGCCCATCAGTTCTTTCTTTGGAGGCATTTGTGTTCTTGGCTGTATCGTCTTTGTAGCGTGTTCTATCATTTATTAATATAAAAATAATTTGTTCCATTTAATGTTCTGACCCCAAATCCTATTTTGTATGATTTTACTATTGGCACATATGGATGGGTTCCCTTTGGTTACATTAATCTGCACCATCACTTCCGCTTCGAGTGTGTGTGTGTTTGTTACTGAGATATATACATATTTATAGAGAGAGAGAGACAGATTCATTTTGTAAACAGCTCATGACTTAATTTCTTTTTTTCACTTAATCTGAAAGTTTTTGGAAAAAGATTTTAAGGCCATTCTCATCTATCATGACATAAGTTATATCTGGTCTTTGGTCTGTTGACTTAGCTTCTGGTTTCTATTTTCACTGCTTCCTGGTTATTTCTCTCTCTTTTTTTTTCTTACAGTAGTAACCAAGTTTACTTTTCCCCCCATTATGATTTGGTTTTTAGAAAAGATTTTATTTATTCATTCATGAGAGACAGAGAGGGAGGCAGAGGCAGAGGGAGAAGCAGGCTCCCCTCTGAGAAAGGAGCCCAATGTGGGACTCGATCCCAGGACCCTGGGATCATGACCTGAGTCAAAGGCAGACACTTAACCAACTGAGCCACTCAGGCATCCCAGCCCCATTTATGATTTGGAAATTACAGACCTTTGTGTTTTTTACTTGGGTTTACTTAATTTAGAATGTAAAGATATATTTGGATACTATTTCCTTATTAATTAAAAAAAGCTATACAAGTAAAACATAAATGCATTTGCATTTTTACACTTCAAATAAGACCAAAGTATGTAAAGTGAAAAGTGAGTTTCCCCAATCTCATTGCCCTCCCCTAACTCTGATGAATATTTATCCAGACCTTTTTCTGTGTGTGTATGTGTATGTGTAGTACAGATTTGTAGATTCTTGAAAAACACAAATAGGATCAATATACATTGACCACTACTTGCCTTTTCATTTAATGATGTGTTTCTCTGTAAATAAGTGGATACAGTACTGGATTAGTCCTAACATACTGTCATGTGTCATAACTGTCCATGAAATAGACTTACCTAATTTATTTAACCATTCCTCTGCTCACAGGTGTGTAAGTAGATTCTGATTTTTAACTTCTACATTGCTTTAATAAAAAATATTTTTATATCTATCTTTGTGCACCCCTGCAAATATTGCTGTAGTTAATACCTTGAAGTGAAATTACTGAGTCAAAAAATATGTACAGGGAAATTTTTGATGACTACTATTGAATTACCCTTCAAAATGTTGTACCATTATACACTTTCAAAAACTCGATGGGAGTTACCTGTAGCTTCCCATCCTTACTAGCTGGATTTTAATAGTCTAAAGGTTTTGGTATATTATGGCTGAAAATGATATTATAGTATTGCTTTAATTCATAGCACAGAAAGCCATATTTATTGACCATTTGGTTTTTTCGGTGAACTTTGTGTGCTTTTATTTTACCCTGTTGCTGCATGTATTTTGCTCATTTGTCTATTCTATCATGTATCTTTTTTTAAGCAGCTTAAAACAACATAGATTTATTATCTCACACGTTCTGTGGTTCTTATTCATCTTTTTGCATGTTAATTTGTAGGTACTCCTTGTATTATGGGTCTTAATTCTTGGGTTGTTATATATGCTGACTTTATATGGTCACTGAACCCATGGCCTGATTTTTATTTGTTTATAGTGATGTTTGTCCTACAAAAGTTTAATATTTTGTGGTAATCATATATCTGTGCATCTTTTCTTTCAAAGCTTCTAGGTTTCTATCTGCCTTCCCTACTGCTCAATGAGAAAGGTAGTCTGTATTTTTTCAAAGTTGCTTTTTAATTCACATTTTAAGATTTATATACAGTAACGTTCTCTCTTTGCAGTGTACTAGTCTATGAATTTTAAAAATTCATAAGCCAAGTAACCATCACCACAGACAAGATATGGAACAGTTCTTTAGGTCCCCAAATTCATCTATGCCTTTCTTCCCACTCCCAACCAGTGCCGACCACTGATCTCTGATTGCAAGGATTTCTCATTCTCATGTAAACGGAATCATAAAGCATAAGGCATATGGGATTCATACATGCTGTTGCATGCATTAGCAGTTTATTACTTTTATTACTGAATACTATTTCATCGTATGGGAGTCCCGTAGTTTGTTGATCCATTCACTAGCCAAAGGGCATTTCGGTTTCTTCTGGTTTGGGGCTATTATGAATAAAGACATGACAGACATCACATAAAGGTTTTGGGCGAATAGAAGTCTTCATCTCTCTTGGCTAAAGACCTCAGACAGGGACTACTGGATCATGTAGTAAGTGTGTGCTTAACGTGATGAACCATCAGACTATCTTCCAAAGGACTGTACTATTTTGCATTCCCACCTGCAGAGCACAGATGCCCTGCAGTTACTATTGTCAGGTTTTAAAAAATATTCTGATAAATGTGTAGAGGCGGGGCACCTGGGTGGCTCAGTGGGTTGGGGCCTCTGCCTTCAGCTCAGGTCATGATCTCGGGGTCCTGGGATCGAGCCCCACATGGGGTGCTCTGCTCAGTGGGGAGCCTGCGTCCCCTTCTCTCTCTGCCTGCCTCTTTGCCTACTTGTGATCTCTCTCTCTCTGTGTCAAATAAATTAATAAAAAATCTTAAAAAAATGTGTAGTGGCAACTCGTTGTGGTTTTAATTTGCATTACTCTCAGCTAATGATGGTGGGCATCCTCTGCTGCATTTATTTGCCATTCATCTGTGTTATTTGTTCAAATCTTTTGTCTGTTTTTGAAAGTGGTTATTTATTAGTATTGAATTTTAAAAGTCCTTTATATTTTTTTCAATACAAGTCCTTGGTCAGATATATACTATGCAAATACTGCTTAACAAAGTCATTTGCAGAGAAATTTTTAATTTTGATAAAGTCCAATGTATAATTTTGTTGTTATGGGTCATGCTTTTTGCATTGTATCTAAGAAATCTCTGCCTCACTCAAGTTCAAAAGATTTTTTTCCCAGAAGTTTTATAGTTTTGGATTTTACATTTAGGTCTGTGAGCCATTTTTAATTATTCTGGTTAAAGGTCTGAACCAAGATTCAGTTTTTGCATAGAGATATCCAATTGTTGGAGCACCAACAATTGAAAAGACTCCCCTTTCTCCATTGAATTGTGTTTACACCTTTGTCAAAAAGCAGCTGACCAATTTGATCTATTTCTGGACTCTCTCTTCTGTTCCATGAATCCTCTATCTTCTTACCACATCACAGACCTACCCTGTCCTGATCTCTGTAGTTTTATAATAGCTCTTGAAATCAGATAGTATGAGTCCTACAACCTTGCTCTTCTTTTCCAAAACTGTTTGGTTATTTTAGTACCTTTGTCTCCCCACATTAATTTTAGATATGGTATCTAACAAAAATAATAATCCTACTGGGATTTTGATTAGTCTTGCATTGAATCCCCACATTAGTTTTGGGAGAATTGGCATCTTCACAATATTGAGTCCTCCAATCCATGGAGACAGTATTTATTTAGGTATTGGCTGCCTTCCGTCAGTGTGTCATAGTCTTAATTACACAGAAAATGCAGATTTTGTTAAATGTGTACTAAGTATCTCATTTTGAGGAGGTATGAAAATGATGCTATTTTGGGTGATAAATAAGACTGTTTAATTCGGTTTTTATTTTTTTCACTGTGGGTATACAGAAATACCATTGATTTTTGTCTACCGACATTGTATCTTGTAATCTTACTAAAATTACCCATTAGTTCTAGTAACTTTTTGGTAGATTCTTTGATATGTATATATGTATGTATTTGACAGAGAGAGAGAGAGAGAGAGAGAGAGAGCGATCACAAGTAGGCAGAGAGACAGGAGAGAGAGGGGGAAGCAGGCTCCCTGCTGAGCAGAGAGCCCAGTGCGGGGCTTGATCCCAGGACCCTGAGATCATGATCTGAGCTGAAGGCAGAGGCTTTTAACCCAATGAGCCACCAGGGCGCCCTTCCTTGGGATTTTCTAAGTAGATAATCATGTCTGAAATAGTTTTAATTCTTCCTTTCCAAGCTGTATACCTTTTCTTGCATTATTGTCCTCGCTAAAACCGCCAGTGTAAAGCTGAGTGGAGAGTGAATATCCTTGGCTTGTTTCCAATCTCAGGAAAATCATTTGCTCTTTCATCATTAGTTCAATGTAGGTTTTTTTGATAGATGGCTTTTATCCAATTACAGAAACTCTTTTCTAATGCTAGTTTCCTAATTTAAAAATTTTTTTAATTGAAGTATAGTTGACATGAATTTTCTAAGTTTTTAATCATGAAGAGATTTTGAATTTTGTCAACTACTTATTCTACATCTATGGAGATTCTTAATTACCCCAGTACTTTAAGTTTTTCATGCTTAGATCCCTAATCCACCTAGAATGTATTTTTACATTGTATGTGGAAGTGACTGAACTTTATTTTCATCCCGATTAACTATTTGTTGAAACTGCTAAATAGATTGTCTATCACTTCACTCATCTGAAATGTCACTTTTATCATGCATTGATCTCTCATAAATACATGTTTCTGGACCATTTCTTTTGTACCATCAATTTATTGGTCGATTCCTCCGCCAGTCTACACCGAGTCAATTACCAAAGCTTGGTGACGTTTCAGTATCTGCTGGAAAACATCATTCCTGCCTTTTTTCTCTTCCAGATAAATTTGAATCGGCTTGCCAAATGTCATACAGAAACTTGTTGATACACTGTTCAGGACATCATTAAAATTATGAATTGGGGAAATTATTATTTTATAGCACTGAGCTTTTCTGTTAAGAAGCAGTATGTATTTCTCCATTTACTCAGGTCTCTCTTGTATGAACTTCAATTCCATTGTATGCTTTCCTTCATGAATACCTTTGGTCCTCTTATCAATAACTTTTTAAAAAAAGATTTTATTCATTTATCTGACAGAGAGCACAAGCAGGGGGAGAAGCAGGCAGAGAGAGAGGCAGAAGGAGGCTCCCTGCCAAGCAGGGAGCCTGATGCGGGGCTTGATCCCAGGACCTTGGGATCATAACTGAAGGCAGATGCCCTACCAACTGAGCCACCCAGGTACCCCATCTTACCAATATCTTACTAGTTCAAAAGTTTCTCACTTTTCTTGGAGTTTTCCAGGTAGATGGAAATGTCACTTGTGCCAAATGACAGATTTGTATCTTTCTTCCAAAATTCGTATATTTTTGCCTGTTTTTTTTTTCCATTATTGCATTTAATGGACATTTAGTTCAGTGCTAAATGGGAGTGCTAGGAGCTATTGTTCCCCATTTTAATGGGAATGTTTCAAGTATTTTATGACTAAGCATTGTTTGTTGTAGATTTTTGGTAGAGACACCTTTTCAAATGTGGGATGCTTTATTCTATGACCTATTTACTGAGACTTCCTTTTGTAACTAGGCATGTGTATTGCATTTTATTAACTCTGTTTTTGGGGGGTTACCTCTTGAGATAGTCTTTTTCTCTTCAGAGATACAATGAATTCTATTAATGTATTTTCTATTTTCTCCCTCTCCTGGGATGAGCTCAATTTGGGCATGATGCAGTATTCTTTTAATATCTGCTATATTTGATATGCTAACAATTTATTTAGAAATTTTGTATCTATTTTCATCAGTGAAATTAACTTTTTTAAAATCTTGTATTATTCTGATTTTAGAACTAAGGTAGTAAGTACCTCTTAGATGAACTGGAAAACTTTCAATCTGTCTTATGGGCTAGAACCATTTATATAATTTGGAAAATATCTGTTTTGTTAGCTCTAGATTGCAAAACTTCTTGGGTCTGGTGCTTTTTTTTTTTTTTTTTTACTAGTTTTTAAATGATTTTTCCATTTATTTTTAGGTAGGTAGTCTTTAGGTTTTCTCCTGTGTATCGAACCAACTTTGGTGATTTGTATTTTGATGGATCAAACATTTCATCTTAATTTTAAATTATATTTATTTAAAATTATACATAGCAATTATCAGCTTTTTCCACATTTCTTGTTCCTTCCATTATTTATATCTTTTTTTCTTAATCTGATTCACTAAGAATTCATCTATTTTATTGGTTTCAACAAAGAAGTAATAATTGGTTTTAGTAATGCAGCCCCATTTTTTAAAATTTCACTAATTTCTATTTTTATTCTTATTCCCTTTTATTTCTTTGGGTTTAGTTTTCCTATTCTTTTTCTGGCTCTTGATTCAAATGCTTAGTTTGTTTATTTTCACAATTTCTGTTTTCTACAAGCACTTAAAGCTGTAAATCTTTCCATTTGTACCACTTTGGCAGCACTCACAGATCTTGAAATGTAGTGTGCTCGTTTGTTCATTCCTAAGTAGTTTGTAATTTCAATTTTAATTCCTCTTTAATCCAAGTTAATTAGAAGTGTGCTTTCTCATTTTCAAGAGGATAGAGGGTGGGGTTTTTTTTGTCTGTCATTTACTATTTTTTTGTTAAATTTTATGTGGTCAGTGAACGGAGGTTGTATAATTTCTACTTCATAGAATGTATTGAAATTTTCTTTGTAAATATCCCATCTAAGTGTGTGTACACACACATATATATGTATGTATCCCATTCTTTCTTGAGTACAAAGTCTCTTAACAATGTTAATGGAATCTTCCATAGCCTTTTTTTATTTTTACTGAAAATATTAATTTGCTTTTCTTTGTTACATCTGTGTCTGTTAATCTTTAATTCCTGGGTCATTTTGTTTTAGGAGTTTTAGGTAGACAGCATAGAGATGTTTAGGGTTTGCGGTTTCTCTTTCTTTTCCTTTTCAATCTGAGGGGTTCTGTGTTCTCACAGTCTTAGTAAATCCAATCACATTGTGACGATTGACACTTTGGACTAATTCTTGCATCTTATTTTCATATTCTGTTTACCCGCCTTTGTTTCATTTCTCCTTTTTTTCCCCTTCCCCTTTCCCTGAATTGATGACATTTTCCTATTTGATTTTTTTTCCCTTTTATCGCTAGGATGTTATATATGTTATTTCAGTGTTTCTGGTGGTTACTCTAATTTTTAAGCATATACTTAAACTTGTTTTATAAAATCAATATCTTCAATTAATAAATAAAACTAACCTCTCAGAATAAGCTGAGACCCTTTTCATGCTCTTCCTTTTCTCCTTTGCCCCTCCTGCATCCCCAGTAAAGATCATAAGAGTTTTTAATTCCAGATTGTCTCCCCCTCCCCCCAACTCTCCTCAGTCAACAATGATTTTAAATTTCATCACAAGTTTTACTGTGTTTTGTGTCCCTCACGCCTTCCTCTTTGATTCCTTTTTCATTTTCCTGAAATACACTGCTTAGTTATTCTTCTGGAGAGGGTGCTTGAGTGGTATATTTTCTGAACGCTTACATTTCTGAAAGTGTTTTTATTTTGCTCTCACACTTGAATGCTGAGTTCACATGGGTATAGAATTCTAAGTTCAAAATAATTTTCCTTCAGAACCTTGAAAGCTTTGCTCCATTGTCTCCCTGAATACTCCGTTGCTGATGAGAAGTTTTCCCTCCTAATGGCGGTGAATGTCACACTCTCCTCCTCAGGAACTAGAGGGCAGAATAAAAGGGACTTCCAACAGGATGCCCTTAGGGCTGCGTCCCCAGTCCACACCACTTCTTCATCACTAATTCATTTAGCAAATATTTTTGTGCAATGTAATGTTCCAGGCTCTGTACTGGGGTTTGTTTTTAAATAAAATATTTCATGCACACAGAGAAGTGCGAGGAGTAATATAGCAAACAGGAGTGGACCTGCCATCCTTAGGGACAAATCTTATCATTTTGCCTTCTTCACTTCAGGTTTTCAAAAAACAAATAAAGCACTAAAGGATTCATTGAAATCCCACTCCTTTTCCTTCTGCACCAGAGATAACTGCGCGAGATTTGGTGTTTATCATACCCAGTAATGGATTATACTTTTAATATATGGATATACTATGGATACACATGGCTAAACAATATATAATAACTAATACCAGTGCTTACTACATGCCCACAGAGAGTCTGATTACATTATATATATTAACTAGTTAAGTTCTCACTGCAACTTGGTGAAGTACGCGCTCTTACGATCTCCTTTTATAAGTGAGAAGTTACTTAATCAAGGTCACACAACAGCTGACCGGCTAAGTGACTGCCCCAGAACCTGGCAACCTGGTGTAAGGTTTGTGCTATTAACAACTATAACAGGCTAATTTGGTAATAATTCCCATGTACTTAACCTTTGTGTACACGCTAATCAAATTAGACGCATTCTTCTAAAATCTTTGTTTTGTTTTGTTTTTTTTCCCTGCCCTGTTTACTGAGCAGAAAACATTCCCCGTGATCTAGATCATTTGGGTTCATCATGTATTTTTACTACCATATAGCACTGCCTTGCATTTTTAGCAGTCTGTAGAGTGCTTCAAAAATCTGCGGCAAGTGTTACACCGATCATATTTGCAGCTGTTTCCTAGGGCCAAGGACAAGAATTTCTCTAACGTATATTTCGAGGTGTGTAATTTCTAAGTCGCAGGCTATGTTCACTGTCACCCCTACAAGTTGTCAAATTGGGGCACCAACTTCTATTTCTCCGTGTGAAAGGAGAGGGTCCTATATCTTGTGCCGGGATTTGATTCTGGCTTGTTAGACTCCACACGTATTGGGCTATTATACTGTAGGACCTTCTATCACCCACTTTTTCTTTTCTGTTTTAATACAGACCCCTCAGTTGGGGTTTTGCTCTCGGTCTCATTACATAAAAATATTTACCAATTATTTACTATGTGCTAATTCTTCCTGTCGATGGTTACTTTTTAAAGCCCACAACGCTGCAGGCACTGAAAAGTATTTGAAATTAGTCCAATAAAGGCTCACCTGTTTTTCATAAGGTCGTGTGTACTTCACTTAGACTTGTAAGTTAACACCAGCCTGAATGTAACATGCAAGAAGTCCAGCTGTGTCTAAAAGAAACATGACAGCTAAGAACACAGGCGTTTTTACCAAGAGTTGAAATAGAATCTAAAACAATAGATTTAAATTATTAGATCAGGATCTAATATAACAGGAAAGATCGATTTTCATAGTTTAATACTAAATTTTAAAAATAATGTCTTACTCTACTAAAAAAATATTATACAGATAATTATATGTGGAATTTTGAGAACCTTTACCAAGAGTTAGAATTCCTGTCCTCAAGAAATTACATATAAAGATAAGTAACTTTTTTTTTTTTTTTTAATGTGGGGCTTGAACTCACCACCCTGAGACCAAAACATGAGCGGAGATCAAGAGCTGGAAGCTTAGCCCACTGAGCCAGCCAGGTGCCCCCGGGATATGTAGCTTTTTAAAAACGTCTTTTAGTCTATTGTTCAGCTAGGGATGCAACTTCCAACTGTAAAATCTTTAGCCTCACAAATCTGACAGCTGGTTCAGCATCTCCACTTAGGGGTCCACACAGCACCTCAAAGTCTCCAAAACCAAACTCCCACTTTCCACCTCCTATATCCTGTTTCTTTGAAAGTCTTCTTCATCTCAAAACAAAAATATATATTTTTCTAGTTGCTGGACTGAAATTCTTGGAGTCCTTCATGAGACCTTGCCTTCTTGTCTACCCTGCATCGAACACACGGGCCCGCAGGTATCCCGCACACTCACTGCAAAAGACATCCAGACTCTAACTGCATCTCACCACCTTCCCTGCTCTGGTCTAAAGAGCCATCATCTTTTGCTTGGATTTCTGCAGTGGCTAACTGACCACTCTCTTGCTTCCACTTTTGCTCATACTCTAGGCTATTTGCTACACAGCCACCAGGGCGAACCTCTAAAAAAGTAATTCCAATCATGTCACTGCTCAAAATTCCAAGACCTGCCATTTCTCTTTACATGGGTTGATAAGGTCCTATATGACCTGCCTCCCATCCACCCAGATCCCTGAACTCATTCGTCTCTTACCCTTCTCTTACCATCTCTTTCCCTTCACTTACTCTGCTTCAGCTTTGTGTTGGCCAAAATAATGACTCCCCAAAGCTGTCCACATCCTAATACCCAGAACCCACGAATATGATACATTGTTATAGTAGTCTGACCAGATATGATGGTGGTTTGGATTAGGGTGTTGGCAGGGAAAATAAGAAAAGTGAATGGTCAAGGTACATTTTGAAGGTAGAATTAACCAAACATGAAGAGGAAGGAAACGCAGGGGCTGAGAGGGAGGTGTCAAGGATGACTCCCGTTTTCTGACTTGAGAGACAGGCTGGATGAAAGTGCTATTTCCTGAGACAGGAACAACTGCAAAAGGAGTAGATTTGGGGTAACAACCCAGAAGTCAGCTTTGGAGTACATTCAGTTTGTGGTAACTATGAGACATCGCAGGAAGGGGGGGGGTAGTTATCAGGTGGTCAGAGGGGTTTAGTACCACCTGACACCTCTGGAAAACAGAGCTGGTGGAAAGATTATAATCTCATAATTGTTGGTATACAGGTACACCTAAATCATGGAAAACTTTAAAAATTACCTGGAGAGAGTGGGTAGAATTGACAGAAGAGGGCATTGTGTAGAATTCTGTCCTACTTTACATTTTAAACATTAGGTAAAGGAGGAGAAATGAGCAATTAAGACTGAGAGGAACAGTTAGAAAGATGGAAGTAAGCCCAAAAGAATGCAGTTTCACAGAAGCCAAAAGAGAATGTTTCAAGGATTACTCAACTGCTCTTGAGACTTCTAGTAATTTGAGGATTGGATTTAGCAACATGGATCAATGTTGATTTTTTTTTCTTTTTGAGAAAAGAGGGTTTTTTTAAATAGTGGTAAAATATACACAAAATGTACCAATTTTACTGTTTTTAGGTGGCATCAAAGTACATTCACATGGTTGTGCACTGATGTTGCTCTCAGCAAGAAGTTCTGTAATGAAGTGAGGGCTAAATATTGGAGCGATTTTAATAATACATGGGGTAAGGCACTGGTGAAAATACAGAACATATTTGGCTTTTGAGATACCTGGCTTTGAAAGGGAATGTGGCTATGAGGCAACAGCTAGAGGAGAATGGAGAGTTGAAAGAGACACTTTTTTTAAATTGGAGATATTAGTCCATTATTGAATGCCGATTCAAATTATTCTGCAGAGAAGGAGAGACAGAAAATGCTAGAGAGAGAGGGCATATGTTATGGATTATGGATCCTGAGAAAGCAAGAATTAATGTGGCTAGAACTGATGAGAATGGACTGGGCTTTGCCAAAAGGTAGGAAGGAAACAGCACAGATGCAAACAGGTTGGCAATATTTCTGGGAATGTTGAATATCTATTTGAGATTGGTAATCACGAATGCATAGTGCTACTAACCTGTCGGTTTATGTATTCCTATTCATTTATTTCCTATAAATCTATTTATTTCCTGTAAATTCATTTACTGCCTAGAAAGGCATTATAGAATGCCTACTATGTGCCTCCCGTGAACCACTTGTGACCAAAGGGAGGGGCAGGTCAGCCTCTCAAGGCGTTCAGGAAAATCCCTTGGATGTTGCTCCTGGAAGCTTCTGAATGGGCTTGGGAGGGTAGTGTTTTTGTAACATTGATTTCAAGACCACAGTATACATGTTGCTGAGAAATTATCCTTTTCCTACTTTCCATTTCAAATAATCCCCATTATACTTCCAAAGCCAATTCCAGAGAGGTTACCAGTGTGCACTGTTACAGAATAGCTCACAGGATAGAATACCATCTGCATAGAGACCCCGAAGTCTCTCATCAGCTGGAACCACCGACGGCCTGTTCATTTTCCGGTGAATCCCTTGATCCCAAGAAACAACAATCAACCAGAAGAACGCTCCCCTCCCTTTACAGAGCAACCATCTATGTACAAGGCATCTCCGCTCTGCAATTTCCTCCAATTCTGCCTCTTCTCAGCCAGAGAAATTCCCCAGGAGGTCCTCAGCACTGAGAGGCTGCATGTCTCGCCCTGGGACTGGATAGATTCCCGCAGCAACCTCCAAACCAGTATTTCTGCTTCCAACCCGAGCCCCTCATTTGCATTGCTTTTTTCAAAATTTAAGAGATCATCTAGACAATTCGAAACATCAGCACCACATCCACAGATGAAGGAAAACATAAGCAAATACCTAATACCTACACTACAATATAAATTCCACAAGGGCGAGAAGTTTTGCTCTGTTGTTGCTGTTCACTAATGTAACTCCTGGTTCCTGGAAGAAGGCTTCGTATATCGGAGGCCATCCATGCAAATTGGTCGAATGAATGAAATATCTAGAACATATGCCAACACTACAGCGGAACACTCACCAGCAAAATAATATTTCTAGAGCCTAACAACATTCATTAAAAATCACTTGTTTTTCTGGTACCACTTACCTTAAATACAGAAGCACTCCTTTCTTTTTCTTTCTTTTCTTTTTTTTTTTTTCCCCAGAAAAAGCTTCCCTTAGGTGATTACCTTCACAAAAGTAAATATTACCTTTTCTACACTGTTGATAGGAAGCACCCTGTCATCCAGGAAAAGCACTCTTCTGAAAGTTTAGTGTTTAAGAAGTCACAGTGGAATTACAAAGTATTTAGAACTGAATGTCAATGAAACCACTATTTTGCAAACTTGTGGGATACAGATAAAGCAAGGGAAATTCTCTTCAAGGGGTTCTATAGCCCCCAAATTATATTTTAGAAAATAAGAAAGACTAACATAGTGTTTAAGTTAAGTAGAAAGAGTAACATAGTGTTTAAGTTAAATAGTAACTTTTAAATAATAAGAGAAGGCTATGCACCATATTCCAACATTTTGAAGGCTTAAATATAGTATCTCATTTTTATTTTTTTTAAGGATTTATTTAGAGAGAGAGCACACGCGCATGCATGGAGGGGAGGGGCAGAAGTAGAGACAGAAACTCAAGCGGACCCCCCCACTGAGCATGGAGCCCGCTCGCCAGGCTGGATCTTAGGACCCTGAGACCATGACCTTAGCCAAAATCGAGAGTTAGACACTCAACTGACTGAGCCACCCAGATGTCCCCCTAATATCTAATTTTTAAAGAAATGAGTGAATTATCAAAATTGACTCAAGAAGAAATTGCAAACCCAAATTAACAACCACTAGACAAACTGAATTCTTAAAATACGATGGTTTCACAAATAAGCTTTCAAGGCACAAATAATACCTCCCTCATATAAACTGTTCTAGAAAATAGAAAAAAAGGTTATTTCCAAATGCATTTTATGAGGGTAGTACAACCCTGATACCACCTGTGGACAAAGGCAGTGCAAGAAAATTATAAGCCCCAATCACTTTCGAGCATGCTATAATAAAAAAAAAAAAAAACACTCATAAGTTGCATGAAGCAGTGTATTAAAGAAGTAATAGTGCATTATAGCAAAACCAGGCATATCTCAGAAAATGCAAGGATAGGTCCATATTTGAAAAAGCTACCAGTGACCCTTTATATTAACATAACAAAGACAAAAACCTAGAATCATATCAATAGTTTTAGAAAAAGCATTTAATAAAATTCAGTATTCATTGCATGGTTTTAAAATACTCCTACTTTAAACTCGGCTGGGATAGAAGGGAAATCCTTCACCAGATAAAGGGTTTCTATGAAAAACTTACAACAACAAATATCATAGTGATGGCACATTAAAAATATTCTCAATGAGAGACACCTGGGTGGTTCAGTTGGTTAAGCGCAAGCCTTCAGCTCAGGTTATGATCCCATGGTTCTGGGATCAAGTCCTGCATCAGGCTACTTGCTTGGCAGGGAGTCTGCTTCTCCCTTTGCCTGCTGCTCCCCCTGCTTGTGCTCTATCTCTGACAAATTGAAAAATACAATCTTTAAAAAAATATGTATTCTCAATGAGATAGAAACAGAAAAGCAATCTTGCTCTCACCCTTACTATCTGATGTTATATTGGATGTCCCAGCCCATCCGATGAGCTAAGGGGACTGGTATCAAGAGTGTGATTTACAGATGATATGATTAGCTATATAAATGTACAAGAGAATATGCAAATAATCCATTTAACTAATAAAGATAAGGAAGTTCAGCATGTTTGCTAAAACAAGATTATTCCAAAATCAATATTTTCAAACAGCATCAATAACCAATGAAAAAATTTAAAAAGGATCCCACTTAGAACAGCAACAAAAGCTGTAAGATACCTAGGAATAAATCTAACAAAGAGGTACAAGAATCTTTATAAATCAATTATGAAATGTTATTGAAGGATGTGAAGAAATCAGAGTGATATTAATGTATTAGATGACTCAATTTTATAGCCATATCATATCTCCCAAAATTTAACGTATAAATTTTTCAATGGAAGTTGACAAACTGATGCTAAAGTTAGTATGGAAGAGTAGAAGTCCCAAAATAGCCAGTATAGTTTAGAAAATGAACAAAACTGGGGGGAGGGGGCTTCTAGACATGAAGACTTACTATAAAGACATAAGAATTAAAACAGTTTGGTGTTGGCTCAGAATAGGTTTGATCAGTGGAAAAGGAAAAAGTAAGAACATATCCATGAATATGTGAAAATTTAATTTTCATCATGGGGGCATTACACATTAATGGGGAATGAAAGACTGTCCAGGAAAGCAGGTCAAGATAACAGGTTTTCCATAGTGGGAAAGGGAGAAAGTAAAATTAAATTTCTAATTTAAACTATTCAAAAAATAAGTCCCAGGGAACTGATGTTATATTGAGAGCAAAACTTCAAAACGTTAAGAAAAAAAAAAAAGAAGCTAACTTCATGGTATCAGCTATGGAGAGATTTCTTCCATAAGACACAAATGACACAAACTAATAATAAAGAGATCAAGGAATATGACCACATTTTACATTTTCTATAGTACAAAAGACATCAAAAGCAGTCAAAAGAGGAGCCACAGACTGAGACAATATGAGGTTTATATGTATGAACTCCTATAAAACAAGAGGAAAAAAAAAAAGAAAACATACACAGCCCATTGGAAAAATGGAGGAGGTCTGTAAAAAATCAAATCACAGACTCAAAATCTTAATAGCTAATCAATAGATGAGAAAGTGCTCAACTTCCCTAGTACGAGGGAAATGCAAATAAAGCAACAAGATACTGGATTTTGAAAAAGTCAAATTGTCAGAAATGAGAAAATTCTGAATCTAGAAAGTGGGGAAGGTCATGTGAGGGAGACAAGAACTCTCACCCACCACTGGTGGGTATGTAAATTGAAGAACCATTTGGCAGTCTCTAATAAAACTGGACATGTGTGTGTAGCCTAGCAATTCCCCATGTAGGTAGATTCAGAGAGAAATTCTCACATATGTGCAAGGGACACACGTACATGCATGTTCATATTAGCATTGCCCCAAATATTGGCAGCAGCTTAAATATTCATCAATAGGGCAATGCATAAACAAGGCACATTTATATGCATGGATCTACAATATAGCAATTAAAATGAATGAACTGATTTATATTTATCAACATGGAGAGAAAAAATAAAAACATACCATGGAGGGGAAAAAAAAGTCAGAGTGTGTACTGTCTAATACCACACATACACGTTTTAAAAATCAAAACACTATTCTGTATTTTAATGGGTTCACATAGAGTCAAAGTATAAAACCTAGATGGGAAAGTTACGTACTAAATTCATGATAGTGTTTGCCTTTGGAGAAAAAGGTGAAGAACGGTTTTGGGGAGGATTACAAAGGGACTTCAGTTTTATCAGAAATCTTGAATAGTTCAATTAAAAAAAACCTGCAGCAGATCTAGCAAAATGCTAACATTCACCAATTATATGATAGGTACATGGATGCCTGTGATATTGTCTCTGCATTTTAAATTATCTTTATATTTTTTCCTAAATAATAAAATTAAAAGAAAAGCAGCTAGTAAAGAATTCTCTGATAGAAATTCCACCTGTGTAGATAAATTGAGTCAATTGTCTAAAATTTTGAGGCAAGGAACTTTATAATTATCTGTCTTAGAATGGAGTCTCCATAAAAATTATATAGCTGGTACTATTAATAAAACTACTGAAATGAATAAAGCAGATTCTATAGGTATCACCATGGATAGTTGTCAAAATCATATTAAGGAGAAAAAGTAAGTTGCAAAATGACATGTACACTAGTGTACCATTTATAAAGAAAATTTAAAATATACAAGCATGGATATATATATTTACATATAAATATATAAGCAATTAGGCAATAAAGGTATAAGAGTAAATGCTGGAAGAATACACTCTTTATAATACTGACTACCTAGGGAAATAAGCAGGCAGAAAGTTGAATTAGGGAGGGAAATAAAGTGACATTTAACTCTATCAGCAATCTTTTAATATAAATTAAAAAAACCCCACAGCAAACATGACAAATATTTTACATTTGCTTATTCTAGGAAGTAAATACACGAATGTATGTTATTCTTGATTTATATGTATTTTTAATTTCAAAAGAAAAAGTACTGAAGAATTACAAATAAAATGCACATAATTCAACACTATGCAAGTAAAGCTTGTGTACATCAAAAACCGTGCTATGACTATTTTTAGACATTATCCTGTTTGCTTTTCTATGTGTTTTTAATTTTTCAAAAATCAAGGGAGGATAAAAAGCAATGAAGACATGCCAAAAAAAAAAAAAAAAAATCAAACATATACCTGATCACGTAAAAAGAAAACCCTGCACAATCACAAGAAGCAATTCTCTATCATTTGCTGCATTTTTCTTATTTTTAATTTTTGTCAAAAGAAAAATAAAAGATGTTGCCTAATTGGAAACGTGACTTTCTATTATTAAAATTGTGGGAGTCCATTTTAATGTGTTTATCTCGCTGCTAGTCTATAATTTATATTTCAGCGTGGAAATTTGTTTGTATGCCTGTGACAGGTTAATGCAGTTTAAACATGCATTTTTCTTTCGTTGGTTGAATAGTTAAATCGTTACTCAAAGGATTTTAAGTTTCAATTTCAACCATGAGAGGATTCTTTGCTTTTTCAAGGTTAGAAATGTTTCTGGTTCAAAATGCTATTAATTAATAGCTACGTAGTGGATCTATTTAGGGAATTGGTACCGACTCCGGATTAACAGTGGAACTGTTAAATGAGAAAACTTTTTTTTGATGCAGACTTGGGGCTATTTTAAATTTGTTCTGACAGCGGTGGACAGAAATGAAATGTAATGCCAGCCCGCTTAACTCACAATCGTAATTATGAATCGAAAGACATATCAGGTATTAGCATTTTTTTTTCCTTAAAAAAAAAAGTTTCTCGGACTCCGCCGGACACCCAGCTGGCGGAGGACCAGCGGGCGCGGCGGGGGGGACCGGGGGGGGGGGGCGGCGAAGCCGGCAGGCTGCCCAGAAGTTACGATCGGGGAGTTTTCTCTTTATTAAAATTACCTGGCTCACCAGCAGAGGCAAGAAAGCGAAGACAAGATAATTTCTTAGGCTGTTAAAAATGACTTAGCCCGGTGGGCCCCGCGTTCCGAGGGGGTGTCCTGCGGGCCGGGGCGGGTCCCGCCGCCCCCGCGGGCTCCGGTGCGTCAGGGGCGCGTCAGGCGGGGCGGGCTCCGCGCGGGCGGCTGCAGCGGCGCCGGGCGGCGGGCGGCGCGCACCGGGCCTCCTGCTTCTCGCTCCGAGGCTGCGGGACGGACGCTCCCGAGAACTCTCTCGCCCGCGGCCGGCCGCGCTCGGACGGCGCTCGCCGGCGGCCCGGCGGTGCCAGCATGTCCGCCGCCGTGGCGTGCCTGGACTACTTCGCCGCTGAGTGCTTGGTGTCCATGTCCGCGGGCGCCGTGGTTCACCGCCGCCCGCCGGACCCCGAGGGCGCGGGCGGAGTCGCCGGCTCGGAGGTGGGTGCGGCGCAGCCGGAGTCCGCTCTGCCGGGTCCGGGGCCACCGGGACCCGCGTCGGTCCCCGCGCTCCCCCAGGTCCCCGCCCCCAGCCCCGGCGCGGGCGGCGCCGCGCCCCACCTGCTGGCTGCAAGCGTCTTGGCTGACTTGCGCGGCGGCTCTGGGGAGGGCTTCGAGGAGAACTCGGGGGAAGCTCTGCGCGCTTCGTCCGGCTCCTCCGACTCGACCCGGTGCTCCGGCCCGACCCTGGGCTCAGAGCCGGCCCCGGCCAGCAGCGCGGCGGAGATCTTCGCACCCGCGCACTTTTCTGGCGCGCTCGGGGTCCCGGGAGCGCCGGCCGTCCCCGGAGCGCCTGTGGTCCCTGCGGCGGTCCCCGGGGAGGCCCCTGGGGCCGGCCCCGCCCCCGCCACAGGTCCAGTACCCCGTCGGAGGCCGGTGACACCCGCCGCCAAGCGCCATCGCTGCCCCTTTCCGGGCTGCAACAAAGCCTATTATAAGTCGTCGCATCTGAAGTCCCACCAGCGCACCCACACGGGTGAGCGCCCTTTCTCCTGCGACTGGCTCGACTGCGACAAGAAGTTCACGCGCTCCGACGAGCTGGCCCGCCACTACAGGACCCACACGGGCGAGAAGCGCTTCTCCTGCCCCCTCTGTCCTAAGCAGTTCTCCCGGAGCGACCATCTGACCAAGCACGCTCGCCGCCACCCAGCCTATCATCCCGACATGATCGAGTACCGCGGGCGCCGTCGCACTCCCCGCGTCGACCCCCAACCCACCGCCTCGGTGGACAACTCCGGCTCCGACCCCGGCCAGGCGCCCAGCCTCACCACCTGCTTGTCTGACAGTCATTGCTGTTAGTCGTCCCCGCCAGGACGTTCCCCCCAGACCGTTGTCCCTGCTTTTTCTTTGCCCATCCCTCTTTTCCCAGAGTTATTAGACCAAGGCACAAGACTGGTTCCTCCGCTTCGAGGGTCGGTCCTGGCAGGCACCCTGGACCCTGGGGAGGGACTGGGGGCCCGAAAATAGCAGGAATTGTTACAACGCGTTCGTCGACCTAAAAAGGAGGGTTGCCTCAAGACGGCCCCCTGGAACTGGTGAGAAGGGATGAACCCCGGTACTCTCCAGAGTTCTGAAGATTCTCCCTTCCCTGGAATCAGAGATGTGAAACTGGAATTCTCAGGTGCCTGAGGAGCTCCCAGTCTCAAAGGACTCTGGTGTCTTACCCACCCACCAGGGCGGACCTTGGAGAGGGTGTCGGGGCGGCAGTCTTGGAAATGTCCAGAACTGGGGTGGTGAGAGGCCTTTGGAAACAGAAATGATTTCTATTTCTGTAAATAGCAATGTTTACTAATTTATTTTTAGTATCTTTTAAACAGGGATCCCAGGTTGATGGGAGGTTGCTGTTTTCCACTCCCCAATTGCCCCAGCTACCTCTGCTAGGAGAGGCCATGTAAGAGTCCATGTGAATGTATGGCTGGGAGATGCTTCTTGGTGTCTGGGAGCGGTGCGAGTCTGTTTGCAGATCCTGTTGCATGGTTTGGAACCCTGCGCTTGCGTCGTAGCCTTTCTTCCCATTTGGATTCTTGCTTGTGGAGGGGAACTTCCTGGCTCACTCTTGCAGTGAAATTCGTTTAAAAATTTGGAAACAACCATAAAAGCACCAGAAATGAAAGAGTGGTCCAGGCTAGTTCCCCTTTCACCCTCTGGTGACTTTGGGTGAGATAGGTCCAAAACAAGCCCTTTCAGGACCATTGTGAACTTTCAGGGAAATAGGGGTATGTGGTTCCAGCCGCCCAGTCCAAGTAATCTCAGGTGTGGTAGATTCTGTTCATTACTTAGTGGCTAATGAGGGGGTTTATTTCCCTTGGGAACTGTGCATTTTTGTTTTTGCAGCAAATGAGTTGATGGTTTGGGGAGGGGAAGATGAGAGTGGCTTTCTCCAAAGATCTGGTTACCTTGGATTTGGGGAAGGAATAGTAAGGTGAAAATTATTATCAAATAAGAGGACCCTTCTCCCTTTACCTTGTAGTCCCTCCAACTTATACCCTCAGGACCCCTCTGCCCCAATGCAGGACTCAAGCATCAGCAGTATTTATTTTTCTATACGTATCTCTGCTGCTATGAATGAAGTCGGCCACTCTGCTTATGTATGTGTGAATGTGTATACATGTGACCCTTTTACTAGAGATGGGGCTGAAAGGAATTTCCTGCTCTGGTAAGGTCCCCGCGGCCCCCTCCTGAACGTCTCGTAATAGTCCATCAATCCCGTTTGTGGAGGGTGTCATAATCACAAAGGACCATAACAGGCATCTAGGTAAACAAGCTGCTTTTCCCTGTTTTGCAGATGAACACACCTAAGCCTAGATAAGTTTAAAGTCTCATGCTGAGTTGCTGACAAAAGCTGGGACTAGAACTTAGGTATTTGGCTTTCTAAGTGACTCTTTCCCTCAGGCTTCTTTACCTCACCTCCTCTCTCTCTCTCTCTCTCTCTCTCTCTAGGCCTTTAGTCAAAGGACACCACTCTCCCTTCCTGCCACCAGTATCCCCTCCCTCCCTAATCCCTGTCACTTCTAAGTTCCTTCTAATGTCCAGTCCCTGCTGAACACTTTGCCTGTTGTGTTTAACCCCAAAGCCCTTTTCCTAGCAGGTTGAGCCCATTCCCTCCTTCCACACCATGTGGACCTACAGTGGGAATGACTGTTTGGCATTTGGGGAGAGACTGTCTTTTGACCTGGTAGATTAATTTTGAGTGCCAATTCTATTCTTCCTCTGGTCCTGGGCATTCTGTTTTTCTTGAGAGAGTGAGTGATACAAACTTGACATTGGGACTCTACTACTAGGTGCTCCTGCACTAAGTGAGGGAAAGGTCCTTAAGAAGAACCCAAAGGGTATGCCCTATGACTTTGAAGAGGTCAATGTTTCCTAATGCTGACTAAGCAGGGTGAGTGGGGCTCTTTTTGAGTTACATATGGGAAGAGGAGGCCCCCAATTGTGGAGGTGGGTTTTGGTGATGGGAAGAGTCCTCCCTTTGCCCTGTTTGTCTCCTCAGCTGGGACTGGATGGAAGGGAGCTCTGGGCCCCCTTGAGCATTGTCATTTTCGCTTTGTCTTCTTCAGTAGAAGATCTGCCATTGGGTAGATGAGCAACGAAGCTAACAGGAGAGAGACTCCCACTGACTGTTCTGGAATTGGGCTCAAGAATGCTTGGCTTTTTCAACCACCCTTTGATAAATAACTTTTGATTCTCAAGCTTCTAAACAGTGTCCTTATTTGAATTCTTCGACCTGGGGGACTTTTGTCTGGGAATGGTCTATGACAATCTAAGTGTGGCGTGTCTTCCAATGACAACTCCTAGGACTTGGGATGGTGGGGAGGGGGACATTCAAAACACTTAGAGCAGCCAGATAATGGAGGCAAGATTTATAGGCTAGTCTTTTTTTTTTTTTTTTTAAGATTTTATTTATTTATTGGGGGTGGTGGGGAGAGCACAAGCAGGGGGAGGGGCAGAGGGAAAAGCAGGCTCCCCACTGAGCAAGGAAGGAGGGGGGAGCACAAGCAGGGGGAGGGGCAGAGGGGGAAGGAGGCTCCCCACTGAGCAAGGGAGGAGGGGGGAAGCAGAAGCACGGGGAGGGGCAGAGGGAGAAGGAGGCTCCCCCCTGAGCAAGGAAGGAGGGGGAAAGCACAAGCAGGGGAAGGGGCATAGGGAAAAGCAGGCTCCCCCCTGAGCAAGGAGGGAGGGAGGAGTACAAGCAGGGGGAGGGGCAGGGGAGAAGGAGGCTCTCCCCTGAGCAAGGAAGGAAGGGGAGCACAAGTAGGGGGAGGGGCAGAGGGAGAAGGAGCCCCCCCACTGAGCAAGGAACACCCTGATACAGGACTCAGTCCCAGGAATTGGGATCATGACCTGAGCCAAAGGCAGAGCTTAACCCACTGAGCCTCCCAGACATCCCATAACCTAGTCTTAGTCTTGGGTATTGTTGTTACTCCTTCACTCCAGCAGCCAGACAGCTCTTGAGAAACAATTATTAGCAAATTATCTTGGAAAGGGCTACCTAGTTTTATTATGTTTCTTTTGCTTCTTTTTGTTAAACAGATGGAGCTCCATTAGCTACTGAGTCTAGGGATTGGTTGGGGTCAGCCTGAAGCTCTGGGCTCTTCTCCACCCATGCCATCCTGAGTTCTGATGTAGGAATGATGAAAGCCATTAAGAGAATCTACTGATAGAACCCTTCCTGAATTCTGGGTTGGGAGCTGGGAATGAATTCCAGGTTAGATCTTGGGTGCAAGGGAATTGGATCCCCAGTCCCTGCTGGGGGGCTGTGAAGAGTAAAGGCCTTGCCCCTATCTACAGGGGCATTTGTCCCTATTTCCCTGTTCTCCAAGTAGGGAACCATCCTGGCATACTACTCTTGGCCCGTCTCTACCTCTTAGTCACTTTTCCCCAAAGGAAGGTTGTGTTCTCTGATGGAGACACAGGGAAGAGGGTCACTGTACACACACAAACACACGCACACACAGACGGCACATGCACGCACATGCTCTATGATCTCTCCTTTCTCTTGTATCTTTTTGCCTGCGATGTGTATGCAGTCCACGTTGCTGGTTCAGATCCAGCTTTCACCAAATAAGCACACCTGCTGAGGCACAGACCTGCCTTTCAGAGGCAAGTCCGAAGAGTACCTCTCTCTGTTTCCACTTTTGGAGCAGCCGTGCCCCCTTGCAGCACTCCAGGTGTTTCCTTTGTGTATTCTCCTTTGGGTGGGTAATCCAAATATCAGGAATTGGGGGTGATGGGAGCAGCAAATGGTATTAGAAAGCCCAATTCTGACCTTAGATACAGCTTCATCAACGAAATACTGATATTTTGATCTTCATTCCTATACCTATTACCCAGGTGGTTGAGAACTGAAGAAGGAGATATGATTAATTTTCTCCCTTAAGCCCCAACACATGCAAATATGCATTGGCTGTATATCTTGAGAAATAAGCACACTGATAGGAATTAGGGAACCAAAGTAAAACATGTGGAGATGGGAGATCTGGTGTGCCACGGCACAAGTCTTTGGCACGTTACTCATCTTGGACCATTCAGTTCTTCGGCCTTTTCAAGTCCTAGCAGTTTATAGTACTAGCTTCCATACCCAAGCTCCTTTTTGGGTCCTACAGGACACAGGACTCTGTAGAAGTAGGCTGCCCAGGTCACTGTGGATGATCTTGATTCACAGAGATATAGTTGAGACAGACTTGCTGCAGAAGGGAGAAACTATATATATATATATTTAGAGAGAGAGGGAGAGAGAGAGAGAGAGAGAGTGCACAGGGTCAGGCAGAGGGAGAAGGAGAATCCTGAAGCAAACTTCAAAGTGAGTGGTGAGCCTGAGGGGCTTGATCTCAGGACCCTGAGCTCATGACCTGAGCTGAAATCAAAAGTCAGATGCTTAACCAACTAAGCAACCCAGGCATCCCAGGAGAAGCACTATTGAATGGAACAATTTCTGCTGCCTTTATTGTCAGCCAGAATTGTAGATGAGAACTTTAAGGTACAATGGTATAAAAAGTTCAAAACACAAGTTTAGCAGATTCTATCCCTAAAACTGTGCTGGGGTTTAGCAGGTGGCATTAGATCAGTTTCACCCAATTTGTTTTTCTTTTCTCTCTCTTTTTTTAAGATTTTTATTTGGGGTGCTTGGGTGGCTCAGTCATTAAGCAGCTGCCTTTGGCTCAGGTCGTGATCCCCAGATCCTGGCATCAAGCCCCGCACTGGGCTCCCTGCTCCCTGCTCTCCCTCTCCCACTTCCCCTGCTTGTGTTTCCTCTCTTGCTGTCTCTCTCTCTCTTCTCTGTCAAATAAATAAATAAAATCTTTTAAAAAAAATTAAGACTCTCTTAAAAAAAGATTTATTTATTTGAGAGAGAAGGAGCACGAGCTGGAGAGGGGCCGGGGGGGGGGGGGCGGGGAAGGAGAAGCAAACTCCTTGCTGAGTGGGGAGCCTCACATGGAACTCTATCCCAGGACTCTGGTATCATGTCCTGAACTGAAGGCAGAAACTCAACCCACTGTATGACTCAGGGGCCCTGTTCCCTTTTATCTTGATTTGAATTGCATCCTTTATAGGACCAGGGAGAGACCTATAGGAGGGACCAAATTCTTTATTTCACAAGGGGTACCTAGAGTCATCTTCTGTTTTTGTCTCAAGTTGGTGCCAGGTGTATTGACTAAGGACTGACAGTGAAATTTCAGGGACTCAATCTGTGTTTTATCTCAAAGGGATGATGGATTTTAATCATAAATATAAAAAAAAAGAGAGTGCAAATGTTTGTTGTATATGGGCTTGAGGTAGAGAGAAGCTGTGCCATTATAACCCCAAAGAATAGGATGAGTATTTTTAAAAGGTGTGCCTGGATTCTTCTTTCCTTAGGAATCAAGTCTTTTGAGGAAATAAAGTAGGAATCATATTTGTTTCAAATACATGTTTAGATCTAGAAGTCAAAATGGAAGAGTAGGAGAGTGAAAAATGAATAAAGACAGGTCGATTGAACTGGAGGAAGGGAAGGATTTCTTTAGAAGAAAGGTGGTGTTCTTAGAGGATAGAATTGACAATACAAATGGGAAATTTAAAAAGGTCAGAAGCCAACCAATATCAAAAATAAGACTATAGGGGCACCTGGGTGGCTCAGTTGGTTAGGCGGCTGCCTTCAGCTCAGGTCATGATCTTAGGGTCCTGGGATTGAGCCCCACATTGGGATCCCTGCTCAGAGAGCCTGCTTCTCTCTCTCCCTCTGCCTGCCACTCTGCTTACTTGTGCTCTCTATCACTCTGTCAAATGAATAAATAAAATCTTAAAAAAAAATGATAAGACTATAAAAGAGGGTGGTAGTTTAATCATTACTAGGTTAGAGGAGGTGACTGGAACCTAATGAGATATAATAGAAGAAGATGAGCTCTCAGAGAGAAAACGAGAATGCATACTTCTGCCGGGGATCTCAAATCCAAGGGAATGTTGAGAGGTACCTACCTAAATCTGTAGATAAACCATTAGAAAATTATCCTTTAACACTGAGATATGTCGGATAGAGAGTATGTAGACAATACTTTCAACTTCTTTGGTTAGTCTCAGGAATATCACTGTTGAAATGGAATAGGAATATTTGCGGTGCCTGGGTGGCTCTGTCGGTTGAGCATAGAACTCTTGATTTTGACTCTGGGTGGCTCTGTCGGTTGAGCATAGAACTCTTGATTTTGACTCCGGTCGTGATGTCAGGGTCCTGGGATCCAGCCCTGAGTCAGGCTCTGTGCTCAGTGTGGAGTCTGCTTGTCCCTCTTCCTCTGCTCCTTTCTCTCTTTCTCCAAAATAAATTTAAAAAAAAAAGAGAAAGAAATGGAATAGGACTACAAATATGGCTCAGAAAACATACAGAGTTAGGTCTCTAAGGGAAAGCATAGGGTGGAAGAAACATGTAATATATCAAAGTTTTTAACAGAAATCAGGAAGAAATAAGCATGATCATCTCATTTGATTCCAAAATAAGCATTTTTGAAAACTCAACACCAATTCGTGATTTAATTTGAAAACATTGGAGCACCTGCTTCTCCCTCTCCCTCTGCCTGCTGCTCTGCCTACTTGTACTCTCTCTGTGTCAAATAACAAAACAACCTTTGAAAACACCTTGGCAGGGGCGCCTGGGTGGCTCAGTCATTAAGTGTGCCTTCTGCTCTCTGGTCATGATCCCAGGGTCCTGGGATCAAGCCCCACCTCAGGCTCCCTGCTCAGCAGGAAGCTTGCTTCTCCCTTTCCCATTTCCCCTGCTTGTGTTCCCTCTCTCGCTGTCTCTCTCTCTGTCAAATAAATAAAAGTAAAATCTTAAAAAAGAAAAGAAAAGAAAACATCTTGGCAAACAAGTAACACAAAAAGATAATTTCTTAAAATTAATAAAGAGTATCCATCAAAAGCCTATAGTAAACCTCAAACGTAGTGTTGGAAGATTACAGGCATTTCTATTGACCATAGAGTGAGATGAATAGTCTTAAAAACTCCAGGCAAAAAAAAAAAAACAAAAACAACCAACCAACCAAACAAACAAACAAACAAAAACTCCAGGCAATCACATAATCACATAAAAATACAACAAAAATATAACCAAAACTCATGCATTGAAAATGTGAAAGCAAACCTCTAAATGACTCAGACAACAGGGACAATCACAAAATTTAGACCTGAATGAAAACCAAAAGCACTACATAGCAAAACTTCTGTGATGCAAGAAAACAGCTAGGGGAAGAAATGCTCTTTATAGTCTTAAGTTGTTTATCAAAAAAAAAGAGAGAAAGGGTACCTGGGTGGCTCAGTCACCGAAGCATATGCCATGGGCTCAGGTCAAGATCCCAGAGTCCTGGGATTAAGCCCCGCATAGGGCTCCCTGCTGGGTGGGGGGTCTGCTTCTCCCTCTCTTCCCCCTGCTCTCCTGCTCTCTCTCACTCTTGCTCTCTCCAATTTTATTTATTTATTTGAGAGATAGAGCGTGCGTGCGTGCGTGCAAGTGCGCGCACACCCGAGTGGGCGTGGAGGGGCAGACGGAGAAGCAGGCTCCTGCTGAGCAGAGAGCCGCATGGTGGAGCTTTCTTAGGACTCGGGGATCGTGACCTGAGCAGACACTTAACCAACTGAGCCACCCAGATACCCCAATAAAGAAAATCTTGAAAGGAAAGGAAAGGAAAGGAAGAAGGAAAGAAGGAAAGAAGGAAGGAAGGAAGGAAGTGAATGAACTAAGCTTTCATCTCCAAAGGAAAAGGAAAACAAACCCAAAGAAAGTAGAAAAAAACATTACCATAGATCATGCATTCTCATTATGGAAGATATTGCCCCCAAAGTAGCAAAAACTGGTTCTTGAGGGGTCAAAACATGTTTTACAATGATTGTGACCCTTCAAAAGACCATTCAACATAAACAGATATACACTATTTAGGTGGTTTAGGTGGGGAGGAGTTGGAGTTGATCATCAGGAAAAAAAAAGTCTTGAAAATCTCCTAGAGGGTGATAATGAAAAAAGGTTGAAAGACACGCTGTAGATAAAAGCCAAACTTAGAGAAACAGAAGGAAAAAATGAGTACAGATGAACAAAACTTTTAAAAGCCTAATAAAAATAGATTTCTTTGGGAAGTATAATTAAGAAAAAAGAGAAGACACAAAAAGTTATCAGGAATAAAACAAACGTAAAATCATGGTAACACATGAGCAGGTTTAAAAAATCATAACAGAAAAATGCAAACAACTTTATATCAATAGAGTTGAAAAATATGGATAATTTTATAGGGAAATAGAAAATTCTAAGATAGTCTAAGAAAATGTAGAAAAATCAGAAACTGAAATGGCAAAGATGTAGTCTCAAAAATGGCATTAGGTCTAGGTGGTTGTATAGGCAAATTCTTTAAATTTTCAAGAAACAGATCATTTCCATCTTTAATAAATTGTTCCAAATCACAGAAAAAAGAAAATTATCCAATTTACTTTATATGATATAATTAAGCTAACTGTAATACCAAAGCAAGTAAGAGACAAAAACAAAAAAAAACAAAAACAAAAAACCACAAACCCTAACCACTTTTATCTATAAAGATGGGTGCAAAAATCCTGAATAAAGTATTAGAAATTCTAATCCAGCAGTGAATGAAAAAATAATGTGTTAATATCATATGAAATTTATCTAAAAATGCAATATTAATTCAATAATAGAGATCTATCAATATTCACTTCGTTAATTGAAGAAAGGAGAAAAGTCAGTCTTTCTTAAATGCCAGCAGTCATCAATCAGAAAATGTAATTGACTAAGTGATACTGTATACGGTAGCAATTAGTAACATAAAGAACCTTTATAGGTAAGACTATAAAACTTTTACTGAATGACGTAAAAAAATATGACTAAGTGGAGATAAATATTGTATCTGTGGATGGTGAAACTCTAAAGTATAAAGATGTCAGTCTTTTTCTCAAATTTATATGCTTTATGCTATGTAAAACCCCAACAAGCTGTTTCATGAAACTTTTTCAAGGAAATATTACAGTAGATTGTAGGGGACAGGTGGGGGGAAGGAAGAAGCATTGCTTTACAGATATCGAAGTATTACAACGCTGTGGTCGTTAAAACAGCGTGATAGAGGGTGGGAACAGAAACACGAGTAAGTGGAATTGCATGAAGAACTCAGAAACAGGTTGTGAATTTAGAAGAGTTTGGCATATGAGAGATGGCACTTAGTATCAGTGGAGTAAAGACAGGCTAGTTTGTTAATGCTTTTGAGATAATTGGCGTTTCATGACAAAACAAGCTAACAAAACACAAAATTACTTCCTATATCAAATCTTTCAGGAAAAAAAAATTTCAGGGCGCCTGGGTAGCTCAGTGGGTTAAAACCTCTGCCTTCAGCTCAGGTCATGATCTCAGGGTCCTAGGATCGAGCCCCGCATCGGGCTCTCTGCTCAGCGGGGAGCCTGCTTCCCCCTCTCTCTCTGCCTGCCTCTCTGTCTACTTGTGATTTCTCTCTCTCTCTCTCTCTGTCAAATAAATAAATAAATAAATAAATAAATAAATAAATAAATAAATAAATAAATAAAATCTTTAAAAAAAAAATTTCAGATGGTAAATATCTAAACATTTAAGCCATAAAAATGTTAGTAAGAAAAAAACCTGGGACCTATCCTATTGGATAAGGAAGACTTTCTTATTAAGGACACACAAAAAATTTTTTTAAAGAATTTATTTGAGAGCAAGCGAGCGAGCACATGAGCAGTGGGAGAGGAAGAGGGAGAAGCAGACACTCCCTCTGAGCTGGGAGCCCAAATCCAGGGCTTGATTCCAGGACCCTGGGATCATGAGCTGATCCAAAGGCAGATGCTTAACTGACTGAGACATCCAGGTGCTGCAGGACACAAAAATTTTTTAAATAAAAATTCAAAGAGGGAAAAGACAGATTTAATTGCATCAAAATTCCAAGACATTTTCTATCTGAAAACCTACACCAAGTTAAAGATCAAGCTATACTCTGAAAAAAAAAAAAATTTACCAGGCACTGGATTAATATCCAGAATATATAAAGTACCAAAGATATAAGCGATAAGGACAAAAAAGAGATCAAAAGATAGCAACAAACAATTTAAAGAACGAGCCAGGACTGACAGACAGTTGATCTTTAGCCTTATGTATTTAATGCTTTTGCTCTTTTAAAAGAATATTTTTGTGTATCACTTATATAAGTTAACAGTTTTAATATTTTCTAGGATGGGAAAATACTATTGGTTAAAAAAGAAAGCAGATGGTAAAGTAGGAAATGACATACTGGGCAAATGTTAATAAAAGTAAGGAGGTGTGACAAAATATCAGTCAAAACCAAATTCGAAGTCCAAAACATTCTTGGGGCAAAGATTTTCTATGGAGAGAAAGTATAAGATATAAGAATCTAAAGCAATCAAGCCCACGTATTAGGGATGTCAGCTCAGGAATTCTAGAGCCTATCCCAGGACTTGTACAGGGGTTTCTTCCCCCATCCCTCACTAGGAATTCAGAGACCCATTCCCATTGTCTAAGCTCACTGAGGGGAGAGGAGGAGAATGCTAACAAAGGTTAAATCCCAGAGGACCAAGCCCAATCTAAATTCCCTCAGGAAAATCCCCCTCCAGCCCTAAGGCATTTCTTTCCTTTCTTCTCCTTCAGAATATTCTTTGTCTCTCTCATTTTTCTATGAGAGCTCTTGATGATCCAGAGCTTGACTTAGAATGCTAGCTCCCCTTTCAAAATATTCTAGTTTAGTAAAGGGGAAGAAAATAAAAACAATTTAAAAATGTACAAACATTTACAGGACGGTAGCTAGCTGCCATCTATAGCCAACTGCACCTTATTAACATGCTCCCACTTCTTTAATGATAGAGGAAAAAATCTAAAAAAAAAATCTGAAGTTGTCAGACTCTCTCTCAGGGCTGCCTCCTTTCAAGGGTCACCTTCCCCCTTCCTATCCTGGTTTCTGAATGCTGGGGGGTAGAAAGGGAAGCAGTCTCAGGACTGTATTCTGTGCTGTCCTGTGGTTCTCCTTTTCCACGCTGTGTCACTATTCCAGGTATCCCAAGGCACATAGTGCTTGTGCCCAATGAGTTGCAACAGATCTTATCGGGTTCTTTTGGCTACCTTTCTCATACTGCTAGAGCCTATGTTTCTGGTGTAGCCTTTCATTATGAGGTCTCTGTGGCGAGACTTGGTCCTATCCCAAATGCAGACCTTGTCAGGACTTTGAGTTCTCCCAGCATTTCTGGACCCTCTTACCAAGGCATGAAAAACACTCTGGTTCCTCTCCATAGACTCCAAGGCCAAAATGACCTAGAATGCAGACACAGGTCCATCTGCCTAGACACCTGATAGCCATTTCAGAATTACTTCTGGAATGGTACCATATTGCTGAGCACCACACTGAACATGGAGTGGAAGTGAAGGACCAGCCCAGACATTCCAGGTTCTACCTCAACTTATCTGGGGTTCCTGATGTTGTGTCCATTTTCCCCCTTCTGGGCCAAAGCCCAAGGAATGAAGGGGCTGATGAAGGCCTTCTAAGTCATCAAAGCACCAAGTAAGCCTAGTCTCAACTCCTCTAAACTTCCCCCTTCCTTGGCTCTTTCAACTGGACGAACACTTCATTTCCTCCTTCAGTAGGTGGCAACTTCCCACCGTCATACTCCAACTTTGCTTTGCCTATTGATTATAGTAAAACTTTTTGTCCAGGCTACAGGCTTTCCTTTTAATATCTAAGAGTGTTTAAAATTCAGAACTTCCTTTACTTTCCCAACAAAGCTTTTAAGACTATTATTTAGCTATTGGCTTCAAAAGCTGAACTAGAATCATTATTTACCTTTGCATTCCTACTCCAACAATCAACGACGTTCTCTGAGGCAAATAGATGCCTCTGGGTAAAAAGGAAATGATCACATGGGAGAAAATAAGGGGGAAAATCACGTTAATATTTTTCAAAACACCGCCCCACACCAAGTTTTAGTCTGGTTAAAGATCAAGTTATTAGTTCTGAAGGTGGAGCTAAGAACAGAGTTTTCCCTCCCTCTAACTAATCAGGGCTTAATAAGAGACCGTCCTTACAAAATAGAAATAAAACCAAAGGAAGTTTAGTCAGTCTTCTGCAGACCCCTAGAATCAGGAGTAGCTCAAGGGAAAGGAAGGATTACAATTATGACTGCCCCAAGCAGGGTATGTATGGCACAAGTAAATGGCAGAGAGGGTATCAGCAGTATCCTGTCACCCTGCTGGTCCCCAAGGAGTTCCAGGTCCACTCATCCAGTCAGGAGAGGGAAGGCAATTCGGTCAGTGGGTTCCAGCAGGGGTCAGCAATGGATTGGACTGGAGTGTCTCTAGCAGCCCCAAAGACAGTGCTGGAAGCTTTCCCTCTGGGGCTATGTGTACTCATGGCTTTTACTTAAAAGAATCAGGCTTTCATGGGCCAGGACTACATTTCAACAAATATTTATTGAGCATTTACAATGTGTCAGGCACTGTTATAGGCACTTAGGATATGTATAAGGGGAAAAAAAAGATCCCTGCCCATATGATTTTATATTCTAGCAGAAGGGATATAGAAAGTAAACAAGTGAATTATATATATAGTATGTTAGGTAAAAATTCCATAAAGGTATGGAATTAATAAAAAAAAAATAGAGCAGGCTAAGTGGAATCTGGACTGCTGGGTGGGAGTAGGGATTAGATTGAGGTAATAAATAGGGCACTCTGGACAGACTTTGTCGTGCTAAATAGGGACAGGAAGAAGGTGGGAAAGTTATCCAGGGGCCAAAGTGTTTAGGCTGAGGGAACAGTGAAAGAAACCACCATAGGGAATGAGATAATAATTAAAAACAAACAAACAAACAAACACAAACAAACAAAAACCCAAAGCCAGAAAGGAGAGCAACATTGTAGGAGCAGGTTATGATCAGAAGGAAGAGGGAATACCAGATCATATGGACCTTATAGGCCATTGTTATGACAAAGAGAGTCACCAAAGATTTTGAGCAGAAGCATATGATCCACTTCGGGTTTAAAGGGATCATTCTGACTGCTGTTTGAAGGATTTAAACAAGGAAATATGTCATAAGACAATGTAATTAATGTAGGTAAGAGATGATGGTGGGTTAGAGAAGGCAGTGAGAAGCAGTCAGAATCTGACATTTTTAAAAGGACAAGCCGGTAGACTTTTCTAAAGAATTTGGTATGGGGAGTGAGAGAATGAGAAGAATCAGAGTGACTCAAAGTTCTTTGACCTGGGGCGCCTGGGTGGCTCAATTGGTTAAGCGACTGCCTTCGGCTCAGGTCATGGTCCCGGAGTCCCGGGATCGAGTCCCATATCGGACTCCCGCCTCTGCGGGAAGTCTGCTTCTCCCTCTGACCTTCTCCCCTCTCATTCTCAGTCTCTCTCTCTCTAATAAATTATAAATTAAAAAAAAAAATCTTTAAAAAAAAAAAAGTTCTTTGACCTGAGTGCTGGGAGGTTGGAGTGGCCATCAACTGGGAGGAGGAAGGCGAGAAGTACAGGTAGGCTTGTAGGGTGGCCAGGTTTGGACATGTTGAGTTCGAGCATGTTAAATGTCCCAGTGGAAAATCCGAATAGACAATGAAGTCAGTCTGGAGTTGGAGAGAAAGGTCTGGGCTAGAAATAAACATGTGGGAATTAACAGCATATTTAAAGCTCTAAGTCCACATCAGCTCCTCAAGAGAGTGTGTGGAGGGAGAAGAGAAGGGCTAAGACTGATCCCTGGGGCACTCTAACAGGAACAACTCAGACAGCTGAGGAGGAAGCAACAAAGGAGACCGAGCTGTGACTAGAGGAGTAGGAGAAAGCCAAGCACATGATGTCCCAGAAGCCTAGTAAAGAAAGTATCCGAAGAGGGAGTGGTCCACTTGGTCAGGCGCTCATGCTATTTTCGAGGAGGATGAGACGTGGGGAGCTGGCCATTCACTTTAGCCGCTAGACGGTCATTAGTGACCTTGATAAGAGCACTCTGGTGGTGGAGTGGTGGGAGTAAATGCCAGATTGCCATGATTTAGGAAAAATGGAGGATAGAACCTGAAGACCATGATTATAGGGCACTATTCTGAGACATTTTTCTGCAAATGGGAGCAAAGAAATGGAATGGAAATTATTAGGGGAAAATGGGGTAAAAGAAAGTGATTGCTTTTTAAAAAATGAGGAAAGGGGCGCCTGGGTGACTCAATCAGTTGAGGGTCTGCCTTCGGCTCGGGTCAGGATCCCAGGGTTCTGGCATCGAGTCCCACATTGGGCTCCCTGCTGAGCAGGGAGTCTACTTCTCTCTCTCCCTCTGCCCTCCCACCCTCCCCTCCACCTGTGCTCTTTCTCTCATTCACTCTCTCAAATAAATGAATAAAATCTTTTTAAAAATGAGGAAAAATTGCCTGCTAATATGCTAATGAAAATGAGCCAAAAGGGAGTTAAAAGTTGTTAATGCAAGACAGAGATGGGGAGAATTGAAGGAGTGATACTATCATTATTTTTTAAGATTTTATTTATTTGAGAGCGAGCGAGCGCGCACAAGCCGGGGAAGAGGCAGAGGGAGAAGCAGGCTCCCCGCTGAGCAGGGAGCCTGATGTGGGACTCCATTCCAGGACCCCAGAATCATGACCTGAGCCACCCAGGCGCCCTGAAGGAGTGATGGTCTCGAGGAGGCAAAGGGCATTGGAATCTAGATTACAGGTGGAGGGATTAATTTTAGCTAGGAGCACGGATATTTCACTTTTGAAGCAATTGGAGATTCAGATCTCTTCCCCATTGAGGCCTGCTCGACATTATAACGACCTCTTAGGTACTCAATAATGACTACAAAGTCTATAATGGGGCATTTGCTTTCCCGATGAATTTCCCGATTGGACAGTAAAAGGAAAAGGTCCATCAAGAGTTTTGAGGTATTAATTCTGTGTTTCAAATCCTATATACCTTTGTCCTTAGATTATTAATATTTCATCATTTCTTTTCCAGCCCCATTTTTAAGGATGAATGGGGCATTTCGATCTTCTTTATAACTGGAGTGACTGAGACAGAGTCTTCTAGTTCGTTTTGGTGACATGTTGGCCGTTAGCTATAGTAATGTCCTTGAAACAGGCAATCTTGCCTTGTTGCCCAGGAGGTCCTGAACATATATTCAATCCTCTTTAGGGGACCACTGTGATTGTGTTGAGGTTTTGGTTATATAAATTATAGAGATAGTTTTTGTTTTGGAGTCCTAGAAAATAGTCTTACCTTCCCATCTTCCGAAGTATTTGTATAGCGAACGCAAAAAAACTCTTCTCAGGCAGCCATCAGCTTAACGTGTTTGGGGTCTAGGACAATGTCACAGTGATATTCCCCTGGATTATTTGTGAGATTTGCTCTTGCCCCTCACTGTGTCTGTTTTAGGTCTAGCATTAAAGGGTCTCAGCATTCATTCTTCATACTTTGGTGGATACATAAGGCACTTTATTGATTAGGGAGTGGTATGTCAACCATTCCGTATTGCCCAGAATACCAAGTTTAGTTCAACAAAAGCTGAAAGCTTTTCTCCAGGGCTGTAATTAGATGCTGTCGGTGGCAACATGCACATCCAGAGGTTCAGAGATCACTTTTTTATTTTTTAAGGCTCCATGTTCTGCCAGAGCGATAGGAGGCACAACACCTAACAAGGAGGCCTTGAGGCATAGAGGCCAGTCAAGGAGCCCCCAGGTAGAAGACTGGTGGGTGACTAAGTAGATAAGCTATAATAAGATACTGATAACTCCACAAGTTTACGAGGCACCAAGTCTTCTTAGAAAAAGCCAACCTGCAGGGGAAAATCCATGTGACAACAAGCATTTCATGCTCAGAAGTGAGGAAAGGTGCTGGGGTTGCGGAGCTTGGAGATCCACAAATACCTCTGAATGGGCTCTAGATAAGGGCGTCATTGATACAATCCTGCAAGGAAGTTCCGAGGGAGAAGGGAACACCAGGAGAAAGGCCTTGCCTTTCTGTGGTAGAAGTCAGTAGAATTCAAGCAACTATAGTTAAGAATGCTGAGAGTAAGCTGCTAAGCATTACAAGTAAGGGGATGTTGCTCATTGGAGTACATGGAGAGCTAAAGAAAAACATGGACTGTATTAATGGCAGCAAATAATTGTAGTAGATGTTATATCTGAGCCCAGCTAAAGACGCATGCAACCATCTCTATGAGTCACGTATGGCCAATCTTTTTAAGAGGCCAAACAGGAGAATTAAGAGATAACAGGTTAGAAAATGACATCTACTGGAGACTGTCGGGCATAGTTGATGTATTTTCCTTTAAAGCCACAAGGCACCAGACATTACCACGTCATTTAAGGTCCCAGCAAGAAACACGGCACACTCAAATTGGGTCAATAGAGGAGACTTTAATAAAGATACTATCTTCAAAGGTGCACAGAGAGGTTAAGCCAGGATAGTTCAGTGTTCTGAGGCTAGTAACTTGGGGTGCCATTACCATTTCTAGACTTAAAGGAGCAAGGAGAAGGGCTGACCGGAACCTGAAAAGAGAGCTGTGCGGAGAGGTCACCAGACAGGTGTAATGTTCTTCAGTTAAGGGAGGAAGCCAGCTTGTAAAAAGCTGCTAGGTGGGAATCAAGAAAAAATTACCCAGATCTCACTCTCCTCCCTCCCACAGATCTTTCCTTACTTACTCCCTATTGATCAAACCCAACTAGAAGCTAAAGGACAAGGGAGTCTTTTGACTGGGTCAGACTTCTGAGGATGACAAGCAGAGAAAGGTAGAAGAGTGTGGACATTGAGGGATAGCGAAAGGAGGGATATTGAAAGCTATCCAAGAAAATGGCAGTAACTTTGGAGGGCTATTGGGATACCAGTGTTTGTTTGTTTTTTTTTTAACTTCCTTAGGCGACAGAACAAAATACGTATTCACTGAAAAACAGGAGATCTTAACCACACATTATGGTACACTAGGCCTCACTGACATTCCCTAAGAAGAGCGGTACTCTCGCGTGGTTGGCATAGGCAATAAGATCAGCTTTGAAAAACATTACCTTTTGGCAATTTACAATTTTAATACTCTTTTATCCTTATGACAGAGCAAGAGCAATACATTTCCACTGTGGACCATTTAGAAACAGAGACAAATCGAAAAAAGAAAGAAAAATGGTCGTGTAATCCCACATTCTTGTGATAATCACTGCTAATATTATGGAATATATATTGTAAGTTTCTTGAGCATATCTTACATAGGTATTTGTCTATATTTTTAACGTTGTATTTTCACATGATTTTAGACAGACAGGTTGCAAGAATACTTCACGCAGTTGCCATCTTGTTTGCACAATGGTCATCCAAATGTTAACCTTTTACCACATGTGCTTTATTTATCTCTTTCTCTTTTTCATCTCTATCTCTCTCGGTGTATGTACATACACACACACATACATGATTATAATTTATACACACTTATACATTTCTTTTTTCCCTTGAATCATTTGATCATAATCAATTTTAAAATTCCAGCAGAGGCAAGTTATGCCAATAACCTCAAAACCATTCCCCAAGTGTAATGGGGAATCTTCAAAATTAAGAATAAGAGAATTATAATGATAACAGAGCCCTTGTCAAAGATTTTCATCAGATCAGAACAAACTTATCTAGAAATTAAACACCCTGAGAGCTTTGTAAATACCCTAGGGTCTCTTTGCAGTTCTGAGACAGGCAGTGAAGGGCCTGGGTGACAAAGGCCCAGCCATGCTCCTATTTAATCAGAAGAGACTCTTTTTTTTTTTTTCAGAAGAGACTCTTTAAATTGGGCTGGCCTGGGTGGTATCAGGTGGCCATTAGCGGGCTCAGAGGGAGACCTCAGAAAGTCACCTGTGAGGGGATGTCTGGAGGCATGGAGCCAGATTATGGGCAGCCAGACCAGTGATGTTCCATTCCAAAGATATTGTCGCTTGGCATCCCGTCTTATTTAGAGCATTGTGGGGAAGTCAATTCCAGGTGTCCAAATGTAAATGGTTGGTATAGGAGTTAGAGAAATTAGTCATTCCTGCTAGGACATAAACAACCTCCCTCACAGTGGAATCACTAGGGAAAGAAGAGAAATTAAGGCCTTCTGTTACCTGTCAGGTGCTGATTTAAGTAGAATATTGTATTGGGATTGGGTTAAATCTTTTTTTCCGGCAGAGCACGTCACCTTGAGAATTGGCATAAAATAGAGCCAGATGCTAAAATGCCTTCCTAAATTGTTTTTCCGGGTTGAGCCTATTCCCCTGAGGTGTACCGTTGAGGCTATCAGATTGTCTGTGATTCTAAAAGCCAAACAGCAAGAGGCTTAGCAACAGGGTCAAAGACCTGCAGAATGGCATTGAACGCGATGTCAGTAGAAGCCTGGAGAGTCCAAGTTGGGCTTACCAAGGAGCAGCATATGTCCGTCTGATTCCACACTTGGCCCTGTTTTAAAGGAGAAATTGCATTCTTTTCCTTATAAATGGACACAGGTTTCAATTAATTCAGGAGACTGTCTCTTGGCCACAAAGAGAAAGACCCATTTTAACACAGTAATTCCTCACAGAAAGACTTTCTTGGGAGCACCCACCCATGTCCTGTAAGGGAGCTAGCAGTTGGTTCTCTAGCTGAATCTCTTTTCTGCCAAAGGACTGCCAAGGGACCTGCCCTGTGCTCTGAGATCAGAAGGAAAAAAGTGGAGGAGAGATGGCAGGGGAGGGCTAACAGGGAAGAGAGGAAGCCAGGACTGCTCCTTCATCAAGTTCTCAGTTCCTGGAAGAAACTACACGGGGCTTCTCCACATGCCTGAGAGCCTAAAAGTTAGCTGCAGAGGGTAGAAGAGCCTGCGGGCAGTCTTGTGGGGCTACCACGGCAAGGCAAAGATGCACCACATGAAAAGAATGTGATGTGAGGACCCCAGCTGGAAGATAGCCAGGGCCTGAGAGTGAGTTTGCTCTCAGGGGAGCCTGTTGAAGCCACCACCTTGTCAACACTGTGTCCATAGGCAACAGCCAAAGAGAGTCAAAGACAGTCTCTTCCTGAGCAACCCAAAGTAAGGTTTCTACCTCTGCTATTCCTGTCATCAGAGGAGCATGTGCCAGAGAGAGAGGGGTGAGAGCCAGATTGCCTCCCTCCCCTCTAAGCCACTGGAAACTAGGGTGAATAAGAGGTTTAGGGAAGACCTTAAAATCACGATAGGATTTAAGTTGTGGAATGAATAGCGAGGAGTCATAAGAACTGAAACTGACTGTTCTGATAGATGAGTTGGTAGGAATCGACAGGAAAGGAAGTTTCAAAGAACAATTACTAGCAGTCACTAGGGAAAATTTCCCATCTTAGACTTAAGAGTTGAGATTCTTCTCTAAGACAGTTACATTAGACATCCAGACACTTATGTCCCCCTCCTGAGACCTGTAGATTCTATCCATACTCCTCTTTCCATCTTTGCCTTCTTCGACAGGAGCAGCAGCTTTATCAAGGATCAAATGCACACCAACCAACATCATAAACTTCTTTTTAATCTATTTTTCAAGTGGCATGAGGAGTCCCAAATGGTCAGGGGGTAGTCTCAGCTTCTAATTCAATGGGGCCATTGTGGATTTCCTGATGGAAGCATTTCTTCCTGTGGTGTTAGGAGCTTTAAACAAGCAAAGCCCAAAGCACTGAAGAAAGGGCAAAAAAAAACCCTTTGCAAATGATATAAGAATCCCTCTTCAGCTACTTACCTTGACCTGTGTATTCTGACTTTGGGAGAATCAGCCCCATATAAAGTCCTGGTTCAGAACACATGCCCCATCAAGCATCCTGATCCTGCAAGTATTGTCTCCCAACTGACACCAAAACTGGGTCTTCAAAAGCCTTTCTACCCAGCAACTTGCGGATAATGTACCACATGGCAAAGCCAGTGGATCTCATGAGTGTAATCAACCTTTTGCTGTACTTCTTTTATGAAAGAGTGAATTTTTTGGTCCAAAACAAAGTTATATGAAATATTGGGTTAGTGAATGAACACCAAGTCCAAAAATGATGCTCATGGGAGAGAAAGAACGGGCAAGGAAAACCAATTCATATCCAGAATAACTGTTTATTCCCAGGGTGGGAAAAGCAGTTCCATTCATGATTGAAGGGATTCGGATCTGCTCCCATTCACCTGACTGTGAGGGCTCAGAGGTTGTTGTTCACAGGTTAATAACTTGAGACAGAAAAAAACCTAGGTTACTGAGCCTACGTATAAACTCCAAATCTGCCACGGTTTCACCTCGTTCGTGAGCCCATGAAACAAGCTCTCGGCGTTGGGAGAGTCGATTGACATCTGTAGGACAGGTCATTCTATTGGCTGACACGATTCAACCTTTTCTGTAGTAGGAGCCTTTCAGTGAGCAGCCACAGACAGCAGATATTCTTATACTCTGGGTTCATTCTGAGCAGTTCCTTCATTCACTCTCTAACATTCAGGTTCCCAGCAGTAACAAATGGCACATGAACATTAGGATATTTCAAGGAGCTAGAGAGGGTTATTTACAAAGGTATATAGGCACATAGCACAAAGGAGAGTGTAGTACCCTAGCGCTATTGCCATTCCTAGACCTAAAAAGCAGAGGGGGAAAAAAAAAGACGCAGGATAACGTCACGTGGAGGGGGCCACCTAGAGAAAAGCTGTGACATTCATTTGCGATAACCCAATAGGGAGAGAGCCAAGGGAGTATATCATCTGACTTCAATCTCCTTCTTCCTTCTCATCTCCTGCTGGGGTTCTTATTTACCAAATCCAACCAGAAGCCAGAGGACAAAGGATGCACAACAAACAGATCAGCATCTCAAGGCAGAGAGCAGGAAATGGGCAGAGAGGTGGAAACAAGTGAAGAGTGAGTCTAAAGAGGCACACAGGAGAGATGCAGCACACATTTCTTTAAAAATTATTTATCAAGTGCCCTGACTATGTGCCAAACACTATTCTAGATATTGGGGACTGAGCAGTTAAAAAAAAAAAGAGACAAAATCTTTTAACCTCATGCAAATCATAAAGTACATACACAAAATATATAGTATATTAATATTCACAAGTTACAATAAGAAAATAAAGCAGGGAAGGGATATAGAATATTGGCTGAGAAATATTCTCGCCATCTTAAATAAGATGACAGAGAGGACTTCAGAAAAAAGTTGAAGGAGTTCAAGAAGGGGGCCTGTAGATAACTGTGAAAAGCAAACCATAAATAGGGAATAGCACATGGAAAGGCTCTGCGATGTGAGTATACCGGAGTATTTGAGGAACAGAGAGAAGGCTGGTGGGTGAGGTGGATTGAGCAGGAAGAACACTATTAAGAGATAATATCAGAGAAGAAGTGGAAGAGATAGGGTGCAGGCCATACCATGTAAGACTTCCTAGGACATTGACAGAAATTTGGCTTTTACTCAAATTGAGACAGGAAACCGTTGGAGGGTTTTGAACCAAGAGGCAGCATAATCTGACATATGTTTACATCAACATTTTGGCTGCTGTATTGAGATAGACCCACATGGAAAGGAGGATCGAGATTAAGAGAAGGACACCAACTAGGAGGATATTGCGATAATCCATTTAAGGGCCAATAGCGGCTTAGACAATGATGGTGGCAGGGTTAGTGAATGGTAAAGGTGACAGGATTTGCTGAAGGGCTGGCTGTAGATGGGAGAGAAAGGGAGAAGGTTGATGCCAAAGGTTTTGGGTTACTGGAAACATGAAGGTGATAGGTGGATATTTGGGTCTGGATTTTAATATGCTTTTGACAGTGTGGTACCTGGAAACCAAGGAGGGTTTGATCCGCTATGACCAGTGCTGCTGAGAGTTTAAAGATCTGACCTAAAATTCTGTTGGAAGAAGCAATGCAGGTGACAAGTGTGAGAGCAGTTTTGGTAAAGTGTTGGGATGTATAGCAGTTTGAAGTGGGATCAAGAAAAATGGGAGAGAAGTATTGGAGATAGTAAGTATATACAAAACTTTCAAGGAATTTTGTTATAAAGGGAAGAAGAGGAAAGATGGACCTTTTTCCTAAACCTCATTGTCACCAATCCTCCAATCCCGATCAATTAAAATTTACCTTAGAAATGGAGGCATGTTAAGAAAATCTGTCAATAAAACTCACATCAATATACAAAAGGAAAACATGCAGAAAAATATGTTACATTAGTAGGCAGCAAAATTTTTTTTAAAGATTTTATTTATTTATTTAACACAGAGAGAGAGAGAGAGAGAGAGAGATCACAAGTAGGAAGAGAGGCAGGCAGAAAGGAAGAAGCAGGCTCCCTGCTGAGCAGAGAGCCCGATGTGGGGCTCAATCCCAGGATGCTGAGATCATGACCTGAGCCAAAGGCAGAGGCTTTAACCCACTGAGCCATCCGGCAGCAAAATTTTTGATGAACATATATTTACAATGGAAATAAAACTTTCAGAAAACTAGGAATAGAAGGAAATTCTTCACCTTGATAAAGTTTGTGTGTCAAAAATCAATAGCAAACATAATTAATGGAGAAACTTTAGATCAGGAGCAAGATTAAGATGCCCCATCTCTATATTGTTTACTCAAGGTCCTGGCCAACTTTATAAAAAAATAAAAAGATAAAAGTGGCTTAAAAGGAAAGAGATAAAATTGCCACTATCTGTAGGCGATGTGATCATTGACCTAGGAAAAACAACAGAATCAACAACCATTAGAACTAATTTCTCTAAACCGATAATAGCCAACTAGAAAATGTAACAAAAATAAAATAGTATTCACAGTAGCAACAAAACTATGAAGTAGCTAGGACTACATTTAATCCAATGTACATAAGATTTTCATGTAGAAAACTTTTAAAGAAAAGGATATAAAGAAAATCTAAATAAACAGAATTTGAACTTCTCCAATATTACAACTTTGTAGTATAATAACTTATTTTTGAAAAAACTACTAAAGGATATAAAGGGAGTCTACAGATAAAATTTCATATTTTGGTATGGTCCAACTTTATGTCATAATCTTTCCTAAATCTGTAATTTTAACCAGTCCGACCCAAATTTCCAGTTGGACATTCTTTTTTATTTTTTTTAAGATTTTATTTATTTATTGGAGAGAGAAAGACTGAGAATGAGAGGGAAGAAGGTCAGAGGGAGAAGCAGACTTCCCGCAGAGCTGGGAGTATGATACGGGGCTCGATCCCGGGACTCCGGGATCATGACCTGAGCTGAAGGCAGTCGCTCAACCAACTGAGCCACCCAGGTGCCCTCCAGTTGGACAGTCTAAGGAAGATGATAACCTGATTTTTAAATATGAAAAGTCAAAAAACATTAAAAATATTAAATCTTTTAAAAAAACATCTTAAAAATCTTAAAAAGAGAATGAATGTGGAGATGGAATTTTCCCCACCTGATATTAACAGAATATTGGCTCTTAATGCCTGATATGAACTAGTTTTGGCTCAAGAACAAATAGACCAGTAGAATAGAACAGAGAATTTAGAGACAACTCTTTATGCATCAGAATTTAACAAACACTAAGCCAGGCACCAAAAATCCATGGAGAGATGAAAATGTATGTATGTATGTATGTTTCTATGTATTGACATACGTATTCGTAGAAGATGTTGAGAAATGTGGCTCACTCCATGGAGCGATACAAGCTGAATTATCACCTAACATCATCACTATATTGAGAAACATAAACTGAATTGTTACCTAACATCAAATACAAAACATGGGTTAAAGACTTAAATGTGGGTGGGTGGGGAAGTCATAGAAAAAAATTCAGAGAATATCTTTATATCCTAGGAGCAGGGATGTATTTTTAAACAAAACTTAGAAAACACAAACCATAAGACAAAATAGTGATGAATTTGATTACATCAAATTCAAAGCTTTCCAAAACTACAGTGAGGTAACACTTCACACCCACTAGAATGGGTACAATTTTTAAAAATGAAAAAATAGTAAATATTGGCAAGGATGTGGAGAAATTGAAATGCTCATACATTGCTGGTGGGAATGTAAAATAGTTCAACCACTGTGGAAAACAGTTTGATGGTTCTTCATAGTATTACAGTAAAGACTCAGCAATTCCCCTCTGAGGTATATACCTTAAAGAAGTAAAAACAAGTCCTCAAAATGTATGTACATGCATGTTCATAGTACTTCTATTCATAATAGCCAAAATATGGAAACAACACAAATGTCCATTAGTGAAAGAATGGGTAAACAAATTGTGGCATATCCACAAAATGGAGTATTACCGAGCCCTAAAAAGGATAAAGTGCGATATTTGCAATAACACAAAGGAACTTCACATTTAAAGACACAAAAAGTCACATATTGTATATCATTCCATTTATATGAAATATCCAGGATAGAAAAATCCATAGACAGAAGAGATTGGTGATTGCCAGGGGTTTGAGGGTTGGAAGGACAGAGAGAAACTGTTTAATGCATAAAGGGTTTTCCTTTAGAGTGATGGAAATGTTTTGGAACTAGATAGAAATGGTGATTGCATAGCATTGTGAATGATCTACATGTCACTGAATTGTTCACTTTAAAATGGTTAATTTGGGGCGCCTGGGTGGCTCAGTCATTAAGCATCTGCCTTTGACTGAGGTAATGATGCCAGGGCCTAGGATGGAGCTCTGCATCAGGCTCCCTGCTTGGTAGGAAGCCTGCTTCTCCCTCTTCTACTCCCCCTGCCTGTGTTCCCTCTCTTGCTGTGTCTCTCTCTGTCAAATAAATAAATAAAATCTTTAAAAAAATAAAAGAAAGAAAAAGAAAAGAAAATGGTTAATTTAAAGTCCTGGTGGAGGTACTAAAAAAAAACCTTTCTACCCAGGGAGAAAAAATTAATAGACAGATAATAGAATTAAATATTGCTTGTACTCTTTAAAATTGACAATGGACAGATATCTAGGATATACAGAAAAAATCTTGCAAATTTACAAGAGATAGCAACCCCAATAAAACAATGGGCAAAGACAGAAACCGGCTTTTGCAGAAGAAACCAAAAGTTGATAAAGTTGAAGAAATGCTCACACTCGCTAATAATCAGGAAAATGCAAATTAAAACAACAGTGAGATATTAATTTACATCTATTAGAAAAAAATTAGAAAGCTGAATGATACTAAGTGTGTGTGGGAGGACGTGTCTTAGATCATGTTCTGCGGAAGTAGATCTTGAGTTGTGGATTCATTTGTAAGTGACTTATTAAGGAAGTCATCCCAGGATAACTTGGTAAAGGGAGACAGAGAACAGGAAAATGGAAGAAACCAAGCAGGGATGGATAGATCTTCCTTGACTTCTGATGAGGTTAAACCCACTGTAAGTGGAAAATATTGATAAGTCAAAAATGCACTTAATACACAAAACCTACCAAACATCAGAGCCTAGACTAGTCTACTTTATTATTATTTTTTTAAAGAATTTATTTATTTGAAAGAGAGAGGGAGAGCACGAGTTATGGGGAGAGGCAGAGAGACAGGGAGAAGCAGACTCACTGCTGAGCAGGAAGCCTGATGCGGGGCTCAATCCCAGGACCTCGGGATCATGACCCAAGCCGAAGGCAGACGCTTAACAACCGAACCACCCAGGCAGCCCTAGCCTCGCCTACTTTAAACATGTTCAGAACACTTATGTTAGCCTACAGTTGGCCAAAATAATCTAACCCAAAGCCTATTTTATAATCGTGTTGAAAATCTCATGTAATTGATTGAGTGCCGTAACAAAAGAGAAAAACAGAATGGTCGCAGAGGTACAGAATTACTGTAAGCGAATGCCTTGTTCACCCTTGGTTTCCGGTGGCTGACGGGAAGGGCTGGCTGCTGCTATCCAGTATTGTGAGAGAGTATTTTACCATCTATCGCTAGCCTGGAAAAAGATCAAAATTCAGAATTCAAAGTATGGTTTCTACTGAATGCATATGGTTTGGACACCATTGTAAAATTAAAAAATCATCAGTCAAACCATTGTTAAGTTGGACACCGTCTGTCTTTCAGACAGAGTCCTAGCTTCAATCTGATGTCAGGGGAGGCAGTTCTGGAAAGGATATTACATTTCAGTCTGAGCCATTTTAAGGCAAAGGAGCTGGGCTTTAATACATTTTTTTAAAAAAGATTTTATTTATTTATTTTAGGGGGGAAGGGGCAGAAGGAGAAGAAGAGAGAGAGAATCCACAAGCAGACTCCCCGCTGAGTGGGGGGCTAGCGTGGGGCTCCATCCCAGGACCCTGAGATCATGAGCTGAGCCAAAATCAAGAGTCAGATGCTTAACTGGTTGAGCCACTCAGGTGCCTCTGGGCTTTACTGCTTACTCCTGCACCCATTGCCTATAGGATGCCCTGGGGTGACTCAAACCCCTAGGCACTTCCTATTCTCTGGTCTAAGTGGCTCCAACAGCCCAAGGGCAATCCTCTAAAGAAGGTTTTTAGGACTGGCTAGAAGCAAATCACACAGAAACTGGGAAATGAGCCCACAGAGGCAGAAAAAGGGATCCCTAAGTTTCTGGGCATAGCAAGAACAGTGTCCGCAACAAGACCCGAGACTGCGGGAACCTCCAGCACTACTGGTGAGAAGACAGACTGGATAAGCAATTGTGGCAAACGATCTAGCATTTCGTTGACAAATTATGTTAGACAAACATATGCATATCATACGATCTAGCATTTTTATTTTTGGATATATATCCCAAAGAAGTTATAACATGGGTTCATCAGAACAGTTACTTAGACATGTCCACAAGGACATGGCTTTTTTCCCTGGGAGTCACTAATGTGATCCTATTACCAAGTCTTCACACAGGCTCCTTTCATCATCCTGACCTTTTAGCATCATTGGATCACTGAATCATAAGGGCCAAGTGACAGAACTGCTTGTTTGCAGTCTGAACCAGCTGAGGAAACTTCCTGCTTTGGGCTCCACTCGAATTTGACAGTTTTCCAAGAGTCACCTGTTGAATTTGTCGGTACAACACACCCAAATGTGTCATTTGTTGCCTCCAAGTACCGTGCCTTTTTCTTAGTGTTAAGAAAGATCTGTCCTTTACTTTGAAGGAGACATCCTCGCATACCCCAAAACTGGACCCCTTACCAGATACGTTGATGTAAAAGTCCTCCTATTTGTCACTTTCTGGCATACATGAATTTTAAGATTTTTTTTTTTTTTTTTTTTTTTTGAGATAGAACAACAGCGAGAGAGCAAGAGAGAGAGCACGAGCAGAAAGCAGGGGAGGCAGAGGGAGAAGCAGCTTCTCTGAGCAGGGGGCCCAACGGGAGGCTCTATCCCAGGACCAGGATGACCTGAGCCAAAGGCAGCCACTTTACCGACTGAGCCACTCAGGCACTGCCTGGCGTACATGAATTTTAACAAGGCTTTTAGGAGACTTCCTGGGCAAGCATAATATTCTTTTGAATAGTGAAAGGATCAGAATTCCTGTATTGGTCTGAGTCCAGTCAGAAAAGCGGAAACCATGCCCGATATTTCCAATGAAGGGTACAGAATAAAGGTAACAGGTTACACAGTTGTTGGAATACTGAACAAGCAAAAAAGGAGAGGTTGAGGTAATTCAGAGATTAATATCTCTGGGATGAAGTTACCCTCCCTAGAGCTAGAAGGATAAAATGGAAGATGTGATGTCACCAGAACCTAGGGAGGAGGACACTTCACTGCTAGTGTCTAGAATGCCCAGCCCACTTACAGGGGATATGGTCAAATGGATAAAAGAGTATGGTGGGCTTGGCCGTTACTGATATCTTGAGGGAGCAGAGTGAGGCTATTTGCTGGGAATTCTTGAAAAAGCTGGAGGCTGGAGCTGAAGGCTATGCAGGCTCAAACCGGAAACTGGAAATTTCTTCCTTCCTCCACTTTCCAATTCCTAAAAGTGCCACCAACTGGCGGAACCTGACCAGAAGCTAGGTAGCAAGGGGATCTGGAAAATGAAGTTGGTGGAATCCAGCCCCAGCACCATAGTAAAGGGATTTTGCTGGCCTGCCAGATGAAAGCTTCTAGAATTTTTTTTTTTTTTTAATCCTAGCCAAGATAACCCAACACCTACCTAAATTCACCTGGGTCTCACTAAGCTCTGTTAGAGGATCTATTTTGCAGGGCAGACTCTTGGATACTGTCAATAATGTAGAGATACGATGGCACAGGAGGCAAAGTAGGTAAAGGTAGAGGAGATTTAAAAATAGGAAAACGGGTGAGCCAGTCTGTCCATGCACTTTATTCCTTTAGTTTTCAGCCATTCTGTATTTTCCTATTTCAGATGTGTCTAAGTAAACAGTGTACATACTAGATTTTTAAAATCCAACCTGAGAATGTCTCTCCCATAGGTGAGCTTAATCCATTTATATTTATTATGAATATTAATTTTTTTGGACTTCTAATATTTAACTTTTTGTTTTCAATTTACCATGTTTTGCTTCTGCTTTTATTCTTTTCCCTTTCTTGACTTATATTGCATCAAATTTTCTTTATTTCCTCCTATTTACTTAAAAATTTTTTAAGTTTCTTCTCTGGTATCTCCTACTTAAGTCAATAATCCTTTCCTGCACACCAGACATTCTATATTAAAAATGCTAAGCAGGGGTGTATTTTTTATAATTTTAAATGAAAATATTATAATGGGTTTTATGTCAACAAAAATATCCTGATCAAGTTCTTAAAACATTTAGGAAGAAAAATCATCATGTTAGGAAGAAAAATGCTAAACAGTTGATTTAATGCAATAATTTGGTCTCTCAACACCAGCAACATCTTAAATGCATGTTCCCTCATCAATATTTGTTCTTTATAAAATGACTATGATTTCAACATTCTGCTAACTATACTTGGAATGTAAATCAAATTATTACTTGCATTTTTTAAAAATACATATTTTCAAAGTAATATTGAATTTTGTGGACATGAATATGAATTTTTCTTAGATAAACAATGGAAGACATTTGTATTGAGAGAGATACTTTTATGAAATCGGCATTTCAAAGCAGGAAAGCATTCACAATATTAACAGGCAAGATATATTGTGGGATATAACTGCATATTCTTTTAGTAATTATTCTTAAAATTTCAACATGCAGTTTTTACAAAGTGAAGAAATATGTTATCCTCCCAAAGAGAAATTGTTTGGAAGACTGTTTACGTCAGAACTTTCCCTTCTATTTTCCCTACTATTGACCACTATTTCGGTTCCATCTTGTTTTCTTGTTAACTATTCATTTTGATAGAATTTACAACTTAGAGAAAGATTGCAAGAATAGTATCTGCCCTTAACTTAGATTAAATAATTGTATACATTTTGCTCCATTTCTGTTATCACTGGTTTTCAGAAAATTTTTAGCCTTTTTTTAGATTAAAAAAATTTTATTAGTTATTTATTTGTGTGAGAGAGAGAGAGAACAAGCAAAGAGAGTGGCAGGCAAGAGCAGGCAAAGCAGGAAGAAGAAGAAGCAGGCTCCCCTAAGGAGGGAGCCCTATGTGGGACTCAATCCCAGGACCCTGGGGTCACGATCTGAGCCAAAGGCAGACACTTAACTGACTGAGCCACCCAGGTGTCCCTTTTTTAATTTTATTTTTTAGAGATTTTTTTTTTTTTTTTTTTTAGAGAGAGAGTATAAGCAAGGAGAGTGGCGATCAGAGGGAGATGGAGAAGCAGGCTCCCTGCTGAGCAAGGAGCCTGATGTGGGGCTCCATCCCAGGACCCTGAGATCATGACCTGAGCCAAAGGCAGACACTTAACCAACTGAGCCACCCAGGCACCCCTGGGCGTCCCTTTTTTTAAAGATTTTAAGTAATCTCTATATTCGATGATACGACTCGAACTCACGACCCCAAGATCAAAAATTGCTTGCTCTACCAACTGAGCCAGCCAGGCATCCCTGGTCTTCAGAAATTTGAGCATAATATGCCTCAGTGTTATTTTGTTTTTGTTTATCCTGCTTTGCATTTGTAGCCTCCTGAATTCACTGATTATTGTTTTTCTTCAAATTTGGAAACTTTTTGGCCATCATCTCTTCACATACACTTCCTCTCTTTATCAGGGCCTTCAATTACACGCTAGTTAGACTATTTGATATTATCCTACGAGTCACTGAGGATTTATTCGTTTTTCTCAGCCAATTTAATTTATACGCTTCAGTTTGGATAGTTTCTTTTATTATGTCATCAGATCTAATATTTTCTTTGTTGGTATCTAATCCTGTATTAAGCCCTTCTGTGAAATTAGGTACTGTATTTTTTCCTATGGAACATGTTAGACTCACTAAATTAGGTCATAAAAAGACATATAAGGTTTTCCAAATATTAAAAAAGTAGTATCATTAGATGTTTTTCTTTTTTTAAGTTTATTAGTAATCTCTAACCTAACATGGATCTAGAACTTACAACCTCAGATCAAGAGTCGAATGCTCCATGGAGTGAGTCACTCAGGGACCCCTAGATGTTTTAACTGTGTGACTTGAAGTATCACTGACCAAACAGCTTTTCACAGGATAATGTATGTCTCTTCTGTGTGTAGGTATTTCCCCCTATATTAATTGAGGTTTTGATTGGGTTAAATTTTAATCTGATATAGTACACGTGTGTAGTTTTTTTTTTCTTTTTATAAATCTCATTATGAAATTTCCCAAGAGAATTTCCAAAAGTGCTCATGGACCAATGTAGAATCTAGATTTCCTGAGGGTATCTGTGGGCTAACTCTAGCAACTGTCCAATGGACCATCTCCAGGACAAAGTCTCAGGCAAAAGTTAAAGTCTGTATGGGTTGAGTAGCTGCCTAAGCCTCTGCAGTAAGAGAGAAGAAGGAGGACTACTCCTTACCCCAATCTCTAGCATATTAGGAACCACTCAAAGATGTCTGGACATCTTTGAGCTAAAGTTGAAGAGGGCAGGCACTGTGGCAATAGACTGGACTCCTTGTATAAAGCTCAGACATTGTTTTAATCACAATTTAGAGGTTATTTTTTTCACATCCCAAATTAGGAGTTTGAGCACCCAAACTACATGTAAAAATGTTATAACTATTAATTCGATCAGCTGTGTAATACCTATTTGACTGTATTGGTTCCCTCAACTCCAAGTCAATACCCTGGCTCATATTTAAACTGGTCCTAAAAACTCAAAATTTCTCTGTATATGCTAATGGATTCCTGAACTATTCTTTCCCCAAATTTTTATTCCCAGGAATTATCAAAGAGAAGTATTCTCCCCTGTCCCTCCTCCCATTCTTCTCATTAAGAACTTTCTAACTGCTACCATCAGAGGGCGACTTTCAATAATTTCCTGTATCTAGGCTCCCTCTTGGGGTGTAATTCCAAATTGTTCCCAAGTATCATTTCTTTCATCTCATGTTAAATCTCTCTGGTACCCAGTCATTTTCCCAGACCTACCATCATAAAAGCATCTCCCAACCCTTCCCTAGCCTAGTCCCTAAATATAAAAGCAGTTAGGTCCAGGTATAAAATCAGAGGAACATTCTTTTCTTTTATAGACGACCAGTGTGGACATTTCAAATTTGTCTTCCTCCTCCTTTCTTCATTCATCTGCTGATATGTCCCTAGGTGGCCTTCTGTCGTTTCTACAGCTAACATTCTCAAGACATAGTTCTCTCTTCATCTGAAACACCCAGTAGGTTGGCCTTACATGCTGATCGGGACCTTTCCATTGTTTCTGGTCCAGTTTGACTCCTATATGGAGACATAGCAGAGGCAGGCTCTCTGGAGAGAATGTTCAGCCTTTATATCATTCTTCTTGTAAGCAAAGACCTCTTCCTCTTGTCTAGTCCTCGCGATACTGCTGTGGTCTTCTTAATGCAATTGGGTCATAAGTAGTGGATGCATCAGGGCCAAACTGAGCACATAGAGCAGAGCATGGGTAGGTAAGGAAATCCTTCAGAGTGTGGAGAAGCCTTATAAATCTCTTGATTCTGGTTCCACCCTGATATTTCCTTGCACCTAGTATTTCTTCTTTATTTATTTTTTAAGATTTTATTTATTTATTTGAGAGAGCGAGCGAGAGCACACATAAGTAGGAGAGGGATGGGGAGTGCAGAAGGAGAGGGAGAAGCAGGTTCTCTGTTGAGCAGGGAGCATGATAAGGGACTCCATCTCAGGACCCTAGAATCATGACCCGAGTTGAAGGCACACACTTAACCGACTGAGCCACCCAGGTGTCCCTAGTATTTTATCTTTAAAACAAGATTAGAAGGAAGTTTGGGATGGCTGTCGAGTACCACCAACTATGCCTATACATCAAACCCTGAAATATCACATAGTCTACGTGGAAATTTTCAGTTGAGTCAGTCACTTTTTCAATCAACAAATAGTTGCTGTGTGTCTACTGTGTACCAAGTACTGCTCTTTGGGCACTAGCGGATAGAGTAGTGAACCAAGCATATAAAATTCTTGCCACATTGGAGCATACATTCTCATGAAGGAGATGGATAATAAATGAACAAGTAGAAACATTCAGGTAAACATGCAGGCCTTAAGAGAATAATAGAGAGATATAACTTGATTGGGAGTGAGTACCTATTTGGTGTGGTTAACCGAGGTCTCTCTTCTAACGTAACACTTGCCTAGAAAAATGAAGTGAGAAAGAAAGCCATAGGAAGTTCATGGTGAAGAGTGTTCCAGTGAATGGAATTAACAAAAGACCTGAAAGGAAATGACTTAACATGTTCAAAGAGTAGCAATAAGTTCAAGATGGCAAGAGTAGCAGACATGATGAAGAGACTAGTAGGAGATGAAGTTTGGGAGGGGCAGGAAGAATGACAGAGTGTTGTATAATATGACAAGAAGTTTGTATTTTATTTTAATTGTAATAGGAAGTTATTAAGCGGGAAATTTCTGTGATCTTTTTTAACATTTAAAAGATCTATCTATAGGGGCACCTGGGTAGTTCAGTCCATTAAGCATCTGCCTTTAGCTTGGGTCATGATCTTGGGGTCCTGGAACTGAGCCCCCCATCGCATTGGGCTCCCTGCTCAGTGGGGAGTCTGCTTGTCCCTCTCCCTCTGCCGCTCCCCCTGCTTGTACTCTCTCTCTCTCTCTCTGTCAAATGAATAAATAAAATCTTAAAGGGAAGGAAGGAAGGAGAGAAGGAAGGAAAGAAGGACAGAAGGAAAAAAAAAGAAAGTTCTGCCTGGGCACCTGGGTGACTGAGTCAGTTCAGCATCTTCCTCTGCCTTGGGCTCAGGTCATGATTCTGGAGTCCTAGGTTGGAGCCAACATTGGGATCCCTGCTTAGTGGGGAGTCAACTTCTCCCTCTCCCTGTGCTCCTTCTCTCTTGCTCACTCTGTCTCTCAAATAAATAAATGAATACATCTTAAAAAAGAAACTCAAAACAGAGAGACACCTTCCACCTTCTCTTATGAGTAGATATCCCCATATTTTTAAAAAGTTCCAGTATAGTTAACATACAGTGTTATATTAGCTTCAGGCATACAATATAGTGATTCAACAATTCTGTACATTACTCAGTGCCCATCATGGTAAGTATACTCTTTAATCCCCATCACCTGTTTCACTCATCTCCTAACCCACCTCTCCTCTGGTAACCATCAGTCTGTTCTCTATAGTTAAAAGTTTGTTTCTTGGTTTGTCTCTTTTTTCCCCTTTGTTCATTTGTTTCTTAAATTACACATATAAGTGCAATCCTGGTATTCATCTTTCTCTGACTGATTTATTTCGCTTAGCATTACATTCTCTAGCTCCATCTATGTTGTTGCAATTGGTGAGATTTCATTTTTAATGGCAGTATAATATTCCATTGTATATGCACACCACATTTTCTTTATCCATTCATCAGTTGATGGACATTCGGGCTGCTTCGATAATTTGGCTATTGTAAATAATGCTGCAATAAATATAGGGGTTCATATATCCTTTTGAATTAGTGTTTTTGTATTCTTGGGTAAATATCCAGTAGTGCAATTACTGAGTCATAGGTAGTTCTATTTTTAATTTTTGGAACCTCCATACTATTTTCCACAGTGGCCGCACCAGTTTGCATTCTTACCAACAGTGCACGAACATTTCTTTTTTTCCCACATCCTTACCACCACTTACTGTTTCTTGTGTTTTTGATATTAGCCATTCCAACGGGTGTGAGGATATAGCTCATTGTAGTTTTGATTTTCATTTCCCTGGTGGTAAGTGATGTTGAGCATCTTTTCGTGGATCTGTTGGCCATCTGGATGTCTTCTTTGGAGAAATACCTTCTGCTCATTTGTAATTGGATTATTTGGTTTTCGGGTATTGAATTGTATAAGTTCTTTATATATTTTGGATACTAATCCTTTATTCTATATGTCATTTACAAATATCTTCTCTCATTCGGTAGGTAGTCTTTTAGTTTTTTTTATTATTTCCTTCACTGTGCGGAGACTTTGTATTTTGATATTGTCTCAATAGTTTATTTTTGCTTCTCTTGCCTTTGCCTTGGGAGACATATGTAGAAAGAATTTACTATGGCCAATGTCAGAGAAATTACTGCCTGGAAACTCTTCTAGGATGTTTATGTTTTCAGGTCTCACATTTAGGTTTTTAAGCCATTTTGAGTTTATTTTTGAGTATGGTGTAAGAAAGTGGTCCTGTTTCATTCTTTTGCATGTAGCTGTCCAGTTTTCCCAGCACCATTTGTTGAAGAGACAATTCTTGCCTTTTTGTTCTAAGATTAATTGACCATATAATCATGGGTTTGTTTCTGGGCTTTCTATCCTGTTCCACTGATCTATTTTTGTGCCAGGACCACACTGTGTACATTACTACAGCTTTGTAGTATAACTTGGAATCTGGAATTGTGATAATTCCAGCTCTATTTTTCTTTTTCAAGATTGCTTTGGTTATTTGGGGTCTTTTGTGGTTCCACACAAATTTTAGGATTAATTTTTTCTAGTTCTGTAAAAAACACTGTTCATATTTTTATGGGGATTGCATTAAATCTGTAGATTGCTTTGGGTAGTATATTTTTTAATAGAACTACACACAGGGGCACCTGGGTGGCTCAATCGGTTAAGCAACTGCCTTCAGCTCAGGTCATGATCCCAGAGCCCTAGGATTGAGCCCCGTGTTGGGCTTGCTAGTCAGAGGGGAGCCTGCTCTCTCTCTCTCTCTCCCTCTTCTGCCCCATCTGCTTGTGCTCCCTCTGTCTCTGCCAAATAAATAGAGAGATAGATCAAGAGATCTACAAACAAATTTCATGGCCTTGAATTCCCAGATTCCCAATTTCCAGCTCTTTCTATTTCTCCATTTCTGGCAGTCTTTCTTAGCTCCCTCTTTAAGCCAGGGTGACTATTACTGCTGCTACATTCTCCTTCTCATAAAATTCATTAGCTCTGAAAATCATTTTTCCATTCATTCATCTCTGAATAATGCTAGTTCTGTTCAGATTTGGTGTTGGTCAAAGCTGAGATGAATGAATTTATAAATCCCAGTCCCCCTCTGCCCACGGATGGAAGACAGTTTGCCTGGCTAAACACCCTGCCCAGTCTCCAGTTTCTAGCAGGCTTTCCTTTTTGCTTTTCTGAGGAGATAACTTTCTGAGTCCCCTCTCCCCCGACCCCGTCTCCTGGTTCCCTGGTGTCTGTACCAATGTAGACCATCAACACAGCAGCTGTAGCTTTCACTGCAGCCAGGCTGTGGAAGTACTTGAGGTACCAAACATTCCTACTGGCAATTAATAAATTGTTTATTCAATTAATGAATAATTCGTACAAGCAATGAATAAAAACATGCAAGAATCAGGTGAGTTCAAAATACCAGGGTTTTTTTGTTCAGTGGTTGGTTGGTTTGTTTGCTAGAAGCTGGTTTGGAGACTACGGCTGGGATCTGAATATAAATTTGGCTTCCTAATACATCCCCTGAACTAGAAAGACATACGCAGTCACTGATAAACAGTAGGCATCTCCTGACAAAGGAAGAGCCTCCCCAGATTATTTACCATGTGTTGCTGGCAGGCTGTTTATAAAATGTAGAGACAGGAATGGGATAAGCTATCCTTGCTCAGCACTATCTGCTACTACTTTTTCCTTTTAAAGAAAAAAAAGGATTTTATTTATTTATTAGAGAGAGGGAGAGGGAGCATGAGCTGGGGGAGGGGAAGAGCAGAGGGGGAGGGGCAGAGGGAGAAGCATGCTATCTGCTGAGCAGGGAACTCAATGTAGGACTCGATCCCAGGACCCTGGGATCATGACCTGAGCCAAAGGCAGACGCTTAACCAACAGAGCCATCCAGGTGCCCCTGCCACTACTTTTCCACTGTATAAGGAAAGAAGGGTGAATGCTACCATAGCAATATTCTCAAAGGAGTAGTTATTTCTATTTTATTACCAGTTCAAAATAGGAGCACAGGAAGATAGTGGTTCTGCAAAGAGTTCTTCCTGCCTGGTGTCCTCATTCACTGCTCTTTGCTCCTAAGGTCACATCTTCCAGAATGTACTGTGTCACCCCAGCACCCCGTCCTCACTACCCAGCTATTACCCTGTCTGTGAGGTCTCCATCTGGCTGTGAGAAGTTGAAGAGGTGAAGGGATGAGGGACCCATTCTTAGGTCCCGTAAAAAGGGACAATCAACCTGAGTTTTGGTTGAGCTAGACCCTATGTCTGAAAAAATAGACCATCAGTGGAGAATGTGTGACACGTTCATATCGTCTTCTCCCAGACAGTCTCTGTTTGTTCCAGCAAATCCTGGCTCTGCCATGGAACTCCAGCTTAGTAGGCTTTTTCGATCTAGATTCACCTGCCTTACAATCAGCAGCACTGTATTGTATATTAAGCTTTGGCAATTTTGGTGAGTTTTAAAAGTCCTTTCCTATACCTCCAAAAGCTGCAGTTTAGATGCTGGTGTAAGGTGGAGGTTCTCCCGTTTTCATGGTACTGTCCCTTTCCAAGACTTCTATGGCTATCTTTTCCTGGTTCTCCTCCAACCTCTGGCCACTCCTTTTCAGTGTTCTCTGTACATCTAGTCAGGATGCTCTTCTGTTGGTGTTTGTGTCACCAGGGGCTCTGTCCTGTGTCTTAGTTTCTTCAGGTCATCATTCCTCCTGCTTGATCGCATCTACTCCCATGGTTTGCACTAGCATATGAACTTGAGGCTGTCTCCCAAATGGGTCACTCTATCCCAAACCTCTCTCTTGAACTCCAGACCCATATTTTTCTCTTCTGTTCACGTGTTTAACTCGTACTCACCTTTCTAGACTCAGTTTAGCTGTTAGTCCCAAATGTCCCAGGGTTTAGTGCTCATCCTCTTTGATCTGACAGCATCACGAACAGATCTCTGATCTAGGCATTGCAATCTGTTGCACTAAACTCTTTTTTTTGGTGTCTCTTCCTGGCCAAACTGTGAGGTCCTTGAGATCAAGGATT
>CM052806.1:73730306-73812557 GCA_028533885.1 Nasua narica | reverse complement strand
AGGGATAAATCAGGAAATGAGGAATAAGGAGCAGAAATAACTCAGTGGGAAATGAGTAAAGGGTTATGCTTTACACCCATTGCTTTTGGGTGTCAGGAGAAGTGGAGAGGAACAAAGCAGAGAATTCACTATCGTGGCAGTCAGACATTCAGGACTTGGTTCTACACTGTAGAGGTTCATGTTCAATCCAATAAACGATTACTAACCATACACTAAACAAAGAACTAAAATATAAAGATGCTTTCAGACTATATTCTATCTGAAAGGAATTTGGAGTCTAGTAGGAGACATGATCAATACATGAGAAATATAGAAGTTATTAATATACCGGGATATATGGATAATAGAATATGTGAGATACAGCGCTAATGTAGAGTAGAGCTCTGTATCTTTGCTGGGGGAAAGGGAGTAATCAGGGAGGTTTTACAGAGGGGGTGCCCCCAACAAAAGGGGGAGAATATCCCCATGAGAGAGAAAGGCAGAGACATGAAGACCCAAGAAAGTGAGGTGCATTTACGGAGATGTTAAAGAGTAAATGGGGGGACATAAAAGGTATAATCAAATTGGCATTTTAGAAAGACTGTTTTTGGAGGTTGAGAGAAAGTGTTCACTGTGGAAGAGATACAAAACAGAAAAATCAGTTGTGATGTTACTACAACAGTCAAGGTGAAAGATGCTGAAGAATTGAACTAAATTAATAGCAGAGGAAGCAAAGAAATGAATTTAAAAGATATTTAGGAATCAGGATCTAAAAAAGATCTTGACAGCCTTGAAAGCAGGCCTAATACAACAAGAAGAAATTGAATGAAGTAAGTGAAAGTGCAAACAAAAGAATCTAATTATCACAGAAATTACCCAAGACAGACCCCTGTGATACAGTGTGGTGAATTTGAGGTTCGTGTTTCCTTAGCTCCTAGATGAATGGCAGTAAAAGCTTCCTCTCCAAATGGAGTGTAAGATGCTAATGTGCAATGATACATGCTGAACGTGAGTTCATTAACAAATTCATTGCCTATGGTCTCTTGGGTTTCCAAATTTGTGCCATTTGAGCACGAACTCAGTGGTTTCTTTCTCAGTGGTTATGGGTAATAATCCGTTCCTCTCCACTGAGAGAGGAATGGATGCCGGCCCAGGATTGTCCTACTCAAGGTAGAAAAGGGAATACAAGACTATTGTGTAGCTTGATGTAAGAAGAGCTTTCTGCTAACAGTTGGCACGTTATGAACCTTCCAGATCACATACAGAACCCGATCATATCCATGGGCAAATTGTGCTACCAGCCAAATTGTAGTTATAGATGGAGTTAAGGCACTGATTGTCAAGGACTGACACCATGGTAATTCCACAGGCTCTCTGGAACAAGTCCAAGAAGAAGGACATGCCCAATATCTAGAACACTTCTTTCATATTCATGCTAAACCCCCCTTTCCCTTGCTAGACAAATGTGACAGTCTTTAGTGAGCCTAAGATCATATACAAAAGAAACATTCTTTTACTATGCCCAGGCATGTGTATAAGAGTGAGTTCCAGCAGGCAAATCGAAGAATGGAGCGGGCATGTCTGTCATAGGGATGCCTATCCTCATAGGGATGTCTATCCTTCTAAGTGAAATGGCCCTACCGCCATCCACAAAAAAGAATGATCTTGTACAGCCAGCTGGGACCTGAGGAGGACACCCGACTCAGTGAAGCACAATTCATAGGCTGATCAATGACCTGTGGTGCAGAGTGGTATCCCCAAATGAAAACAAAAAACCACCCCAGGACCAAAAACCAAACCAACACCAATGTCCACCAACCTACCCACAACCAAAAATCGGATTCCGGCTTCTAGGCATCTGAATTGGGAAAGGGGAAGATGAAGGCAGTGGGAATGAAAGCTGAAAGGACAGGTAGAGAGAGGCCATAGAAACACACACACACACACACACACACACACACACACACACACACAAACCGGAAGAGCTTAAAGAGAATGAGTATAGAATTTAAAAGACATGGTTCAACAAGAAGAATAATTTTTTTTAAAGAGGCTTTAACAAAAAAAAAAAAAAGAGGCTTTAAAATTCTGAGAGAAGCAGCCCACTATGTGTCATTTAATCATTCTGGTTATTCCATTTATTCTTTCATTGATGCAACAAGTGTTTATTGAGCACCTACGTTGTGCCGGGCACTGTTATGGGCGGTAGGGGTATATTAGTGACTACGCCAAAGTCTGTCTGAGTGAAGTTTAATTCCGGGAGGCAGACAAATCAGAAGCAAGCCAACAATCACACAAATACTGTAGAATGTGCTAAGTGCCGTGACAAAGCAGGATAAGGGAACGAGCACAATGGGTGTGAGAGGCAATTTTAGATAGTGTGGTTAGACAAGACTCTCAGAAGAGGTGATGACATTTGAATAGAGACTTTAGCAGGGTGATGGGATCAATCCTGCTGTTGCTAGCATATTGTTTTCATTTCAGATTGACACACATTAGGATGAATATAAACAGTACTTTTATCAAATGAATTACAGGAAAAATCAGGAGACTAGGGATCTGAAAGCCAGATCACATGAAGGAAAGTTCAAAATATGGACAATGTTGAGCCTAAGAGAGAAGAAGGAGTTTAGAAGGAATGTGATAGATCTCTCCAAATTTTTTAAAGACCCTGCAGAAGAGACCCTAGATTTGTTCTGTTTGGGCTACAGGGGAGAAGGTGGGTGGGGTGGGTAGCCAACAGCTGAACAAAGAGGAAATGGGTTGAGTTTTTAGGTACCGGAGGACTGACCACTTGATAGTAATATTGTGGAGAGGATAAGAGGCTCAGATGAATTGTTAGACTGGATGACCTTTAAGATCTTTTCTTAAAGTCTTTGATTCTATGACCTTTAGTAATGGTGAAATGATTACCTCACAAAACATCCCATTTCATGACCTTTTCACTGCAGTCAGAGAATGGAATGTCAATGAGGCAGTCATCTTTGAGAAAAGAAGGTAGAGTCCCGTGGATTTCTTTCCCAGTGTATTACCAAATGCTTGCTTCCCTAAGTGATTCACTAATTGAATGCTTCTCAAAACTGAGTAAAGTCATCTGCCATGCACTTCCAAGGGTCGCTGGGCTAGTCCAGCCAATGACTCAAGACCCTGACCAAAGCTTTGGACATGTCGCCTGGCAACAAAACAAATGGGTACACTAGTTCCCACCCCCCCACTTCTTATCTGCAGTTTAGTGTAGTGTGGTTTCAGTTACCCACCGTCAACCCGGGGCCACAAGCAGCTGTTCCTCCTTCAGCAGTAGCCCAATGCCAAGTCACGATGCCTACGTCACTCACTTCCCAGCATCTCATCATATAGGCACTTTATCATCTCACATCATCCCAAGAAGGAAAGGGGTCAGTGCGGTACGTTATTTTGAGTGAGAAAGACAGAGAGACCACATTCACCTAACTTTTATTGCAATATCGTTATTCTATTTTATTGGTTATTGTTAGTAATCTTTTACTGTGCCTAATTTGTAAGTTAAACTTTATCACAGGTATGTATGTATAGGAAAAGAATAGTGTGTCTCAAGGGCTCGGTACTAGTCATGATTTCAGGAATAACTGGGTGTGTTAGAATGTATCTTCTATGGACAAGAGGGGGCTACTGTAGTAGCCCACTCAGGGAGCTGCTTCCTTTTCTTTTGGTTTCAGTCCCCACTTCCCACTCTGGCAGGTTTTTTGCATCATTTTAGAGGAATTGAAGCTTAGTCCAGGAAATGGGTCTAGTAGCAAGGGCTCAGCTCACTCCTTTGCTTACTCTTCTTTCCTCTGCTGCAGGAAAGTCACCGGCACAAACCCCCTGACAACTTCTACCCACCCTTGATGTCTCAGAAAAAAAAGTCAAGATCTGGGCTGAAACCAACCTTTCCAATGACCCTGTTGGAGGATCCTACATCCAAGCGAGAACAGTGGTTTAGGTGAAGTCGCGGCTCCCGTACTCATTTTCTTTCCTATCGTTTCCTTATTCATGTTACTATCTCTTTTCATCACAATTTAACAAAAGCTTTTTGATTGTAGGAAATATATAGAACTGCAAAATAATAAGACAGCTTTCCTACATGACCCCCAACCTTATTTATACCCTAATGAAAAGAGACAATAATGCAAAACTAAACTTTTTCACTAAGAATGATTTTCAAAAGTGAAAAGAAGTACTCCAAGATCTATGAGAGGAAACTGAACAACATTTTCCCTCAGTGCATGTAAAGGGTTGTGGCTTAAGAAAAATGTGCTATAAGATTTCATTTGAAACTAGGTACAGGAGCAGCCTACATCTAATTTGGCAGGGGAAAGAAGATATTTTATTTTAATTTTTAAAATTTTTATTTTAAAAATATTTTATTTATTTATTTGACAGAGAGAGAGCCAGAGAGCATGAGTGGGGTGGGGTGGGGAATGGCAGAGGGAGAGGAGAAACAGGCTCCCCCCTGAGCAGAGAGCCCGACATGGGGCTAGATCCCAGGACCCTGGAAACATGACCTGAGCTGAAGGCAGACGCTCAACTGACTGAGGCACCCAAGAAGAGATTTTAGAGTTCCTTCATAGACTTACAATGCTGGCTTCTAGAAGCATCCCTTCCATTGAGCAATACTCTCACTCCATACCAATGAGCATTCTCTAGTGATTGTCTGATTGTCCTTTCTTCTTCCCTCAAATCAGAATGTAGTGAGTGGTTCCGTTAACCCCGTGCCCTAGGATCTACTAAATGAACTTTCTTCCTTAAGGTTTTCCACCAACAATGATTTCAAGAGTGAAGGGAAATATTTAAAGGTCTATGCTTTGAGGAAACAGAAACAAACGTACCCCCAGCTCAATTTTGCTTCAGTCTGTAAAAGAGATACGAGGAAAGATGGTAAGCTGCTTTCATTTCAAAGTAAAGGCTTACAGATCTGAGATGTGGGCAGGAGGGACAACCTTTTGGGAACAAGATATAAGGGCAAATCAACATATCTCATGAAGGTTCTGGAGACTATTTTTCCATGCAGCCTGGAGGCTAAGAATTGTTAAGAGGCCTGAATGATATTAGGCTTTGGAACCTCTTAAACCCTCAAATTTCTTTTTCTTTTTTTTAAACCCTCAAATTTCAAGAAAGCTCTAGCCTAGTATTTACCAAACTACATCACCTACCACTTTAATAGTTTTGGCCATATTGATGTATTATTTGCCCTGTTACTTACATAGTGTTTTTCTTTAAGAGGTTTTTTGTTGTTGTTGTTGTTGTTGTTGTTGTTGTTCCTTTCTTAATACTATATCATATGATATACTGGTTACATGCTTTTTCCTGACATACATTTAGTCAAATTTATAATAATTAACATTTAAAATATTTATCTATGTATCACCTAAAACTGCCTAGTATTATGCATATCACACTTTGTGGAAAACTGTTCTAGAAGGACCAAAGGATAAATCTGTGGGTTTCAGAGGTTCGTGAGTTACTTTGGGGTCCAGGCAGGACATGGTGTGGAAGGGGTTTGAGATAAGGTTTTATGGAAGAGAATGCAATGAAATTCTCCTCACACATTATCATTCATTTAACATTTATGGCGCAGCTGTAAGTGTTGAGCACTTATCAAGCACCAAGACTGTCCCCCCTCCAGCCCTAGAATAATAAATAGGGATATTTATTTCCTTCAAGGGAAATTCCACCCCTCCACCATGGTAAGGTTTGAGCTTTTAAGGAAGGGAAGATGAACATGACAGTTAATAGCACATTTAGTAAAGCTAGAGTTACATCTTAAATGATACTATATGTAGGATATCAGCAGTTTGGTTTAAGTCAATATTGGGTGAAAGAATTTCTCTAGAATCTAGAATCTAACCTGGATTAGAATTTCTCTAATTTTTCAAGGGCATGAACCTTTAAGGATCTACCCAATTTACATTTCTAAAAAGAACACTTATTATCTCAGTCTATAGCAATTAGTAGATTTCTGGTGACTTTACAGTTTCCCCCAAGAAAAGTGAATACCTACTAACTTATGTATCCAAAGGGCTCCTTGTGATGCTTTCCCTAAACAAAGACAATGGGGCTGTGAAGTTGAAACAAAGTCTCCACTTTAAGCAAAAGAGACTGCTAGCTAACCCTCCTTCTGCCAATAGCCAGTCTCCTTCCCTGTTTGCCAGGCATCCAAATAAAGAAAGATTAGGTAGAGAATGGTTTGGATGGGAGTCATAATTGGTTGGGGGGTGATTAAGAGGCCATCAAGAGATAGATGATAGGGCCCGAATTAAGGGGATAGCAGTAGGAAAAAGGAAACAGATTCAAGGGGATTTACATGACATAATGCATCAAAGAAGTTCGGAGAAATGGAAGTAAGAAGAGCCCCGGCTGGAAACTTGCAGTTTCCAAGTGCTGGAAACTTCCAAGAACAGGCAGAGGTTGAAAGAGAATCTGGATAAAGTGAGGATACCGAAGCTGAAGCCAAAGGTACAAACCGTTTCTTAGGTACCTTCTCAGACAGAAGAATGGAAAACCACATACACTTGAGGAAAAGGCTAAGAGGAATATGAATATACAAGTGAATACACCTTATTAAGAGTTATCTAAGTGTCCGCATGGTTGCAGGTGGAATCATTTGAAAGGGGTGGGCTGAAACACGGAAGACTCCCAACTGTTAGTGTTTTAAACAGGGTTTTGATGAGGGAAGGAATCCAGAACTATAAAGAAAGTTGGGAATGGTAGTCCGTGGTCCAAAATTTACCCTCTTGCTAAGAGTAAAGACCAGCTTCCCGGTCCCTCCAAGTGGGTCTCTTTCCTGCCTCCCATTGAGTGTCCTTCCAGATCTTCTGGGAATCCACATTCACCAAGGTGCCCTGTGCTTTGTTGCAGTCGCCAAGTCAGGGAATGACCTGCCGACTTCCAAGACGATTTGGGAACCACTAACCCTTTCCTCGCTCCTGGAAGAGAAACCTATCAGAACCGTGCCAGGGGAGAGCACCTTCCGCAATGGAAGGGCCCAGCAGTGGGTTATAAAAAACGCCACTGTCGTCAAGTGAAAACAAACCCTCCAGGCCTCCCGCTTCGGTCTCCAGGGACTAAGGGGCCTGCAGAAGTCACCATCCAGGGCGTACCAAGCAAATAAAATCGCATTCTGCCCGCTCCGGGATTGGGCTGCCCGGTTGCTGGCTGCCTGGACCAGGGCCAGTCCCCGGCTCCGACCTGTCGCAGCAGGGGCCCAGACGCAGCTCAGGGGCCCCAGCGCCTGGCCCCGCCTCCGCCCGGCTGGGGGAGGAGGAGAGGGCGTGGCCGCGTCCCCAGGGGACCAGAGCGGTCGCGACAGCCGCGGGAGGGCGGGCCTTCTCCCCGAGTGACGGGACGGCGACCCAACCGGCGCCAGAGCACGGGGCCGGCCTTCCTGCAGCCTCTTCCGCTCGCCGGCTGCGGCGCCTGGGACGGTTGCGGTGGGTCTGGGCGCTGGGAAGTCGTCCAAGATGATTAAAAAATTCGACAAGAAGGACGAGGAGTCTGGTACGCGCTGGGCTTCTGACGCCCACCCTCAGCCGCGGGGGCCCCTTCCCCGCCCGCTGCCACCTGCTCTCGGGGGTCGCGGACCCGAAGGCGTGGGCGCCGGTGTGCCAGGGGGCCGGAATTGTAGCCCGCCCCTCCCTCCTCCCGGCTCCGCTCTGCTGCAGCCTGGGGCCTGCCCCTAGCCCCTCCCCCGGGCGTCGGAGCCTCCCCTCGGGTCGCGCGCTCACGCCCCGCGCGCTGTGTAGGGCAGCTCCGCGGCCCCGCCCCCCGCTCCCGCTCCCGCCCCCTCCCCCGGGCGCAGCCCCTCGGAGCCGCCTCCGCCGCGCTCGCCGCGGGTGGGCTCCCCGCAGAGGAGGCGGGCCCATGGCGCGTGGCGGAGGGAGTGGGTTTGCGCGTGTGAGAGCGGGGGGCGCTGGTAGTAGTAGGCCCCGAGTGGGTCTGGGCTCGACGGGACAGTGTGTGTACGTGTGTATGTATGAACTTGGAAGTGCCTTGTACCTTCCAGTCTTCCCGGGGACCTTAACTCTGTCCGCTACCCAGGGGGTTCAGACTGTCCCGGGGTACATAGGTCATTTAATGCTCAGGCATCCAAAAGTGAGTTCGTTCTTGATACCCGTCCTTGGTCCAGAGCAAATGGGGAAGATGCCAAGCCACCTGAAAACAACAACCGCTCCCCCCACTCCCAAACCAAAAACCCTCATTATTTGGTGCTGCTCTCCCATGGTGTGGTCGAGATTTGGTTTAGGAAATCTCCATGGCCTCTTCTAGCTTGATATGATAGGATTCTTTGCTAAACTCTTTACAGCCTCGCAGTAATTGTTGGAAACGTGTAATATAAGTGCTTGCCTTTGGGAAAACCCAAAGGGCCCAGCCGCAGTCTCATCAATCTTAGCTGTGTGCACAGGACATATACTTGTCACATTCATGTGAAAAGAGAACGGGAAGAAGACGCTCATTTTGGGCAGGGATCCTGCAAAAGAGAAGTACAAGATCTCAAATGACTACAAATGGCAGCTAGTACCAGAATCAAAATTATTTTATTCAATTTATGTGTGTATTAGTAATGATTGTCACTTTGATATCCAAGTGGTCACTTCACTTAGGTGAGCTATTGCAAGCATTCAATAATTTGTAGACAATAAGTTTGTCTAGGACAGCTCTTAAAGACATTTTTTTGTTTATAATATAGGTAGTGGCTCCAATCCTTTTCGGCATCTGGAGAAGAGTGCTGTCTTACAGGAGGTATGACTTGGAATTATGCCGTGTTCTTTCTTTTCTATTCCATTTTAGAATGGTGGTCAGAGAGCCCCTGGAATATGATGACCCCAAATAAGAATTGAGGAATGTAATAATGTGTTCGGAGAATACAGACTTGAGGGAAAAGGAAGGCGAGTTACTTATCCTAGGAGGATCTAGAACTTATCGAAATGCAAAAACGTAGACTCTCCCACATGCTGATAATTTTAAGTAAAATGCCAAAGAGGTGTTTACTACAAGGTTACTGAAGGAAGTTGTAGACATTAAACTAATTGTATTCAAATGCTGTAGGTAAATACTGTGATTCTTAACACATAAAGCTCATAAAGTTGAAGTACTAGATCTAAGGGAAGGAGTTAGTGTGGAATGGAAAATCAAGACCATGTCTAATAAAAATGTATCATATACTGTGATAAATTGAAAACTGCAAGCAATTAACATTTGGATATTGTGATCAAAATATGTAATAGTCTATTTGATTAAAGTTGTTTTTTTATAATCTGTGATAGAAATGATAGAAAATATACTATGTATAACAATGTTTTTTTATCCCATAGGCTCGTATATTCAATGAAACACCCATCAATCCAAGAAGATGTTTGCATATTCTTACAAAGATTCTTTACTTACTGAACCAGGTAAACTATTTTGATTTTTCTCAGATTTGTTTCCTGGAATAGAAATATATAACATGCAGTGAAGTGCTTTCTGGAAAGTATAGTTATTTTTTTAAAAAATTCACTTAATTTAAAAATATACAGTGTTTGATTAAGGTCAAGATACATAAGGGTTATATAGGACAAGGATTATGACATATATTTCTATTTTATTCATGAGGTCCTAGATCAGCTAAGCACATAGTAGGTCCTCAACCTTGATTTGAATTCAACAGATATTAATGTTAAAACATGTTGTTTAGGGCACCTGACTGGCTCAGTCCGTTAAGGGTCTACCTTTGGCTCAGGTCATGATCCCAGGGTGCTGGGATCGAGTCCCACGTCAGACTCCCTATTAGGCGGGCATCTGCTTCTCTGCCCCTCCCCTGGCTTGTGGTTTCACTCTCTCTGTCTTTCTCTCTTGCAAGTAAATAAATAAAATCTTTAAAAAAAATAAAATAAATAATTTTAAAAAACCAAACATGTTGTTTAGATTTGTTCAGAGGTCTTTATGTCCCTCCAAAGATATAGCACAAAATCTCACACAAATTCCAGATAGATATTTTACTTTTTTTTGAAGGGGAGGAGTATAATAGTGATTTTTTTCAAGCTTTGATTTTAATATTTAGATTTGATATATATTATCCCTACTGTGCCATGACAAGTGATATGATTCTGAGTTTAACCATTCTGTATCTTAATGTCTTTTTCTATAAATGAGGGTTATGATAATGCCTATTTTCTAAAGTTGTAATGCTTCAATGAGATAATGTAAAGCATGGAGAACAATCCTGGACATGCAAATTCAGGAATAGTTTTCATTCAGTCATTCAGCAAATATTTATAATACACCTGCTGATTCCTGTTTTAGGCACTGGGGATATAACAGACAAAACCAACAAAAGTATTTGACCTGATAGAACATAGATTCTGTTTGCTGTTATTGTTATTAATTTTATTTTTTCTTGCGTTTTTGTTTATTTTGCTTCAGACTAAAAAAGTCTCATGAAATGTCTAGGACCTTAGAAAATGTGATTTTGTTTCTTAGATTCATACACACACGCACACACACAAACACACATTTATATATACTTCAGGTGGTTTACATATGGTGTTCAGAAGACTGTGGTTTCCAATTTGAATTCCATGAGAATATCTTATTTTTACTGTATTTCATGACCAAAGACGCAATGAAGATTTGTCGTTTGCAAATGGAGACTGAGCAACAAGTATTTACTTTTACATAAAATATATTCTTGTACCAACATCATATCCTTCTGTGGTAGAGAAACATTTAGGGCAAAGTCAGTTTGATTTAATTTTTCGTAGCACATATTGAGTCCAGATTGACTAAATCCATTATATAAGCAGAGTTTCGAGTAGTTGAAGGTAGGGCAGAGGAACATAAGGTTTTATATTGACCAGTACCTCTTTGATGGGCAACTCATGTTGAAACACTTCATTATCTTGATAAGGAAATTATCAGTATAATCTGATAAATAAACACAGTCAACTACAGAAACAGGTTTGGGAACCTTAGTTTTATCTTTGGCCTAGTGCTTGGTATTGCTTTATGGAAAAATACTTTTGAATTTCTACCAAAGCTGACCTACTCATATATTCTGAATTTCCAGCCCAAAAGTAGGGACTTAGGGTTTACTGATAGGACTGAAAAGTGCCTGGACTTCTATACGTTCACAAAGTATTTATGAAGGAAAGAGAGGGAAATCTCTTACTGATGAGCACATTGGGGCCTCTGACTTAAGTAATTGTGAATTCTTATACTTTGCCTTTTATCCTCAACTTTTAAAGTTTTTCATCAAGCTTTGTTTATTCTTATACCCATGACAAATAGATTGAAAACTAGTTATATTCCAAGTGAGATCTGAAGCCCTGAAAAGTGATTGAGCCTAACGCATTATGAGGATTGCTTTTAATAAAATTGAATATTCAAATGTTAATGTCTCAGGTGGTCTATAATCTGGAATTTTTTGACTGTGAGTGAAAGGTTATTTAACATCTTGCTACTTAGGGGCGCCTGGGTGGCTCAGTTGGTTGAGCGACTGCCTTCGGCTCAGGTCATGATCCCGGAGTCTCGGGATCGAGTCCCATATCGGACTCCCGGCTCTGCGGGAAGTCTGCTTCTCCCTCTGACCTTCTCCCCTCTCATTCTCACTCTCTCTCTCTCTCTAATAAATAAATAAAATCTTAAAAAAACAAAAAACAAAACAAAACAAAACAAAACATCTTGCTACTTAAAAAATGGCATTCTCAGACCAGCAACATTTGCATCACTGGCAGCTGGTTAGAAATGCAAAATTTCAGCCTTCACCCAGAGCTACTGAAGCCAAGTCTGCGTTTTGGAAAGATCCTCAGATGATTTATTGAGCATATTAAAGTTCTGATCCAAAGCATCATCCAAAGCCTGACTTTTATATAACTAATCTGGTTCCTGCCTTTTTGGTTGATCCCTTTTAACCATGTCAATATATAGTTCTTTATAATTTAAGATTTATTGTACTCCTATAATATGTCAGGCTTTGTCCTGGGCATTAGATTATAGAAATACAAAAAGGTGTGATCTCTGCTTGTAGGCAGTATAGTAATAACATGCTATTCTGATTAGGAACTCAACTTGCTACTACTTTCTACCTCCTTGTAAATTGTGGTTCTCTAGGGAAATCAAAATAGTTCCTGCTAAAAGGTTAGAGACTACTATTCCAGAACTTTTCTAGCATGGTGTATGATACTGAATGATTTTAAATAAGGAGAGGACAGAATGGCTGTGTAGGTTTATAAATTGAAAGCCAGAAAAATAACACAGAGGCAGAATGTTTACGAAGAAATTTTTTCCCTGAGTTCTAAAAAATTTTTGCAGAAATAAAGAGAAAATCCTTAACATACTTTTTTTTATGTTTAAGAAATTGTTTTCAATTTTCCTTAGGGCGAACACTTTGGAACTACGGAAGCCACAGAAGCCTTCTTTGCCATGACTCGATTGTTTCAATCTAATGATGTAAGTCTTTTTATTTTCTTCTTTTAGGTTGGAAAAGCTCCTTTTATTCTTTTTTCTTGGGGAGCTTAGAGTGTTCCAAATTAGAAAAGGTCACTTGAAATATTTAAAATTACTTAAACATTATTTATCTTCATCAAATGTTTAAATGTTCATTAAAGGCCAGGGGCACCTGGGTGACTCAGTGGGTTAAAGCCTCTGCCTTCGGCTCAGGTCATGATCTCAGGGTCCTGGGATCGAGCCCCGCATCGGGCTCTCTGCTCAGCGGGGAGCCTGCTTCCCCCCCCTCCCCCGCCTGCCTCTCTGCCTACTTGTGATCTCTCTCTTCTCTCATTATTCTCCAATCAATAAAAATAAAATCTTTACCAAAAAAAGGCCATATGAATGTGAAAGATTAATAGTATGCAGCATAAAGCTGTTCCCCCCACAGATCTCGCACGCGGTCATAAAGGCCGTTCATTTCCGGCGTGTGGCATGCCCCTGGGAAGATGGGCTGGTGGAAGTTAACTGGACGTAGCTACCACATTTCTAAGTCCCAGTCAAGTTTCTGGTGGGCCTGGGTTTGCTGCTGGTCAGCAGTGGGGCTGGCCGGGAGAAGAAGAGCCGGAGCAGCGTGGGGAAGAGGACGTGGGGTAGGGAAAAAGAAGAGTAAGGACAAGCTAAAGGACACCCCAGCGCCTCCGTGTTGGTGTCTCACTGTCTTCAACCACCCCGACTTTCCGAGCACAGTGGCTCTACTTCCGCTTTCTAAATGCGGTGCCCGTTTCTCTTTTGCCCAGCTCTAGCTCAGAACCTACAGGGGAGTGAGTTCTGGGAGATAGACTTCCCAGCTTTCTGTTGACGTCACTTGTCCAAATCTTGCAGTATTTTTGGTATGTAACTACATATCTTCACAGGCCACATGTTGTGCCCAACCCCCGGGAACTTCTAGGATTTGAGTGTGGCTGTATGTCTGGATAACGATAAGCTTTGGGACTGGGTCTTCAGGAACTCAGCAGTGTCGAGTAGGGCACCCGTCTCAGGGGAGGCCATCACACACTCTTCAGGCAAAGGGAGACTGTTTCCTCAGGCAGAGGAATGAAGAGCTGCTTCTACTTGCAGAGGAAGCTTGGGGGATTTTAGGGGCTCAAGGTACTCAGCTTCATGAGAATCTTCCCATATGTCCCCAACCCAACTTTCCGGGTCCCACTCCCTCCCAGTCCAAAGTCTTCCCTTTAATCTAAGGTGCCCCACGGGTGTGTATTGAATTTTCATTGTCTTTAGCCTCATGGAGGGTTTGCTTTTCAGAATCCTCAGTGTTGTGTCCACACGACACAGGCTTTCTATAAGGTGTTGACAGAAGACTTCTAGTCTCTTACTCAGACCTCGAGCTGTGAATTTAAAACTCTGGACTCATTTCTTTTACCAAGTTCTCCAGTGTACTTAGAAACAACTAACCCATTGTATAACACATTTTTACAAATTATTCTATGGCAGCAGCTACTGGGTTACCCAAGCCTTGTCTTCTATAGGTCCTTAATGATGCTTCTCTGTAGGTGATGATTTAAGTATTTTGGCTCCGCATGCCATGGGCGACCAGCCTCCCCTTTACCACTGGAAACAGGGTCATTAGCACCTTTTAGCAAATCAGAGAGGCAATTTCAGATTTCTGTTGTTAAGGTCCTGTTTCCCTTTAATCGCCTCCTGTACCAGAAATTCAGGGTTCAATCAGGGAAGCAGAACCAACTGTGATTATTGTAGATTTACGTATTAGAGGAGTTAGACTAGAAAGCCAGGCATTTCAGGCTGCGGGACAAGGTCACGGAGAGGGACTATTCTAAAAGTTATGGAAGGCTGTTGCCTCTTTGTGGCTCTGTGAATTTGCAGCCCCAGGTTGCTGTTGCTCAGAGGAGTGGCAGTTGGGAAGAGGAGTTAGAAGAGCAAGGAAGTTGAGTGATTGAAATATTAACTATGGAATCTGGTTAGGAGGCACATAAGAACAGGGACAGTAAAATGTCGATTGGATCAACGGATTGACAGTGAAATGGCTGTTGGGAGTTAGGAGTGCTGGAGAGTGAAATGCTTTGAAATGAAATTATGAAAGGGATGCTGTTATCAATGGGGGTGACAGTGGAAGTGGGTGATTGCAGAAGGAAGGAGGACAGGATCCTGGGGGAAGTCAATTCTACCAAGTGGTTAGAGTTTTAGAAACATTGTCTGTGTGGATATTAAAGTCACCAATAATTATTACTGGGCTAATATTGGGGATAGTGATGGTGAACAAGGTACTAATGTATGTATATATATATATATATATATATATATATTTTAAGATTTTATTTATTTATTTGATAGAGAGATCACAAGTAGTTAGAGAGGCAGGCAGAGAGGTGGGGAAGCAGGCGCCCTGCTGAGCAGAGAGCCTGATGCGGGGCTCGATCCCAGGACCCTGAGATCATGACCTGAGCCGGAGGCAGAGGCTTAACCCACTGAGCCACCCAGGCGCCCCTATATATATATATTTTAAAATAAGGGAAGTAACCGGAAGTCTGTATATGCAGACAGGAGTGGTGGCGGGTGATGCGTCTAAGGGGAGAACATCTTTTAGGGGAGAAAAAGGTGCAGTGAAAGAAGGCAGTGCCAAGATTTTGAATAGGCAGCGAGATTCCCTACCTGTAGTTCTGGTGGATGAGGGTTAAAGGAGAGACAACAGCCATTGTTTGCGAGGGCTGGAGCGGGTGGGGGGGGAGTTCTGAGGGAGGAGCCAGGCTAGAGGCAAGATGGGGACTTGGAGAAGAGTTAAGAATATAAGGGATTTTGCTCATTAAAGTGCCAAAGAACATGGTGGAGGGTTTGGGATTTGAGAAGGATGGAAGATAGAGTCTGAGTAGGTGCTGTTCCCAGCTGCATGGCGGTAAGTGTCCAGGTAATGTATAAGGACCAGGATATTTTAGGTTTTTTGTAGTGACTGAGGTAGGAACCATGTACAACATGCTATGATTCATTTTGATGGTTCCTTTAGGCAGAGTATGGAAAGGAGGGTGTGATTTTGCAGGGGAGGAGAGGGAGGTGGGGATTTTGCTGGCAGCGTAGGGAGGGCTTCTTCCTTTTCCAGCCATTCCTTACCAGAGGGTAATTACTGTCTTGACATTGGTAACCTCCTATCAGTGTTTATATTTTTATGTATTGCATATGGTTGTATCCATAATCTATACTTAGCATTTTTGTGGGTTTAAAAATATAAGTGGGGGGGGTGCGCCTGGGTGGCTCAGTGGGTTAAAGCCTCTGCCTTCGGCTCAGGTCACGATCTCAGGGTCCTGGGATCAAGCCCCGCATCGGGCTCTCTGCTCAGCCGGGAGCTTGCTTCCCCCTCTCTCTCTGCCTACTTGTGATCTCTCTCTCTCTCTGTCAAATAAATAAATAAAAAATCTTAAAAAAAATATATAAGTGGGGGGTGCCTGGGTGGCTCCGTCAGTTAAGCGTCTGCCTTCGGCTTGGGTCGCGATCTCAGGGTTCTGGGATTGAGCCCTGCATTAGGCTTCTGGCTCAGCGGGGAATCTGCTTCTCCCTCTCCCTTCCCTCCTCCCCATTTGTGCTCTCTCTCTTTCAAATAAATAAATAAAATCTTCAAAAAATATATCAGTGGTTAGAGGTGCCTGGGTGGCTCAATCGGTTAAGCAGCCAACTCTTGATTTCAGCTCAGGTCATAATCTCAGGGTCCTAGGATAGCTCCACGTCACCCTCTATGCTGAACATGGAGTCTGCTTGAAGATTCTCTCTCCCTTTCCCCCTGCCCCGCCTGCCACTCTCTCTCTCTCTCAAGTAAATAAATAACTCTTAGAAAAATATATAAGTGATCATATTGTTATTGCAGTTTTCAAAATTAATGTTTTCAAGTTCAACCCTCTTGCTGCACCTACTTCTGCTTTATTCAGTTTCTGCTGCATGTGATCCCAGTGTGTTAATATATAGTATTTCTACTCATTTATCCGTTCTCCCAGGGTAGACATGTGTGGCTTCCACTCCTTTGCTATTACAAGTGATACTATATGTAATGTTTATGTACATGTCTTGTGCACATAGTGAGAATTTTTCTGGGATAGCTCCCTGCAGCTGGAATTTCTAGATAATGGCAGTTATTTGATCTTATCAAATTGATCTTTGAACTGATCTTGTTCTATTTTACACATACATTGCTTCAAATCCTTACTTGCTCTGATAATAACTTCTTATTATCAGACCTAAATATTTGCCATTTGGAAGAATGTGAAATGGCATCTCTCTGTGGTTTTAATTTGCATTTTCGTGATCATTGTGCAGTTGAAACTCTTCTTACGTTTGTTTAGTGGCCCTTTTCCTTTCTTCCTCTGTGAATTGTCTATTTGTATTCTTTGCTTATTTATATTCCTCTTATCAACTTATAGGAAAACTTTATTTTAGTATTAAAAAACAGCTTTATTGAGTGTAGCTTACATAGTAATCAAATTCCCCAATTTTAGAAGTACAGTTCAGGGAGTTTTGACCCATGTATGGAGCGAGGGAACCGTCCCACAGTCATGATACGGAAACCTCTCATTACCCCAGACTGTGCCCCCGTATCCCCTAGTTGTCTGCCTCCTCCTTCCACCCCTCGCCCCTAGAAGTCAGTGAGTGACCTACTTTCTGACAATACCGTTTTGCATTTTCTAGAATTTCACTTAAATTTAATCATATAGTATGTAGCCTTCTATGACTTTTATGTCTTGTTTCTTTTTCTGAGCCTCTGGCCTTTGAGGCTGATCCAAGTCTTTGTGTGTTTCAGTCGATTTTCACTTTTATTGCTGAGTAGCATTCCATTGTATGGAGGTGTTCTAGTTTACGTATCCATTCACAAGTTAATGGTTATTTGAGTTATTTCCGGTTTATGGATATTCTGAACAAAGCTGCTAAAAATATTCAAGTAGAGGTCTTTGTGTGGACCTACTTGCGTTTTGTTTGCTAATATCTAGAAGTGGCATTGTTGGGTTTGCGTTTCCTTCATGATGAATGTATTAAGCAAATGCATGTTTATTTGCCATGTGTGTATCTTCTTTGGTGAAGTGTCAATTCAAATCTTTTACTTGTTAAAAAAAAAAAATCATGTCCTTTGTCCTCTTATTCAGTTGCAAGTTGTCTTTATATTTTCTGGATACAAAGACCTTTACCAGATAGGTGTTTTGTAATTATTTCCTCCCTGTGTGTGGCTTGCATTTCCATAGAATAAAATCGCCCCTTTTTAGGGTGTAGTTTTATGACTTTTGACAAATGCATACAGTAGTTATTATCACCACTGCAATCGAAATTTAGAATATTTCCATCACTCCAAAAAGTTCCCTCCTGCCTCTACATATGATCTAGTCTAACTGTTCTCAGCCCCAGGCCACCACTAGTCTTTTCTTTCTGCATAGTTTTGCCTGTCTGGGAGGTCATAAAATTGCTGTCAGACCACAGGAAGCCTTTTGAGTCACTTAGCATAAGGCATTTGATGTTTGTCCATGTTATCGTTTGCTTCAGGAGTTTGCTTCTTTTTATTTCATTGTAGTATTCTGTTATGTGGACATATCTCAGTTTATCTGTTTGCCCTTTGAAGGATATTTGTTACCAGATTTTGGTGGTTACGAATAAAGTTGCTATAAACGTTCAGGTACAGATATCTAAACATGAGTTTTTATTTCTCTTGGGTCAGTTCCTGGGTGGGATTGCTGGATCAGAGGTTTAACTTTTAAGAAGCTGCCAACCTCTCTTCCATTTCTGCCATCACTGTTTGAAAGTTCTAGTGACTGCATTTCTGGCCAGCACTTGGTATTGTCTTTTTTTGCCTTTTGAAATTCATTTCTTTTTAATTTTAGCCATTCTAATAGGTATAGGTGGTATCTCTTTGTGGTTTTAATATGCATTTCCCTAATGACTAATAATCTCAAACATCATTTTGTGTGCTTTTTTTGCCCTCTAAATAGCTTCCATGCTGACGGATTTGTTCCTTTCTTTTGCCCATCTTTAAATAATTTGGTTGTATATTTTCTTATTTTTGAGTTTTGAGAAGTCTTTATGTATTCTGGATACAAGTCCTTTATCAGATATGTTTCTTAACTATTTTCTTAACTTCCAATCTTAGCTTGTTTTTTCATTTTCTAGCCTTTCAAAGAATAGAAGTTTTAAATGTTGATGAAGTCCAGTTTATCAATTTTTTTTCTGTTGTGGATTATGCTTCTGATGTGTATTATAGAAATCTTTGCCTAACCCAGCATCACGAAGATTTTCTCCTATGCCTTTTTCCTAGCATTTTGATCCATTTTGAAGTAATTTTTGTATATGGTGTAAGGTAAGGGTTGGATTCCTCTTCCTCCCTTCACCACCTCCTCCTTTTCCTCCTACTTTATTTCCTCGACAAATGGTACTGGAATAGTTGCATGTCAGTATGGAAGGAGGACGAAGAGGTGATGATTGCGTTACATTGACACACTGGAACATTCTGTTTTGTTTCATTGATCTGTATCGTTATTCTTATTCCAGCACCACGCCGTCTTGGTGACCATACTTTTATATAAGTTTTAAATCAGGTAGTGCCTGTGTTCCTTTTTTTGCCTTTTTCAAAAGGTTGGGTCTTCTAGGTTCTTTGCTTTTCTATGTGAATTTTAGAATCAGCTTCCATTTCTATTTTTTAAAGTTTGCTGGAACTTTGATGGAGATCACACTGAATCTGAAGATCAATTTGAGGAGAATTGACATTATAATACTGTGTTTTTTACTCCACAAATATTTGTATTTATCTCCCCTTATTCAGGTCTCTTTAATTCTTGTCAGCAGTATTGTAGCTTTCAGCATACAAGTCTTATACATATTTTGTGAATTTATGCCTAAAGTAGTTAAGTTTTTAAAAATACTATTGTATTTGTGTTGTTTACAAGTAGTTTCTGGAAATTAAATTGGTTTTTGCATGTTTCTGCAATTTTGTTAAACTCATTTATTAGTTCTAGGGGTATTTTGGAAGATTCCTCAGAATTTACTTTTTTCTTTTCAATCTTGTTTGCCTTTGATTATGTATCTTACCTTACTATCTTCTTGTACTATTATACAATACACCTAGAAGTGATGTTAGAGGACATCCTTGTTTTGTTCTTAATCTTAGGGGGAAGGTATGTAGTCTTTCATCACTAAGTGTGGTGTTAGCTCTTAAGTCTTTCACAAATGGCCTTTATTACGTTGAGGAAGTTCCATTCTATTCCTAGTTTGCTGAGAGATTGTGTGTGTGTGTGTGTGTGTGAGAGAGAGAGAGAGAGAGAGAATGGTTATTGAATTTTGTCAAATGATTTTTCTATACCCATTGGATTATCATGGCTTTTCTTTTTCAGTATGTTATTAAGTATGGTGAAATGCATTTATTTATTATTCTTGAATATATAAAGTCTTTCGTTTCTGTTAAAATTTGTAAGGGATTTTGGAGTCTGTGGTCATGAAATATATTGATTTGTAGTTTTTTTTTAAGGATTTTATTTATTTATTTGACAGAGAAAGATCACAGGTTAGGCAGAGAGGCACATAGAGAGAAAGGAGGAAGCAGGCTCCCTGCTGAGCAAAGAACCCGACTCAGGGCTTGATCCCAGGACCCTGAGATCATGACCTGAGCTGAAGGCAGAGGCTTTAACCCACTGAGCCACCCAGGCGCCCCAATCTGTATTTTTTTTAGTAATATTTTTGTCTGGATTTTGTATTTGGATAATGCTGGCATTGTAAAATGAATTGGGAAATGTTTCTTCCTTTCTTTCTTTTCTCCTTTCTGGAGGAGTTTTTGTAGAATCATTAATTTTTCCTGAAATGTTTGATGGAGTTCACTATTGAAGCTTTTTTTTCTTGAGAGGGAAGGGAAGAGTGGAAGGAGAGGGAGCAAGAGAATCCTAAGCAGGCTCCTTGTCCTGAGCCCACAGAGCCAACTAGGGGCTCGATCTCACAGCCTTGACATCATGCCCTGAGCCAAAATCAAGAATCAGATGCTTAACCAACCGAGCCACCCAGGCACCCCAAAATTGTCTTCTTTAAGGGAAGCTTTTTAAAAATTACCTCCATTAAAAAGAAATAGTTATGGTACTATTCAGATTATTTATTTTCTTCAGTGAGCTCTGGTAGTTTATGTCTTTCAGGGAATTTATCCGTTTCATGGCAGTTGTTGAACTTTGTTTCTCTAAAACTATTCATAATATTCCCTTAGTTTTTTAGTGTTTTTAGGATCTGTGGTAATGTCTCTTCTTTCGTTCTGATATTGGTAAATTGTATCTTCTCTCTTTTATTCCTGGAAGCTTATCTAGAGCTTTATAAACTTTATTGATCTCTTCACACAACCAGCTTTTTGTTTCATTGATTTTTCTCTATTGTTTTTCTCTTCCAAACTAACTGTGCAAAAAAATAGAATGCTGAAAAATCAAGCCATAAGAAGGGGGAAAGAAAGAAAGAAAGAAAGAAAGATCAATCAAGAAGGACAGACATAAATTATATAATAAGATGGTAAATATAGACCCAAATATATTACTATCTACATTACATGTGAATGAAGAAAACAAAGAACGTTTATAAAAATCGACTATATACTGAGCCATAATGCAAGATGCAACAAATTTTAAAGGAACGAAATTGTACAAACTGTGTTCTCTAATTACAATGGATTGGTGTTGGAAATGAATAATAAAAGAATCCCTAGGTAATTCACCATATGTTTTGATATTAAAACACATTTCTGTTCTCTTTCTAGCCATGATGCAGTTAAGGGGTGAGGTTTATCCTGCTACTGCAAATACCTAGAAAGTCAAACAAAATATATTACACAGTAGTTTTTAAACATTAGATTAACAGGATTAACAGGATCAGAACACAATCCCAGGATTGTGATCTGAAGAAAAAGAAAAACTAAGTGAGCTCTCGGATTGCATTAGCTCACTGCCCAGAGGCAGATTACAGGTATAAGGTAAGGAGGGCACACTGAAAAAGAGCCTAGTTATCTCTCTGGAGTATGGGGAAGCCAACCAAGAAAGCTCAAATTTGTAGGGAAGAGTAATAGAGAAGAAAGAAGTCAGGGGAGAGGAAGAGAAACAAGAAAGGAAGGAGGTAGTTCCAGCAATTTGCTGAGGGATTCCCCTTGAATCTTTGGATAAGAACTGATCAGTGCATATGTAAAAGGAAACTACCCAAGGCTAAAGAAAGAATCATCAGAACACAGAGCTGCGAAGAGTTCTCATTCCCATCCAGTGAGAGCAGAAAAACCTTGTCATTTGGTATAGTCTCAGAAAGGCATCACTTCAGCAATGGGGACATATTAGACTTGTGCTAAAGCTTAAAGAGGCTTAAAAGCTAACCTCAAAAGTAAAAATCTGATTCCAGGTATTTAATCTCATGAAGAGTAAAGTACAAACAAAATCTAGCATCTCAACTTCACAATGTACAGCATCCAATAAAAAAATTATGAGGTAAGCCAAGAAGCAGGAAAATATTTTCCATAACCAGGAGAAAAATGGATCAATAGACCCAAAGCTAGAAATGATAAGATGATGAAAGGAGCGGATAATGACATAAAACTGCTATTAGATATGGAGCCTTTATGCCTAAGAATATATAGAAAAACCTAATAAGAATGAGGAGCAAAATTGAAGGCATCCAGAGAGACCCAAGTGCACCTTCTAGAAGTTAAGGAAAAAAAATTTATATGAGCTTGCATGTAAAATGAAAAATACATCTCATGGGGTTAATAGCAGATTAGAGACTGTAGGGGAAAAAAATCAGTAACCTTGAGGGCAGATAGAAATTATACAAAATGAAGCCTGGAGAGAAAAAAGACTGAATAAAAATGAATAGAGCATTAGTGGGATAATAGTTTGGAAGTTGCTTTAGTGGTTACCCTAGAAATTGCAACATGATTATTTGACTTTCAGAATCTAGTATTCATCTTTATCTTGTACCTGCTCATGGAAGATTTGAGAACCTTAGGATGCTCTTATTGTGTATATGAATATTTAAACATATATGTGTACATATATATACACACACGCATGCACATTTACTCACATGTGTCATAACACATCATTTCTTGTGGGTTTTTGGGTTGTTCATTGTGATTTCTCCATGTCCTCATCACTTTTTAGAGAAGGTCTTTATTTTTTAAGAGAAATTTTAAGTTCACAGCAAAATTCAAAGGAAGGTACAGAGATTTTCTGGATACTCCCAGACACCACACATGCATAGACCACCCCCGCCCCCGGATTATCAACATCCTTTAACAGAGTGGTACATTGGTTACGATACATAAGCCTACACTGGCACATCGTAATCACACAGAGTCCGTGGTTTATGTTAATATGCCCTCTTGGTGTTATACATTATGAGGATTTGGACAAATGTGTGATGACGTGCATCCATCGTTAAATATTATACAGAGTATTTTCACTGACCTAAAAATCCTCTGTGCTCCAGCTGTTCATTCCCCATCCTATCCCCTGAACCCTGGCAACCATGGGTGCTTTTACTGTCTCCATAGCTTTGGTTTTCTTGAATGTCATGTCGCTGGAATTATATAGCATGTGTCTTTTTCAGATTTGTTTCTTTCACTTAGTAATATGCATTTAATTTCCTCCATGTCTTTTCATGGCTTGATAACTTGTTTTCTTTTCAGTGCTGAGTAATATTCTGTTGTCTGGATGTACCACAGTTTATCCTTTCACCTACTAAAGGACATCTTGATTGCTTCCAAGTTTGGCAATTCTGAATAAAGCTGCTTTAGAGGGCCGGGCTGGCTCAGTCAGTAGAGTGTGTGACCCTTAATCTTGGGGTTGTACGTTTGAGCCTTATGTTGGGTGTAGAGATTACTTTAAAAATTTTTAAAAATTAAAAATAAAAAAATTTAAAAATGCTATAAGCATCTGTATGAAGGTTTTTATGTGGACATGTTTTCAGCTCTTTTAGTTAAATACCAAGGAACATGATTGCTGGATTGTACAGTAAGAGTATGTTTAGTTTTGTAAATCACCAAACCTTCTTTCGAATTGGCTGTACCATTTTTATTCCCACCAACAATGGATGAGAGTTCCTGATGCTCCACATTCTCATCAGCATTTGGTGGTGTCAGTGTTGTGGATTTTGGTCATTCTGTTAGGAGCATAGTGGTATCTTGTTTTAACCTGCCTTTCCCAAATGACATATGATGTGGAACATCTATAGTATGTGAAGAGTTCTTACACTTCAATCGTTATACTTTCATATATTTATTTGTCTTTTGTTTGTCTGTTTAGGTGAAGTGTCTTAAGGTCTTTGGCTCTTTTTTGGTGAAGTTGTTTTTCTCATTTTTGACTTTTAGGAGGTTTTTGTATATTTTGGGTGACAGTCCTGTATCAGATATGTGTTCTATGAGCATTTTCTCCCCATCTGTGCCTTGTCTTCTCATCCTCTTGACATTGTCTTTTTGCAGAGCTGAAGTTTTTATTTTTTAATTAAGGCTGGTCTCTCTCTCTCTCTCTCTCTCTCTCTCTCAAAAAAGCTGGGGGGCGGACAGTGGTGGTGGTGCCTGGATGGCTTAGTCGGTTGAGCATCCAACTCTTCAGGTCATGATCTCAGGGTCGAGAGATCAAGCCCTGCGTTGGGCTCCATGCTGGGTATGGAGGCTGCTGAAGATTCTTTCTCTCCCTCTGCTCTCCCCCCCCCCAAAAAAAGACTGGGTTATTCACTATTTCTTTAATGATTATACTTTTGGGGTTGTATCTAAAAAGTCATCATCATACCCAAGGTCATCTAAGTTTTCTCCTAGGAGTTTTACAGTTTTGTGTTTTATATTTAGGTCTGTGATCCATTTTGGGTTAATTTTTCTTAAGAGTGTAAAGTCTGTGTCTAGATTCAGTCTTTTGCATGCGGATGTCCCGTTGTTCCAGCACCATTTGGTGAGGAGAGTATCTTTGCTCCTTTGTACTACCTTTGTTCCTATAGTCAATTGACTATATTTATGTATATTCGTCTATTGGTTCCGTAGCTCGGCCAGACTGCCTTGTTACTGTTCACCACTTTCCCTCACTCCCCACTGCTTGCTCTTATTTCTGAGTTATCACCTAGCATAATTGTCCCTGAGCCTGAAGAATACACCTTTTAGAATCTTGCCCTTCCCTGGTGTTGGATACTTAATCCTCTGCCCCAAGGTCCTGGGCCTGTACTTCTGTGGCTGTGAGGTGTTTGCTTTTCTGTTTGGGCATCTATGAATTTCACTTCATTTTACCCTTGGCTCCATAGTGAAATTTTTTGTTCCTACTTTAGTCAACATTTCAGCGTGTTTGTTGAGGCATTGTGTTTTAGTGGTCATCGGCACATCTTTGCCGACACTTTGCACTGTCACTCTTTTTAATTTTAGCCATTTTGGTGGGTGTGAGGTGGTACCTGAAATATGTTTTTTATATTTCCCTGATGACTAATGTTGAGGGCCCCCCCCCCCATTTTTTGTGCTTTAGCTCAATTTTTTGTGTCTCCAGTTGTTCTGTTTTGTGGTAGGTTTTTATTTTGGCGGGGAGGGGGGGACAAATATTCTTCAGCTTTGAAGTTTTGGGTTTTATTTTTTGTTTTCTTCTCATGGTGGTTTCATATGAGTGTCATCTGCCCCATTCATCTGACCCTGACCGGCTCTCTCTTTCTTGGGGTGATTTTTTTCTGAGTTTAATCACCGTAAGAATCCTCACTTCCTTCTTCTCTTTCCTTAATGGGCTCAGTGGTCTCCACCAGATTCTTCCTACAGCTTGGAGTCTGGGACTGGGTCTGATGTATTTGAGTTTCACTGCTTATAAGAAATGTGAGGTTGTTGGTAGGGAATGAGGCTAGATAGGCTGGAGGAACCAGGGCCCATAGTGTACGAATCCATCAGCGGCCAGGTGAGGAGGAGCATGGGTGAAACTTTACTATCGTTAGGCGAACAGTTACTTTGGACCCAAATATCTTGATAATTGAAATCTTTTTTTTTTTTTTTTTAAGATTTTATTTATTTATTTGTCAGAGAAAGAGCACAAGCAGGCAGAGTGTCAGGCAGAGGCAGAGGGAGAAGTAGGCTCCCTGCCTAGCAAGAAGCCCGATGCGGGACTTGATTCCCAGGACCCTGGGATCATGACCTGAGCTGAAGGCAGCTGCTTAACCAACTGAGCCACCCAGGCATCCCGATAATTGAAATCTTGATAATTGAGAATGGAAGTTGGTTATACAAGCACGAATACTTCAAGAAAAAACATCTGTATATGCTGGACTGAGGGAGATACAGAGTCTAATGTCTCTTCATCCATATATTTAAAGAATTGTAAAAATACATTTTCCAGGATAAGTCTTTCACACTTGGAGAAACCAAGGTCTTTGGATTCACACTGTCAAAGTTTGGATCTCTGTATCAATAACATTTTAAAATTTTTAATTTAAATCTTAAAATTTTCACCTAGATGTTTTTCACTGTGTCAGTGCATCACTTACTTGTTTCGGAAACAGTACTGTTCCGAATGTTTTCCCATACAGATATTTTCAAAAGGATTTTTTTGAGTCGATGAGAATCTTATTAAGAGTAACCTTCTAAATATATCTACTTGGGGCCCTTACTTCAACAGTTTAAAGAACCATTTCCTCATGAATAACCTGTTGCCTCTTATAAATAATTTTTCAGCAAACACTGAGAAGAATGTGCTACCTTACCATCAAAGAAATGGCTACAATCTCTGAGGATGTGATAATTGTCACAAGCAGGTATGCGAGTGGTCAGAACCTAACGTGGGGTGCTTATATAGTCAGCGGAATGTTAGTTGTTCTTTCTCTATTAGTTTTACTTTTTTGACTGTAAGAAAGCAAACAGGAATCTCACAAACTCTGAAAGCATTCTTTCCTAAAATGTGGTTATCATCATGTGAAAACCAGGCCTGTCTGATAAAACAAAGAAGTCACAAAGGATAATGCTAATAGATTTGCTAATACATTTTAAATGTTCACAATAATATGTAAACACAACCAAAATATAAATGATGCATTGACATAAAATATTTACAATAAGCATGTCCATAGACTAGTAAATGTAATATGTAAAGAACTCTTGTATTTCAAAAAAAAATTCCAAATGGTAATTCTTAAAATAATCAATATTAAGGAGCTGATTGTTTTTAATCATTCTCACTAGTAATCAAAAAGTGTAAATTAAAAACTCAAATGAATTATAAGATTTTTACCCATCAAATTGGCAAAAAAGAAAAAAGGCAGTAGGTGCTTATAAGGGAAACTGAACTTTTGTATATATAAGAGGCAGAATAGTAAATTGATTCAGGTTTTCTAGAAAGCAGTTTGACAGAATTCAAATGTTGAACATTTGAAAAGCTTTATCCCTTTGACCCAGTAATACCACATCGATGGAACTATGCTGAGGAAAAAATCAGAGAAAGCACAGGAAGACATATATAATAATGTTCATTGCAACACTGTTTACACTAGCAGAAAAGGTAAAACAATGTAAATGTCTGTTACTGGTAAATTTAATGATATATAATTATATATAATTAACTGTTATAATCAGATTACAGGATTATTTTAAGTTTTTGAAACAGCTTTAATGATATGGAAAAGTCCTCATAAAGTGCTGAACGAGAGTTGGAGTCAAGTCTTATGTTATATAGTCTCCCTTTAAAAAATATTTTATGTACATAGATAAAAATATATGGATGGAAATATCCTGATGATATATACTGATGAAATATACCGATGATAACCAGTAGGTTATCTCTGGGTGTCTGGGATTGGGGGTACTTATTTTTTTTAAAATCTTGAAAATTTCCCAATGTCCTAGAGTGAGGATGTATAACCTAATTATTAATTATAATTCATTTAAGTGAATTTGGTCTTTGTACAACAGCATAAATTGTGGAGGAGGGTGCTTGTTTTTAACCAGCAGTTGTTTTGAATAAGTTTCAATTAGTGAAGCTTTCAGCTGAAAATAACAGAAAGGCAGATGTAGTGACTAGGCATAGAGTAGCTCGTGTTGGTTCAGTAGTGCAACAGTGTGAGGGTGGTGTCTCTTGAATCTCACATTATTGCAAAATAGAAGCCTGAATTACTGGCAGGGCCCCCGTTCAAGGTGGGAGGGGTACTGGGAAGGGGGCCAGGGAGGGCCGGCACCATCTGCCTCTTTTATCAGGTATGCAGTAGCTTTTCCCAAGGTAATTTGTAGATTTCATTTGACACAGCTGTGTTATACGACTCTCGTTAGGACCAAGAAAGTGAATATTTAGCTTTTAAAGGCCAAGTATTAGGGGCAGGCAAGGGAGAAGGGGTTGAAAATGGGTATTGGTTTAGTTAGCTAACAATATTTGCCACAAGTAACAAACGGAAAATCTTCACTTGGATTGCTATACTCACTAAGTATTGGAAAAATTAAAAATAGATTAGGGTTTTTTTGTTTGTTTAGCTGTTAGTACTTCCCTCGGAATCCTGTTAGGCTGCCCTGAATTATGGTTTGCTTCTAGCTCATTTTAAGTGGTTAGTAGATGCAGTAGGCAGAGTAATGGCCCTCCGAAGATATCCCTGGCCTAAGTCCCAGGACCTGCAAATCTGTTACATTACACTGCAAAGGGGAAGTAAAGTTGCTAATCAGCAGATAGGGGAAACAGGGTGGATTATCCAGGTGGGCCTGATAAGGATAAGGGGCCTTAAAGGCGGAAGAAGGAAGCGGAAGGGTCAGTAGAGAGGACGTGATGATGGAAGCAGGTCACAGAAGCGGTGTTGCTGGAGGAAGGGGGCCCTGGGCCGAGGAATGTGGGTGGCTTCTGGCAGTTGGAAAAGGCAAGGAAATGGACTCACCCCTACCGCCTCCAGAAAGGAAGGTAACCTTGCCGATACCTTGATGTTATCCTGTGAGACCTGTGTTGCATTTCTAACGTACAGAACTATAAGATAAAGAAGTGAATTTGGTCATTTGTCTTTAAGTTTGTGGTAATTTGTTACAGTAGCAATAGAAAATGAGTAGATTTTGTAATATGTAAGTATCAAATCAATATATTGTATACTTTGAAACTGTAAAATGTTATATGCCTAATTATATCTCCAAGCTGGGGGGAGAACTAGGAGAGATTTTGGTACCCGGAAGTGGGGTGCTGCTGTAACAAATACCTAAAAACACGTGGAAGTGGCTTTGCAATTGGGCAATGAGTAGATGCTGGAAGAATTTTGGGGAACATGGCAGAAAAGGCCTACATTGCCTTGAACAGAGTGTTAGTGGAAAGCTGGATGTTAATGACCTTGGTAGACTTCAGAAAGACGTGAGGAGCAGGGTAGAAAAAACACTTATCCCTGCAGGGAACGCTCAGATTGTTGTGAACGTACTGTTGGTAGAAATAAGGACGCGAAGGGCACTGCTGGGAGGGCTCAGAAAGAAACGAGGAAGGTGTTAGCAACTGGAGGGAACAGGACCCTTATCCTGCGGTGGCAGAGAGCTTAGTAGGATTGTGTCCCGCAGTTATATAGAAATCAGGACTTGTGAGCTTGGCTGTTTAACTGGGAGTTCCAGGGTGTCCATGTGCAGCCTGGTTTCTTTTTAGCACTTCCGGTAAATTTGGAGAGTAGAGAAATGAATTTGAGACACCTGTTAAAGAGTCAGGCATTCTTTACAAATATCACATCATTGTGTTGTGCACCTGAAACGGATATGTCAATCATACCCCCCCCCCCCAAAAAACAACAAACGAGTTCCTGAGGTGGGGAATTTTCCGCCTACCAAAATGACAAAGGATGCTAAAAATCAGGCGATTCAGTAGGAAGGTGTGCTCTACAGGAAAAGTCAAAGGAGTTACTTTGCAGCCTTCTACTAACACCCCAGAAAGATGAAAAGGTCAGAGAGTCTTCACTCACACACGACACTCCAAAGAGATCAAGAGGGTAACTCATAGATTCCCTCAGCATCTAAGCAGAAGCCAGAAATAGAAAGGGGAGTCCTTAGGCAAGTTCTGTGGTGCAGTCCCTTGTCTGAGGGAGTGAGTCTCCGCACGTCTATGGCGTCCCTGAAGGCTCATGAGAATCTTATGGCGGCAGCATGACTGCCAGCCTGGATGAAAGGGACGGAAGGGGGACAAAGTGAAAGAAGGTTGTCAGCATCCCAAGTTCTCCAACAGGATAGTGGCCGAGAAGACTGCTCAGCTTTAAACACATGCCGCCTCACAGCAAGGAAGGATGGCTCTTCGGGCAGGGGTGCGAGCCCATGGTGTGGAACTGAGAACCATGGAGAATTCTACCTAGCACCTGAAACCTTCACTGGTTTGCTTGGCTGGATTTCAGGATTGCTGGGGACCAATGCCTTTTTTTTTTTCCCCCTCATTCCATTTTCTCCTTGTGAACAGGAAAGTCTCTAAGTGCTATCTTGTGGTAGCCCCACTCTTGTATTTTGGGAGCAGAGAACTTGTTTTCTAGTTCTACAGGCCCACAGGTAGAGAGGAATTTCTCTTGAGGAGGGAGTATACTCAGTCTCACCTCTACCAAACTGAGATATTTTGATAAGGTCAGGATTTTTGAGTCAGTGGGATTTCGATGAGCTTTTGGGCTTTGAGTTGGTGCTCTAAGCTGTTGAGATCTGGGGGGGAGGGTCTTGGGATGGGGTGAATTTTGCCTGTGAGATGGCTGCAACCTTGCTGGTACGGTGATCTTAGCCCAGTGAGCCCTATGTTGGACTGCTAATCCACGGAACTATAAGATAAAGTTTTATTCTAAACTCCTAATCGTGGTCATCTGTTACGCAGGAATAGAGCTCTAATAGAGTAGATGACCACTCTGCATATGTAGACATTTGTGACCCTAGAAACCATGGAGATTAAGATCTGAAGGCAGACACTTCATAAAAGGGTATACAAATGGCCACTAAATACGTGGAAATGTTCTCAATAGTATTAGTCCTCAGGGAAATGCAGATTAAAACCTCAGTGAGATATCCTTCCATACCCTCTAGAATCTCAGTTAAAATGACAAAACCTGACAACATCAAAATCAATGAGCCTGCTCCAATACCAAGTGTGTTGTAGGTAGGAGTATAGAATGATACAATCGCCTTAGAAGAACTTATGCAGAAAACTTATAAGAGGAAAAAATAACTTAAAGCCCTGAGAGACTCAAAGTATGCTTGAATAAATATAAATGTTTCTGCATAGATCAATTACACATCATAAAAATTTCAGTGCTCTCTAAATTAATCTGTAAATTCAGGGCAATCTGAATGAAAAAAGCAACAGGCTATATACCATGGAGTTAGAAAAGTTGATGCTGAAGTTTGCGTGGGAAAACAAACATTTAAGAATACCCAGGAAATAACTGTAGAAGAAAAACTGAGCCCTGTGGGTCCTTGTAGTATTAAGGCCTGAACACTTATAACCGTGTGGTACTGGCAGCTGAATAGACCCCTGGAATAAAATTGTGTGATGACTCTGGAATGAGTCACCTTGGCCATGCTAATCGACATTTTCAGAATTTTTCCGGTACAAATGGAAAGCACAGAAGTAGTCCCAAATACACATGGAAACTTAGTATGCGCCAAAGTGGCATCTCCAGTCACTGGGATAAACAGGTACTTCTTAATACATGATGCTGGGACAGCTGAGTAGTCATTTGGAAAAAGAGACCCATATTTCACATCCTGTACACGAATAAACTCTAAATGGATAAGGAATATAAGTTTTGAAAATGGAAGCCTACAGGTGCCAAAAGAAAACATGAGGGTATTCCTCTCTATTTTTGTTGCAGGGAAAAGCTTTGTTAGGACTACAATTCCAGAGGCATTGAAAGAAAATAATGATAAATTTGACTACATAAGTGTCTTTCAGTTACGTAGCAAAAGCACCACACAGAAGATGAACCAGGGGTTTTCAGTAGGTCTTAGTGGTGCAGTTTCTTATGTCCATGGTATCCTACACGACATGGCCACTCCTTTTATGGCAAAAGTGGTGTGACTGTACGCTCATGACTTAAGAGATCCAGTAGTTTTATCACATTGTTTCACCTAAGAGCTGACAGCCTAACGCAATGGTGGGATGTCCTAAGGAATAGGAAGTAGTAGGTTAGAGATAGGACCCTATTTAGTTGGAAAATTCTCCTCCAGGATGCAGTCTGTACATTAAATGGATGGTCAGTGTAGTGTATGGTACCAAGAAATACAATATGTGGGTCCAGGAATCAAGAGGTGGAAGTAGGACTCCCCGTTGACTCCTGGTTCCCACTGTTTGAGGATTGTCTTCGGCGTAGAAATACCTCACGCGTCTGGATCTCTGTGTCTGAGTGACTAGTTGGCAACCATAGGCACCCCATGCTCCAGTGTCGGAGAAGTCCTGGGGCAGACAGGGAGCCAGCTTGCACATTTGAAATGATGACTACTGTTAGGCCACTTTGGATTACTTATGTAGTGGACCAGCAGGTTAAAAAAAAAAAAAGCTACTGTCCTCAATTACCATAGAGGTAATTGACCTTGATCATGGTCAGGAACTAGACTTGTTGCTATACAAACGTGGAAGAGAGGACCATATCTAGAAGTCAAGGTATTGAGTATATTCTGATGTGTTCATGCCTGAGACAGTGGTGACTAGGGAATAGGGAGCAACCAATGGTTCAGCGCTGGTAGATCTCCAGCAAAGAGCTCAGATCCCTTGGGGTAAAGGTTTGAGCCACTTCTCCAGACACCAGACCAAGATGAGCTAAAGTGCTGGCAAAGAGCGAGGGAAGTACAGGTGGGGTGATTACGGGAAGGAGATGGTGAACCTCAGTTACAGCTTTGGAATGTGTCGTAGCGGCAAGGATTGTACCATATGCCACTCATTTTCCTGCGTGTTGTAGAAAGAGTGGATGGTTACCATCTTGGAGACTCGGTGATAGGTTCGACTTACCGGAGGACACGTTCAAATTTGAGGGGTGCGAAAGATGGACGGTTCTGGGTGCTGCTTTGGAGCCACCTCCCATTTTCTCAGGCCTTCCCTCTGATCCCGGCTGTGCTTCTGGTCAGCTGCTCCGGCAGGGCCGGCTTGCTGGCCTCAGTAGTGCCTCACTCCAGCCATGTGCGGCGTGTTTCACCTCTTGCCCTGCAGCGTGTCTGGTGCTCCCACTAGGGCACTCACCTGGATGGAACTCACCTGTGGGAGTTAACGTGTGAATTTAACCCAGTGGGGAGTTGACACTCTCGGTTTGACTCTCCGCCATGGGTGGCTGAGACCTAGTGGGTAAATTGTTTCCTTTTCATCCCTTCGGAAATGTGGTTCCAACACGTATCTCCTGAGGCTCCTCAGAAGATTGCTCATTAAATAACTAGTTGCCTGGTGGCAGTGACCCACTAGAGAAAATTTCTTTGGATTAATTTCTCTCCTCCTTTGTTCAGCTCCCTGTCTTCACTTCCCTTCCTTCAGAACGCATTCCCAAATAAACTACCTGTCTGTAAGCCTCTGTCAGAGTAGCCCAAACTAAGAAGCATGGAGCAGCAGTTGGCAAACTATGGCTAAAACTGCTGCCTCATTTTGTGAACAAAGTTTTATTGGAACACAGCCATGCCTTTTTTTTTTCAATCTCTGGAAATTATTCTAATTCTTCTTTTTACTTTTTTAAAAAAAAATTTTATTTTTTCAGTGTTCCAAGATTCATTGATTATGCACCACGCCCAGTGCCCCATGCAATATGTGCCTTCCTTAATACCCACCACCAGGTTCACCAAACCCCCCGAAGATGTGGTCCATATATACAATGGAATATTATGCCTCCATCAGAAAGGATGATACCCAACTTTTGTATCAACATGGACAGGACAGATTATGCAGAGTGAAATAAGCCATGCTTTTTTTTTTTTTTTTAACGTCTTGTGCATGGCTGCTTTCGGGCAATGCAGAAGCCAGGGAGAGAGACCTCAGAAGAAACTGAACCTGCCAAGCCTCAGTTTTTATCTAATTGGAAAAATGCAAATATTTGTGAAAAAGACTGGCTGATAAATTATTTATATCCCAACTGTAGAAATCTGTGCCACTATTAAGATTATATTTTAGGTATATACTTGGATATTTAAAAACATATAGGCACCTAAAATTAAAAAAAATAATCTACCAGTAGGGAAAGCTTCTTAATATATATTAAGTGAAAAAGGGAGGTGCCAGAAGAGTGGAGATTCACCTGCATGTGTTTTTAATGTCTGTACCTTTTTCTGTATTTTTAAAAAGTTCCTTAAGAAAACAAAAGCAACTGACTGTTCACAATGATTGTCTTTAGTTGAGTGGCACCGTAGGCGAGGGCGAGTGAGGAGAGACTTCGACTTTATATATTAGGCCTTTCTGAATGTTTTCAATGTGTACTCTTACATAACTAAAAAATGAAGAAATTGCAGGACTCTCAATTCTTCACAACTTTCTCCTCTTGGCGTCCTGATAGAGCAAGTTGCAGTTGTAGGCTGTTTTGGACCCTGTGAAGGGGAGGCAAAAGGGGGAGGGGACGGAGAGCCAGGTTGGGGGACAGGAAGATAAAAGGGTGAGTAACAGTATAAAGACTAAAAACCTTTATACAATATGGCCATAGAATGGAGTAGCTCCGTCCAAATCCTCTGCTTATTTTTTGGAATCGCAGTAGAAAGGTCAGAAGCCACTAACAATTGGCGTTTCAGAAAACTGTTCCTGAGAGAGAACACGACCTCGAGAGTTAATCATTCTAGTCCGTGTCTTTTAAGGAGTCTGATGGGTTTTTAGGAATTGGGATTTCACCATTGTCTTTATACTTCTTACGCCAGTTAAAGCATCTAAAATTATATTTTCTGTTTATGTGATAGAATATATTCTCTCCTGTCATTAATATGTTAGGTCCATGAAGGCAAATTCTTTGTTTTGCTCGCTGCTCTGTTCTTAGGATTTAGGACAGCCTTCTACCCAATAGTTTTAATATTCTTCCATAGAAGACACTCACTGAATATTTGCTGAATTAATCACTGCATTAAGATAATTATGGGGACAGTTGGAATTAGCGAGGGGTGGACTCCACAGGAGAGGTGTTAATTGATTTCATTTAACTCATTTGCTTTTTCTTAGTCTGACTAAGGACATGACTGGAAAGGAAGATGTGTACCGAGGCCCAGCCATCAGGGCTCTCTGCAGAATCACTGATGTAAGTTCTCTTTGTTTACTGAGGCATCAAAAGGGACACGGTGTTTATGTACAGGTGGGCGTGTAAATGTCATAGGATTCCCTAGTCTGACTTTGCAACTCTTCTGACTCTTTGGTATTTCAGAAACAGGACCGCCAGAAAGGCTTTTGTGCCTTCAGGCCTTTTTTCTTTCAGGTTGTCTTTTCCTTTGTTTATTTAGATTAGTCTCTTTCTCTATTTGCCCTCATGGAATTTTGCCCTAGTCAGGAAACATTGCTTGTAGGAAACCAGAAATCCATTTGAATTTGGTTTGTTTTTTTTTTTTTTTCTTAAACTTTATTATAGGGAATAGATCTCTCAGAATTTGAGGTAAAGCTTACAACAGATGCCAGAGCAAGAAATGGGACATCCCTAAGGAACTCAGCAGCAAGATTTGTAGGATATTTATGATCACAATCCATCACTTATCAGGCTTAGGCTTCCCCACTGAAATAGTTGAGATGGTTAGCCATTGGCCGGCCCGTGGCTTGTAGCCATGTAGATCTGAGTTGGGTGTTTAACCTTGACTCTGTCCCTCACATCTGGAGGGATGAGGTTATAGAGTATATTAGGCTGTCCCTTTCTAGAAACTGAGTAGGAAAGGTTAAAAGGAAGGGCAGGCTGGGCATTGCCAAGCATATCGAATAATATTTCAGCTATATTCATGCTTGGGTATATTTTATGTGGATGGTTACAGCCTTCGCAAGGTTTAAAGGTTGTATAAGAGCAAGTGGTAAGTCTGGATGCTAAGAGGAGTAATAGAAATGGTACAGTGTTTTTTGCTGCTCAGCCGTCTGGCTGTGGTGGTTTCTGTTTTTCGTATTAAATTGGTCACATGAAAGGCGACAGTGGCGGTGCTGGCGATGAGGCTGTGTGAGTATTGATCTCCGCCTGTTTACACACCTCCATCTGCTACCAGCCTCTCAGTGGTCCGCTTTCCTCCAGTTAAATTGAAAAAGAACTTTTTTTTTTTCAGAGGATCTCCTGTTGAGGGCTCACTATAGTAGTATATTAAACATTGAATTCTTCAGCATCTAAAATAATCAGGGATTACATTTGATTGGTAGGACTCGATGGAGTCCATATAAAATATATCCCCTTCATACAGAGGTTTATCTTCAGAATTTCAAAACCGCTCCATCCCCATCTAGGAATTTCTTTTCACTACTGCCCTGAGTAAGTCGAGCCCCTACTGAGACCTTTGCTCAAACTGGGATTCTCTACGCTGAGACCATTGATGTCATGGTTGAGTAGTTAAGTTTTTTCCTTCCATGTACTCTTAAACATCCCTCTTCGAAGATATTATCTGGGTCCTGCCCTCTGGGGTAGGGTTACTCTATTATATGATAATCCTTTTAATGCATTCTAAATACTGGCCCAGAAGCAAATAGATGACTGGTTTTGTAAATTACTTTGAAGCTGTGGTTTTGGGTGAAAATGTTTTGCTTCAACAGCGTTTTCTTTATGCGTGTTACCAGGGAACAATGTTGCAGGCCATCGAGAGATACATGAAGCAGGCCATTGTGGATAAGGTCTCCAGCGTCTCCAGCTCTGCACTGGTGTCTTCCTTAGTAAGTGAGCGAGTAGCTGCCTGCCTCTAGTGGGCGCTAAAGTTTCTACCACAAACGCAAAGTGTCGCTGTGATTCTCTCACAAATGAAACATTCACAAAATGTACATACATCTCCTCCTTTATCCCGGAGGGTTTTATCAGAGTAGCATTAAAATGGGCAGTTAAAAATATGAAATTTTCCCTCTTGGTGTGATGCTGTACAGGTCTCTCTAAAAAGTCCTTACTGTCTCAGCAGCCAATCAACTTATAGTTTATTTTTTCTGGGCTTTTGTTCTTGTTTTCTTCCTAATCGAGGTGTGAAGAAGTTCTAGATTCAGTTGAAGTTCCTGATAAAGAAACACAGTTAAGATTTTTTTTTTTTCAGTGATAAAATCTGCCCATTTGTATTTCAAACAGTGCAGCCAAAACTTGATGTAAATTCCTCCTTTTTTCCTTTTTTGGCTTAATGACTATCATTTATTCGGTATGAAATCTTTATACTTTAAGTTCCACATGTTAAGAATAAATGTACATTAAATCTTGTTTAAAAAAAACAGGAAATTTTCATGTTGAAAGATTTTGGTAATCAGAGTTCTGTTGTGTACATAATGAAGATGGGGGTAAGGGTGAAGTGGTGGACAGGGAAGACCCTGGCCGATTTTTAAAAATTTTTGTTTTTTAAATCTGTGACCTGTACTTCTGCCTCTTGCCTCTTTATCCTCTGCTTTCCGTAAGGTGTGTGGTGTCCTTCGATCCAAAGCCTCCTGTCCCACTTCTGAATTTCTTATGGGAAAGTGGTCTTTGTTTCAGCAATATCTTTTCTGTTTATCCAAACAAAATGCATTCATTACAGCTTTATCACATTGCGTTTGATGAGAATCGGTTGTTCCTGTGTGAATGGATTAGGTCATCTGAGTCACAAGAGGTTCTGGGTCTGGAATATAATTAGTCAAGTTTTACAGCAAGAGATAGATCAGTACTGTTTACTTCTTTCTTTTCTTTTTTTTTTTTTTTCCCTTCTAGTTGAATTTCCTGCAAGTAAAACCTAGAATGCGAACATTACTTAAGTACCATTCCATTCACTAGCCCTTCCTTTGCTGTCCTTCCCCTCTCATCCCGTCCTTTCATGCGTGTCTCTCAGCCCTTCCCCCCCTCCCTGCCCCCCACTTCCTAGAGGAACTTCCTGGTTTATTAGTTGCTTTGGGAGTAGAGACTTGAAATAGATCCCTAAAAGCTACAGAGTTCGTTTGGAAATGTCTGTTAGTGATTTTCTAAGAAAACCAGTTCATGCTTGCAAACCCAGTGACCGTGCATGATCTGCTCTTACTTTGCTCTGTGTCTAGCACATGATGAAGATAAGCCATGATGTGGTTAAGCGCTGGGTCAACGAAGCCCAAGAAGCCGCTTCCAGCGACAACATTATGGTCCAGGTACCGCCATCGAGTCACATTGGGTCTTGGGACCAGCTTTCTTTAACCCTCCATCTTAGGGGCAATGTGTTGACTCCCCAGATGTGGATAGCTAAAGGCTAATATTGAGCAGCTTATTAGTATGTATTCTCAAGTAGGTATCCCCCTGATTAGAATTATTGTGTGAGGCCCTGCTAGTGTTTCATAAAAGCTGTAGGAATGCTCAGGAAAGATTCTTACATTCAGTGGTGGTTGGAGATGCTCCTTCCTAAGGTCCTTCACAATGCATTTTCGTCCTTTATTTGAAAAATAATTTGTGATGGAGGAAGTCCCAATTCTGAGCTTTTCAGAACTTGATTATGGTAGACATTACAGAAACAGTGAAGGATAATTTTTAGCTTGTGAAACTTAAAAACCTTGTTGGGAAGATCTTTCGATATTCATTAATTCCTAATTAAAAGGAACAAGATTAAAATCTTAACTGGCAATTTTGTGTACTTGAGAGGATACTTATTCATCGCCTTGCAGTGCTGACAACTTCTCGTGCTAGCATATTCAGTTATGAGGAAATAGAGTAGTAATTTTTCCCTCAAGAAACATTCTCGCTCTCTTAACTCTTACTGTGTTTTTACACAAAGTGCCGCGATAATTTCACTCCTTAACCCCGCTTTCGGAGATTACTCCTTTACTAACATGGCCGCAGATGACTTAAAGCCACTAACCGAGACCTGTGACACTGGTAAAGCCTGGGACCCGAGAGCCTTTGTCCTAAGGATGTGTGGGGCCACGCTGAACCTTCTAGAGCCATCTTGGGATTGTAGGTCACCTCTTTATTACCACTGGTCCAATCTGAGTCTTTGATTTCTGGGGGTGAAACTCTGATCCTCTCGGTCTTGCCTGTGTTTGATTCAGTATGAAAAAAATACTCTGTTGGTATACATCTCACTTGGGTATCTCTTTACTAAAAATCTAGGGCCATATGATTTGATTTTCCTGGGAGTTTGTCCTCTCCCTCCTCAGCTTTCTGTGTGTGACGTCCTTTTTCTTGTTCTTCAGTACCATGCATTGGGAGTCCTGTATCACCTCAAAAAGAACGATCGCCTTGCTGTTTCTAAGATGTTGAATAAATTTACTAAATCCGGTCTCAAATCACAGTTTGCTTACTGTATGCTGATCCGAATCGCCAGTCGCTTACTAAAAGAAAACGAAGAGGGGTAAGTGTCTTCACCTAAACCTCCGTAATTTTCTGTTTGCTGGGTTAACCTACTTCCGAGTTTATTTCCTTCATGAATATTTTTTTGGGTAGTGCTGATTTTACAGACAGATTTGGTGTTTTCCAAATTAAAGAAAATCCATGGGATTCTAAGTAATGCAATTTTTTTTTTAACCTTAATGTATGCTCTGGTATATGTGTTTAATAGATTATGATTGCCAATAATACAGTAAGAAACTGCTTTTGAACAAAAAATACTTACAGATCCTAGGGTGTGCAATAATGAAGTTAGAAGTGACATGAAGAATCTTATTCCTTTTATTTTTATAAAAACATATTGAAGTGCTGCATTTAATGATTTATTTAAAAAGCATGAAGGAGGAAAAGAGAATTCCACATTTGTAAGGCTCCTACATCGTTCATGAAGTAGTTTATATTATTTGATGGTAGACTGTGATAATAGAAGGATGAATATTGTAATCTCTTAAGTAACCAGTAAAGAAAATATATTTAGCATAAATGTCAACAGAGAAGATAAAGTGGAATATTAAAAAAAAAATTTTCGGTTGAGCTTCCTGCTTCTGGTAATGGTGGAGTAGCTTGGTCATATTAGCCCACCACAAATACTTCTATCATTGGTACAAAACCTTGCCTCCCCCCAAAAGTAGGAAAACCCGCCACTGTTTGAAGTACTGGTGAGTGGCGAAAAGTAGGCAAAAACTGGAAGGAAGTTGATGTCTGAGAGGCAGAAGCTATACTAGGTGAGATTTCTATATTTGTCTAGTCTTCTTGAGATCCCGCAGTTCCTGGATGTGGGATCACAGAAGGGCATAGTATTTACTGGACAAGAGGGGTCAGAACATAGTTTGAGATCGGAAGAGTGATGAAAACCTATGCTGGAAATCCTGGAATGGAAGGAACCACAATTGGGGTAAGCCCTCAAGTCAATTTCAAACTCTGCCAAACTCTGTGGTTTGGCTACGGAACTATACGTATAGAGGGGAAGAGTCTAGAAAACCCGACCAACAGTAGCTGTGAACCGAAAGAACTGGGTGGAGAACCAGCTGCACCTCACAGCCGAAGAGATGAATTTTGGTGGGTGATCCTAGCCAAGTTAACTGCCTGCTAGAGAGACATCAAATTCTAGAGTCTTTGCATCCTGTCATTCACGATGTTTACATACAGTGAAACATTGATAGAAGTACAGAGAGTTTGGAAAATGTGACTGGTAGTTAAGAGGAAAAGCAGTCAACAGACACTCTGATATGACCTGGACATTGGAACCAGCAGACAAAAACTTGAACAGATTTATAAAAGATGCTTTCAGGAGTTTAAATGGGAAATAGTTATAATGGATGAGCAGGGGAAATGAAAACTGTAAAGAACTAAAAAGAGATTCAGGGCTTTAAATTCTTTGTCAGTCAGAATTCAACCAGAAAAGCAGAACCAGTAGCAGATAAATACATAAAGAGATTTATTACAAGGAATTGGCATTTGCACGGGGAACTCGCCAGGCAAGTCTGGGATCCTCAGGGCAGGCTGTTGGGAAGGGAAGCTGTCACAGGCAGGTGGGAACTCATGGGCACAGGCTGGAGCTGGTGTCTGCTGGTGGAATTTGTCATCTCACATTTTACTATAAGCAGCAAGATGAAACCAGGTCACACCTTCAACGCTTGCCTTGGAAAATTCCCTCCAGTAAAGAGTCAGGTTCATCATCTACAGGTTATGCTTTCCATAGAACTGCAGGACGCAATTTCGCTAATCTCTCCACTAACCTGTGACAAGGATCCACTTTACTCCAGTTCATAACAACTACTTCTTCCTTTAGGGCTCTTACAGGATCCTCCAAGACTGGGTTCTTTGCACCTCCCCCCACCTTCTTTCTCTTCCTTCCTTTTTAATTCCAGTATAGTTAGCATACAGTGTTCTGTTAGTTTCAGGTGTATAATATAGTAATTCACGAATTCCATACCTCACCCAGTCCTCATCAGAACAAATGCACTTCTTAGTCCCCATCACCTATTACCCCATCCCCTATCCTCCTCCCCTCTGGTAACCTTCAGTTTGTTCTCTGTAGTCAAGAGCCTATTTCTTGATTTCTCTCTCTCTCTCTCCCCTTCATTTTTTTTGTTTGTTTGTTTCTTAAATTCCACGTATAAGTGAAATCATATATCTTTCTCTGACTTATTTCACTCAGCATTATACTCTTGAGCTCCATCTGTGTTGTTGCAGCTGGCAAGATTTCATTCTTCCTTATGGTTGAATATATTCCATGTGTATATAGATATATACTCGGTCGTCTTTATCCATTGATCTGTGGATAAACACTTGGGCTGCTTCCATAATTTGGTTATTGTAAATAATGCTACAGTAAACATGGGGTGCATGTATCCTTTTGAATTAGTGTTTTTTGTATTCTTTGGGTGAATATCCAGTAGTGCGATTACTGGATCATGGAGTATTTCTATTTTAACTTTTCAAGAAACCGTAAACTCCATATTGTCTTCCATAGTGGCTGTACCGGTTGGCATTCCCACCAACAGTGCACGAGTGTACCTTTTTCTCCACATCCTCACCAACGCTAGTTACTTCTCATGTTTTTGATCTTAGCCATTCTGATGGGTGTGAGGTGGTATCTCTTTGTGGTTTGGGGTATTCCCCTGGTGCTGAGTGATGTTGGGTATCTTTTTATGTGTCTATTGACCATCGGTATGTCTTCTTTGGGGAAATGTCTGTTCATGTCTTCTGCCCATTTTTAATTGGATTATTTGTTTTCTGAGTGGGTTTGAGAAGTTCTTTATATATTTTGGATACTAAACCTTAATCAGATAATGTCGTTTGCAAATAATCTCTCCCATTTGGTACGTTGTCCTTTAGTTTTGTTGATTGTTTCCTTTGCTGTGCAGAAGCCTTTCATTCTGATGAAATCTCTAGTTCATTTTTGCTTTTGTTTTCCTTGCTTTAGGAGATCTATCTAAAAAGATACTGTTATAATCTCTTCTCGGCCTTTTGGCTAAGATGGAGTGTAAAAAAGATACTGATAGAGCCAATGTCAGAGAAATTACTGCCTGTGCTCTCTTCTAGGTTTTTTTTTATGCTTTCAGGTCTCACATTTAGGTCTTTAATCCATTCTGAGCTTATTTTTGTGTATAGTGAAAGAAACTGCTCCAGTTTCATTCTTTTGCAGGTAGCTAGCTGTTCAGTCTTCCCAACACCATTTGTTGAAGAAACTGTCTTTTCCCCATTGCATATTCTTGCCTCTTTTTTTTGTTATTAGTTGACCGTATATTTATGGGTTTATTTCTGGGCTTTCTTTCCTGTTCCTTGAATCTGTTAATCTGTTTTTGTGCCATTATTGTACTGTTTAGATTGCTACAGCTTTATAGTATAACTTGAAATCTGGAATTGTGATATCTCCTGCATTGTTTTGTACTTTTCAAGACTGCTTTGGCTATTTTGTGTGTGTGTGTGTGTGGTTTCATACAAATTTTAGGGTTGTTCTAGTTCTGTAAAAAAAAAAAAAAAAAATACGGTTGGTATTTTGTTAGGGATTACATTAAATCTGTAGATTGCTTTGAGTATTATGGACATTTTAACAGTATTCTTCCAATCCATGAGCATGGAATATCTTTCCATTTGTGTTGTCTTTAATTTCTTTCATCAGTGTTTTATAATTTTCAGAGTATAGGTTTTTTACCTCCTTGGTTAAATTCATTCCTAAGTATTTTATTGTGCAGTTGTAAAAGGGATTGCTTTAATTCCTTTCTATTAGTGTATAGAAATGTAGTGGATTTCTGTACATTGAATTTTTTTCATCCTGTGACCTTACTGAATTTATCAGTTCTTGTAGTTTTTTGGTGGAGTCTTTTGGGTTTTCTATATATAGTACATGCAAATAGTGAAAGTTTTATTGTTCCTTACTAACTTGGATTCACTTTATTCCTTTTTCTTGTCTGATTGCTGTGGCTAGGACTTCAAGTACTATGTTGAATAAAAGTGGTGAGAGTGGACATCCTTGTCTTGTTCCTGTTCTTAGGGGAAAAGCTTTGAGTTTTTCACCATTGAGATTGTTAGCTGTGGGTTTTTCACTTATGGCCTTCATTATGTTGATGTATATTCCCTCTAAACCTACTTTGTTGAGGGTTTTTATCATGAATGAATGTTGTACTTTGTCAGATGCTTTTTCTGCACCTTTGAAGTAATCATATGGTTTTATCCTTTTTATTATTGAAGAGCTATATCACATTGATTTGCACATATTTAATCACCCTTGCATCCTGGGGATAAATCCCACTTGATTGTGGTGAATGGTTTTTTTTTAAGGATTGTTGGATTTGATTTGTTAAAATATGTTTTTAAAAGATTTATTCATTTCAGAGAGCATGAGCAGGAGGGGTAGAGGGAGAAACTCAAGCCGACTCTGTGCTGAGCATGGAGCACTCTACAGGACTCGATCTCACTACCCTGAGATCACTACTTGAGCTGAAACCGAGAGTGGGATGCTTAACTGACTGCAGTCACCAGGTGCCCGGATTTTTATTATATCTGTGTTCATCACAGATGATAGTGCTTTTTTTTTTTTTTTTTTGCTAGTGCCTTTACCTGGTTTTGGTGTGGGGGCAATACAGGCCTCAGAGTTTTCATTCCTCTTCTATTTTTTGGAATAGTTTGTGAGGAATAGATATTAACTCCTTAAATGCTCTTGGTAGAATTCACCTGTAAAGCCATCCAGTCCTGGACTTCCGTTTGTTGGGAGTTTTTTGATAATGGGTTCAGTTTCATAGCTGGTAATCTAAGTTTTCTATTTCTCGATTCAGTTTTGGAAGGTTATGTTTCTAGAAATGTATCCATTTCTTCTAAAGTTGTCCAGTTTGTTGGCATATAGTTTTTCATAATATTCTCTTACAATCCTTTGTATTTCTTTGGTGTCAGTTATTTCTCCTTTGATTTCTGATTTTTTTTTTTTAGTCTTTTTTTGATGAGTCTAAGGGTTTATCAATTTTGTTCATCTTTTCAAAGAACCCACTCTGGTTTCATTGATCCGTTCTGTTTTTTAGTTTCTGTATAATTTATTTCTGCTCTAATCTCTATTACTTTCCTTCTACTGGTTTTGGATTGTTTTTCCTTTTCTAACTCCTTTAGGTAGAAGGTTAAGTTGTTTGAGAAAATTTTTCTTGCTTCTTGAGGTAGTCCTGTACTGCTATAAACCTCCCTCTTAGAACTTCTTTTGCTGCATCCTAGAGATTTTGGATTGTTATGTTTTCATTTGTCTCCATGTATTTTATTTCCTCTTTGATTTTTTTTTGTTTGTTTGTTTGACCCATTCATTGTTTAGTAGCATGTTATTTAACCTCCATGAATTTGTGCTCATTCCAGATTTTTTCTTGTGGCTGATTTCTAGTTACATAGCATTGTGGTCAGAAAAGATGCATGGAATGAGTTCGATCATTCTGAATTTGTTGAAACTTGTTTTGTGGCCTCATATGTTATCTATTCTGGAGAATGTTCCATGTACACTTAAAGAATGTGCATTCTGCTCTTCTAGGATGGAGTCCAAGACCAGATTTCTACAAGTGGTCTGTGAACCCTCACAGGCAGTTTCTTAAAGACCAGATTTCTAATAGCAGTCTAAGGCAATTTAGGTTTTTTTCATCATGCTGCTCGAAATGCTACTAACCTCTTCCCACTGCCTGCTTCCAGAGATAATTCCAGTTTCAGGTTCTTGATAGAGTAGCACCTTACTGTCAGATACCAAAATCTGTATTAGTTCTTTATTGTTACCATAACAAACGATCACAGATGTAATGGCTATTAAAACATGCATTTATGATCCCGTGGTTCTGTAGGTTAGAAGTCTCATGGGCTAAAGTCAGAATGTTAGCAGGATGCTGATGCTTACTAGAGGCTTTGGGGAAGAATTCGCTTTTAATCTTATTTAGGTTGTTGGCCAAATTCATTTCTTTGTGGTTAAAGATCAGTAGGCCTTATTTCCTTAATGGCTGCCAGCCAGGGGTTGGTCTGTGTCATGTAAGGTAACATATTCACAGGTTCCATGGAAGAAGCCTGGACATCTGGGGGGCATTCTGCCTGCCACACAGATGGTAACCAAAATGGATAATGTATTGGATAGACTTAGCTGGAGACTAGAGATGGCTAACAAAAGAGTGAAGGAGTTAGTGAATTTGAAGACAGAGGAATAGAAAGTAATCTGAAGAACACAGAAAACAGATTAAAGAAGAATAAATAGCTTCAGAGAACTGTGGGATACTATCAACTAATATACCATTTGATGTGTAATTGGAATTTCTAGGGAGATGTGAAACTGGAGCAGAAAAGCTATACGAACAAATAGTGAAAAGATTTCCCAATATGCATTCGTTCCAGCAGTGCAAGGTTCATTTAACAGTCAAAAACCAACATACCATTCCTCATTTAAAGAATAAAGGAGAATAATCTCAATATTCTAATGGATACAGAAAAAGCACTTGATAAAATTGAGTGACAATTTATGATTAGAAATCTCTTTTCACAGTAAAGAATAGAAGGGAACATCATTATTCTGATAAGGCTACCAAAAAAAAAAATCTCCCGTAGACATTATACTTATTGGTGGACTATTAAGGATTTCCCCTTGAGATTATAAATGAAACAAGGATGCCTGCTAACTAATATATATTACATATAATTTCTTAAGCAACATTTTATTGGAAGTCATGATTGATGCAATAAGTGAAAAAAAATCTAAGGATTGGAAAGAGAGCATAAAACTCCTTGCTGACAATGTGATTGTATATGTAGAGAATGTAAAATCTATGCATTAGCTGTGAGAATTGAAACATGAATTTATCAATGTTACTGGATAGGTCATATTCCAAAATTGATTTTATTTCTATATTCTGGCAACCAATCAGTAAAATAAGATTTTGAGGGGCACCTGGGTGGCTCAGTCGGCTAAGTGTCTGACTCTTGGTTTTGGCTTAGATCATGCTCTCAGGTTTGTGAGATCACATCCCACATCAGGCTCCGCACTGGGTGTGGAGCCAGCTTAAGATTGTCTTTCTCCTTCTGCCCTACCCTCTCCTTTTTCTCCTCTTCTAAATACAATAAATTTTTTTCAAAAAGATGTATTTGAGGGGCGCCTGGGTGGCTCAGTGGGTTAGGCCTCTGCCTTCAGCTCGGGTCATGATCTCAGGGTCCTAGGATCGAGCCCGACATTGGGCTCTCTGCTCAGCGGGGAGCCTGCTTCCCCCTCTCTCTCTGCCTGCCTCTCTGCCTGCCTGTGATCTCTCTCTGTCAAATAAATTAAAAAAAAAAAAAAATATGTATTTGAGAGAGTGTGTGTGCTCATGAGCTGTGGGAGAGAGGGGGGAAGTAGATTCATCGCCGAGTGAGGGGCCTGATGTGGGGCTCAATCCCAGGATCCTGAGGTCATGACCTGAGCTGAAACCAAGAGTCAGATGCTCAACCCACTGAGCCACCCAGGTGCCCCAGAATAAAATAAAATTTTGAGGGATGCCTGAGTGGCTTGGTTGAGCATCTGCTTTCACTTCAGATCATGATCCTAGGGTCCTGGGATCCAGTCCTGTGTTGGGCTTTCTGCTCAGCGGGGAGCCTGCTTTTCTCTCTCCATCTCTCTTTCTCTGTCAAATCTTGAAAAAAAAAATTCACCATAAAAAACCAAGTAAAATTGTGAAAAGATGGTACTATTTGTGTTGAAATCAAATCCTTAGGAATAAATCTACCCAAAATCGTGTACATTTCTACACAAAATTGTAAACTGTTCTTGAAGTATAACCTGGATAAACGAAGGGATATATCCTGTTCTTAGACTGGAATATTCAATACTATAAAGAGATCACATCTTCTTATTTTGATCTGTGGATTCCGTGCATCCCGAAGCAGAATCTCAGTTGGCTTCTTCTAAACACCAAACAAATGCATACGTTTGTGTCAAAAGACAAACCAAGGATACCTCTAGTGCTGCTATTCAGTCCAAATGGAAGGAGTCTGAATGTCTGACAATGTTAGAATCAAAAAATAAATTGTGGTATATTCACAGTAGTGTGCAATAGAAATGAACAGAGTCCTCTTAAATACAACCACGTGGATAAATCTAAGTCACAGACAGGTACATTCTAGATGGTTCTGTTTGAGTTAATTTGAGACTTAGTAGGCGCAACTGATCTATAGCCTTTAAAGTTCATATTTATCTTTAGGGCAGAAATGTAGATGTGCCTGGGAGGTGGTGTGTTGGGGCTTGAGATATTCATCTTCATCATTGTAGCTTTGTAATAATTCACTTAGGACTTAGGTACTCCTGTTGTAGAACGAATTACTGAAAAAACTAACCAGATTAAATGGACAAATATTTATTTTCCCCCACGTGGTTTCTGTAGGTCAGGGGTTTGGGAGTGTTCTTAGCTGGTTCCTGTTTGAGATCCTTCATGAGGTTGTAATCAAGATGTGGGTCGGGGTTGCAGTCATTGGAAGGCATGGAGGAGGCTGGAAAATCTGCTACCAGGGTCACTCACTCGCTCCCGTGACTGGTGCCTTGGTGCAGGCTGTTGGCAGGACACCTAAGTTCCTCTCCATAGGGCTGTTTAGTGTCCTCATAACATTGCGGAAGTCATTTATTTTTGTGACCTAGTCCTTGAAACCACATTTCAACATTTCTGCAGTATTCTGTTGGCTAAAAAGATCAACTCTATTCAGTGTGGCTGGGAACTAGAAAAGGGAACGAATACTGGAAACCAAGAATCCCTGGAGGCATCTCTAAGTTCAGCTACTATACTAGTATGCTACGGCCACCATAACAAAATACCCCCGCCTGGGTGGCTTAAACAGCAAGAATGTATTTGCTCACAGTTCTGGAAGCCAGGAAATCCAAGATTAGCGTGCCAGTAGGGTTGGTGTCTGGCGAGAACTTTCCTTTGGGTTGCAGAGTGCCACCTTAGCACTGTGCCCTCGCATGATCTTCCTTTGGCGCATTTGTGTGCGTTCACATGTGCACGCGCGCACACACACAAGTATCGGGCAAGTGGTCTATCAGATCAGGACTCTACCCTTGTAACGTCATTTAACCTTAATTACTTCTTTAGAGGCCCCATCTTTAAATAGAGCCATGCTGTGGGTTAGGGCTTGACTATGAATTTGGGAGAGTGAGAAGAACACAGACATTTCATGTACCTTCTGTATTTTTATATAATTTAATACAAAGTTAACTCTTTGAGGTGGCTAGTCAGTTCTCAGACCTACAGAAAGGATCCTTAGAGTGAACACAGGCACGCACATGCAGCACCAAAGGCTAAGTAGAACGCAGTGCAAAGATAAGTGAGTGTGCTCTAACACTGAATTTTTTTAAGATTTTATTTTTATTTACTTGACAGAGAGATCACAAGTGGGCAGAGAGAGGGGGGGAAGCAGGCTCAGTGCTGAGCAGAAAGCCCGATGTGGGGCTCGATCCCAGGACCCTGACATCATGAGCTGAGCCGAAGGCAGAGGGTTTAACCCACTGAGCCACCCAGGCGCCCCCCAGTTTTTTTTAATGAGGACAAAGAAAATTCTAAAGATTATACGAAAATAAAGATACTTAACTCATGGTTTTACTTTAGGTTTCTCCGTGGCATTGTATGTAAAGCAGCAATGGAGCACTGTCTTCATAGTGCTGTGGGAAAATAATGGTCAGCCTAGAATTCTCTACTCTCCCAAACACTCAACAGCGGGGATCAAAGCAAGGCAGTTTTACACATAAGGGTTTACCATAAATAGCCTACCATTCACTTTGTAGGAATTATTCATAGATTTACTTCAGCTTAAACAAATATATGCTCAGAAGGCAGCAGTGGGATATATGAATAAGAGTGAACAATGGATTAGTATAAGCATTAGTAATTATAAAGACTTTAACTTTTTAAAATCTAATAAAAAGCTCAAAGATTCCACAAGACAACAACATGATTAAATAATGGTGTAGAAGGTGGTATTAGATGGAAATGAAAGCATGCTAAGATTTTGGTTTTTTTTTTTTTTGGTTTTGTTTTGTTTTTTTCTTTTGGTCTTTTTTTGGGAGGAAGATGTTAATTATTATCTTCTTTTATTTCTTTAAGCAGTCTCTACCCCCAGCATTGGGCTTGAACTTATGATCCTGAGGTCCAGCAGCCAGGCTCCCCAAGATGTTAATTATCAATGTTAAACTTTGTCAGAAAAACATATGGGCTAGTAACTAAGAATATAAACGGAATGTAAGGCTTAAAAAATGAAATAAAAATGCAAGAAAGAAAACTTGATCAAAGTTTAGTGGAAAACAATGGAGTATATAAATAGAAAACAAATCAGGTGGACTTCAGTGGAAATGTATTAGTTATCTCTGCTGCGTGACAAATTAGCACCAAACTTAGTGGCTTATCACAGACATCCTCTCCTGGTTTCTGTGGTCAGGAATCTGGACGTGGCTTAGCTTCCGATTTTGGTCCAGGGTCGTTCATGAGGTTGCAGTCAAGCTGTCAGCCAGAGCTGCTCTCATCTAGATCTGAAGGATTCACTTCCAGTTTCCCTCCGGTAGTTGTGGACAAGCCTCAGTTTCTCCCTGGCTGTTGGCCGGGTGCGTCAGTTTCTCACTTTGGCATCCTCTCTGTAGACTGCTCCAACGTCCTCACAGCACGGAAGTGGCTTTTCCCAAAGCTAGCAGGCGGAAGGAGAGAGGCTCAGGTGGAAAGCTGCAGTGCCATCTAAGCTAGCTGATCTTGACAGTGACCTGCCATTGCCGCCGATCTATTTCCTCGGTTACAGAGACCAAGCCTAGTATGTGGGAAGGAACCACATGGCGAAGTGGGTTTTCGAAAGTCTGGATCTCGGGGGACCATCATAGAGGTTGCCTAGCAAGCAAAAGTATTTCGAATAAATGTAAGTGGGTTTACTGACATTATTACAGGATTACTTATTAAAAGTGTCAGGTCATGGGGCATCTGGGTGGCTCAGTCGGTTAAGTGTCTGACTTCAGCTCAGGTCATGATCTCAGTCCTAGGATTGAGCCCTATGTCGGGCTCCCTGCTCAGTGGGGGATCTGCTGTTCCCTCCCCGCCTCATGTGCTCTCTCCCTCTAATAAATACATAAATAAATAAAATCTTAAAAGTATCAGGTCAGGTGAAGAAAATAAGAGACCTATTATATAGCCTTTTTAAAAAGACACTTCAAAACAAAGTGACAAGGAAAAGTTTAAAATATATCAAAAATACATGCTCGATAGACACTAACACTATAAATACTAATTGCTGTTTAGCAATAGCAATACAAGCCAGAACATACGGAATCACTCTTTAGACCATTAAAAATGACAAAGTGGAATTTTGTATTTTGACAAATGAGTGGTCTAAAAAAGGATATCACAGAAATGAACTTGTATAAACAGTTGACCCTTGAATGACACAGGTTTGACCTGTGCAGTCCCCTTACACATGGATAAATATAGTACAGTACTGTAAATGTATTTTCCTTCTGATTTTAACATTTGCTTTTCTCTGGCTTGCTTTATTGTAAGAACACAATATATAAGGCATATGACATACAAAGTATGTGTGAATCAACTATTTATGATGTCGGTAAGGCTTCCAGTTAATAGTAGGCTATTTGTAGTTAAGTTTGACTCCAAAGTTATGCATGAATTTTTGACCACTTAGTGGTTTGGTGCCCCTCATACCTGCACTGCTTAAGGGTGGTTAAGTATTAACTGTACTTAACAACACTGCTTCAGAATGTCTAGCAAAATCTTAAATATAAGAAAGGGTTTAGAAGACTGTAACCCCTCATCTTTCAGAAACTGACAAATCACTTCTAAAAGTAGAAGACTGTAGTCAGACTGTTTATCACTGGTAATAAAATCGACCTCGTTTAGAACCCTAGATCCAAGAGAGAATACACAATATTCTTGAAAATTTTTAAGTTAAAAAAAACATAGTATACATATAGGGAAATGCCTAAGACTTGAAGTTGTATGTACATTATATCTAATTGCTGTGGAATGCCCACCTAATGACCATATGCGAGGTCTGGTATCCTAGAAGGGCTTTATGTATCCTTGTCGGTCATACCTACCCCCCAGTAGAAGTCGCTATTCTGATTTTTATGGCAATAATTTCTTTACTTTTCTTTAGATTTTTACCCCCGGTGTATGCATCCATAAACAGTAAGGTTTAGTTTTGTCTTGTTTTGAACATTATGTCAGTAGAATCATGCTAGGTTTTGTATCTTTTTTTTCTTCACTCAGTATTTCGATGGAAGATTCACCCTTGTTTTTGCTGAAACTCTAGTTCATTTTAATTTTCTATTTCCTTGATTGAATCCTTCCAGGTTCATTTATATTCATTCTTCTATTAATGGGCATCTGGGTTGTTTTCTGTTTTGAGCACTTACTGAGGAAACAACTACAAACAGCATTCCTGTGCTTATACCATGATACCTTATTACCATAGCTTTTTCTCTTTGTATGTAAGCATTTATTTCTATAGTTAGGTCTCCAGGAATGGAATTGGTAGGTCCTTGTTAGACTGTTTTTCAAAGGGATTATATCAATTTACACTTCAGCCACAGGCTGAGATCCCCTGAGGCCAAGACTTGATGTCAAATTTTCAAATTTTTACTAATCAGAGGAGGTGTGTTAGATTTTCTTTATTGAGTTATAACTCCCATACCATAAAATTCACTGTTTTAGAATGTATATTCAGTGGTCTTTAGTATACTCACAAAGTTATGGAACCACCACCACTAATTCCGCAATATTTTTATCATCCCAAAAAGAAACCCCCCAACCCATTAACAGTCACTCCCTGTGCCCCTCTCCTCTCAGCCCCCGGAAAACATTAATCTGCTTCCTGTTTTTCTGGATTTGTCCATTCTGGGCACTTCAGATGAATGGGATCATGCGATATTTGTGGTCTTTTGTTTCTTGTTTCTTTCACTTATAGGAATGTTTTTAGGGTTCATCTATATTATAGAAGTAGCAGTACTTTATTCTTTTTATGGCTAAATAATATTCCATTGGGTAGCTATCCCATATTTATCCATTTTTCCGTTGATGGACATTTGGGTTGGTTCCACTTTTCAGCTGTTATGAATAACGCCATCATGAACAGTCGTGAGTAATTTTTTATGTATGTTTTCCATTCTCTTGGGTCTATACCCAGGAGGAGAATTGCTGGGTCATAATGTAGCTCTGTGTTGAACTTTTTGAGAAACTGCCAAACTGTTTTCCAAAATGGGTGCATCGTTTCACATTCTTGCCCACAGTGTGTGAAGGTTCCAATTTCTCTGCGTCTTCACCAACACTCATTATTGCCTGACTTTTTTTTCCTTTTAAAGATTTACTTATTTTTTAGAGGAAAAAAAAAAAAAAGAAGCCTGCAGTGGCGGAGAGGGGCAGAGGGAGAGAAAGAGCCTCAAGCAGACTCTGCGAGGACCCCAACTGAGGGCCGAATTCCATGACCCGGAGATCACAACCAGAGCCGAAACCGAGTTGGCAACTGCGCCACTGAGGCATCCTGTTGTTTTTTTTTTTTTTCTTTGTTTTTTATTAAAGATTTTATTTATTTATTTGACAGAGAGAGAGGTTACAACCAGGGGCAAGCAGCAAGGAGAGGGAGAAGCAGGCTCCCGCTGAGCAAAGAGCCCGACTCAGGGGCTTGATTCCAGGACTCTTGAGATCATGACCTGAGCTGAAGGCAGACGCTTAACTGACTGAGACACCCAGGCGCCCCTTATCTTTATTATTATTTATCTCGTAATATGTGTGATGAGGTATTTCATTATGTGTTTTTTTTTCCCATTGAAAAAAAAGTTTTTTGAAGATTTATTTGACAGAGAGAGCACAAGCAGGGGGAGCAGCAGGCAGAGGGAGAGGGAGAAGCAGGCTCCCCACTGAGCTGAGCAGAAAGCCTGTTGTGGGGCTCCATCCTAAGACCCTGGGATCATGACTAAGAGATAGGCAGATGCTTGACTGAGCCACCCAGGCACCCCTCCCTTTGAAAAAAATTTTATTGACCAAAAATTGTACAAATAAGCTCTTGATTTGATAACAAATGCTGCATTTCCTTAATGACTAATACTGTTGAGTATCTTTTCATGTGCTTGTTGGGCATTTTTAGACTTTTTTTAAAAAATTTTATTTATTTGAGGGGCGCCTGGGTGGCTCAGTTGGTTGAGCAACTAACTGCCTTCGGCTCAGGTCATGATCCTTGAGTTCCGGGATCGAGTCCCACATCGGGCTCCCAGCTCCACAGGGAGTCTGCTTCTTCCTCTAACCTTCTTTCCTCTCATGCTCTCTCTCACTTTCTCTGTCTCTCAAATAAATAAAGTCTTAAAAAAAAAAAAAAAGATTCATTTGAGAGAAAGCATGAATGGGAGGAGAGGCAGAGGGAGAAGCAAGCTCCCCACTGAGCAGGGAGCCTGACATGGGGCTCGATCCCAGGTCCCTGGAATCATGACCTGAGCTCAAGGCAGACACTTAACCAACTGAGCCATCTAGACACCTCCATTTGTAGATCTTCTTTGGAGAAAGATCTGTTCAGATCCTTTGCTCATTTAAAATACTGAGTTATTTGTCTTTATTGAGTTGTAATCATTGTTAAGTATACTTTGGATACTAGACCTTTATTAGATACATAATTTGTAAATATTTCCCATTTTATAGATTGTGTTTTTAGTTTCCTGGTTGTTTCCTTTGAAGTACAGAAGTTTTAAATTTTGATGAAGTCCAGGTTATCTAGGTCTTGTTTGGTGCTTTTTTTGGTCTTGTTTGTTTTTGGTTGTTTGTGCGTTTGGTATTAATACTGGTCTAATCCAGGGTCACAAAGATTTACACCTGTGCATTCTTCAAAGAGTTTTATAATCTTATCTTTTACATTTAGGTCTTTGATACATTTTGAGATATTTGTACATAGTGTGAGGTAGGGATCCGGTTTCATTCTTTCACATGTGGAGATCTGGTTGACATAGGAGTTTGCAGTTTTCTCAGCACTATTTGATGAAAGATTATTTTTTCATTATATTGCCTTGGCATCCTTGTCAAGTCACTGTGGTTTTAATTTGTAATTCTCTAATTACTAATGGGTTTGGGAACCTTTTTCTGTGTTTTTTAACCATTCGAATATCTTTTCTATTGAAATACCTGATTTTTAATTGGGTTATGTGCCTTACTCTTACTGATTTCTGGGAGTTCTTTTCTGATTGTATATGTTGCAGATAGGTTTTCCCGCTCAAGTTTGTCCTCTTTCTTGGTGTCTTGATGAACAGATCTTCTTTAATGTAGTCAAATTTATCAATCTTTGACTTTTGGAATAATGTTTTGGTATCTTGGTCAAGACATCTTCTAGTCCAAGTTCTCAAATATATCTTCTGTGCTATTTTTTATGAGCATTATAATAATGTTTTAACTTTCGTGTTTTAGGTCTATAATCTACTTGGGATTGTTTTTTGGATATGGGATGAGGTAGCATTTTAATGTCTTTTTCTCTTCCCTGTGGATACCGAGTGGTCCTGCTGCCAGTTGTTGAAATACGTGTTCATACCCACTGCTCTGCAACGTCAGATGTGTCATAAATCAGGTGTCCTGTACTCACTGCTATATTTCTGGGCTCCTCGACTCTAGAAGCTCTATTCGTTTCTGCACCAACAACATGTTCTTTATTATTGTAGGTTCGTAATAGTATAGATATATGGCAGAACAAATCCTCCCCTATCCTGCTAGCGTGTTTGCCACCTCTTGTTTTGCATCCTTATTTTTCTGTGGATATCTATGTAATTTTATTAGGGATTGTTTAGCCTTGAACTCGGTCAAATTTACCTCTTCCGGGGATACTCCCACCAGGACCATTAATGTCAACCAAGGAGTTCTAACTTGGGCAGTGATATCCTCCAGGTTTTTCATTCATTGGGATTTTAGGGCTATTTCTCACAGGTAGTTAGTGAGACTAGCCATCCCAATGTCTGGTCATAAGGACAAAATGTGTCTTTGACCTCCAACCCTTTGATTTACTTCCAGAAAGCTGCAATAGAAACCTGACTTGATGCCCACCTCGCTGTAACAGTTCTTGCACAAATAAGCACAGATGTCCAAGGAAAACTCACACATAACCTGCTGGAGCAGCATTCATTGGGAGAAACCCATAGAGACTGAAATCATACCAGGTGCACCGGGTGCCCAGGTTCATTCGTTCTGGTTCAGTGGTCTAGCAGGGCAGATTTCACACCCCGAGAGAGGGGCTTTGTGGCTTTTAAACTGCTTTAAGTACAGAAACAACAGCCGCTCAGTGTCGCAATCAGGGGTGGGCTGCAGAAGTAAGATAATATGATAGACATTACATCTGATGCCACAGTGTAAGAGACTACCATGAACAATCATATGCTACCAAGTAGAACCTATTTTGACAGCACAGTTTTTTTTAGGGGAAGCAGCCCTTCCTGTGGCATAATCAGGGTCTGGGATCCAAATATTGCAGCTCTATGATGTGGCCAGGAATCTTCCTCTTTCACGATTGGGGAAGTACCAGCCCCTCCCTAGGCATGATGGGAAGGAGCGCCAGTCCAGGTTTTGTGGTCGAACCAGAATTGATTGCCATACACATGGGCTGAGTCCAGTTGTCATGGAGGTTCATAGGAACTCAGCTCCTTTTTTGGGTGGCCAGGAGGTCAGTTTTGCTTGAAATGACCCTTTACCCCTCACTTGTTAATTCTCAGAATTTCTCTGGCAACTCTTATTTATTTTCTATGTATATTAACATAGATGGCACTTTAAAAACTTATAATTTTTCACTATAAACTTCCCTCTTAGTACTGCTTTTACTGCATGCTTTTGTTTGTCTCATGCTATTTTCTAATTTTTCCTTTTTAAACTGCTTTAAGTACTTCTTTGACCCATTGGTTGTTCAAGAGTGTGTTTACTTTCTACATATTTGTGAATGTTCCAGTTTTCCTTTTGTTATTGATTTCTAGTTTCATTCCATTGTGGTTAGAAGAGATACTTGGTGTGATTTTAATCTTCTTAAATTTGTTAAGACTTGTTTTGTGACCTAACATGTAATCTATCCTGGAGAATATTCTGTGTACACTTGGGAAGAATGTGTATCCTGCTGCTATTGGGTGGAATGTTCTGTGTATGTCTGTTAAGTCCATTTGGTGTATAATGCTTTTCCAGTCCACTGATTTTCTATCTGGATATTGTATCCATTACTGAAAACAGGGTCTTGAAGTGTTTTACTATTATCATATCGCTGTCTATTTTCCCTTCAGATATGTCAGTATTTGCTTTACATATTTAGATTTTTGAAAATTGTTTTGACTATTCTAAGTCCTTTGCATTTCTATATAAATTTTAGGATCAGCTTTGAATTTCTACAACAAAAGCCTGCCAGCATTTCGATAGGGATTGCACTGAATAGAATAATAGATCTACTTTGAATAAATCAGTGTGGGAGAATTGCCATCTTGCTATTGATTCTTCCAGTCCGTGAACAGAGACTGTTTCTGTATTTCGATTTCTCAGCAGTGTTGTATAGTTTTCAGTGTAAAAGTCTTGCATTCTCTTAATAAATGTATTTCTGAGTATTCTTTCTGATGTTATGAATGGAATTATTTTATTAATTTCATTTTGGATTATTGTTGCCAGTATATAGAAATACAGTTGATTTTTGCAGGCTGACCTTGTATCTTGTAGCCTTGCTATGGTCATTTATTAGGGGTGTATGTGTGTGTATTATTCCCTGGGCTTTTTCTATGTTCAGGATCATGTCATCTGTGAACAAAGACAGTTTTACTTCTTCCTTTCCAAACCTATGTTTTTAATTTCTTTTTTTGCCTGACTTTACTGTCACTATCACTAAATGTTGAGTAGATGTGGTGAAAGTAGACATCCTTGCCTTGTCCCTTATCATAAGGGGAAAGCATTAAGCGTGACGTGCGTTTTTTGAAAGTGTCTTTTATTAGGTTGAGGACAGTTCCTTTAGTCTCTAGTTTTTTGAGAATGTTTATCATGAATGGGTGTTAGATTTTGTCAGTTGCTTTTCTGCATCTATTAAGATACTGTGGTTTCTCTCCTTTATTTTATTAATTTGGCATATAACATGCATTGATTTTCTCATGTTAAACCAATTTTGCATTCCTGGGATAAATGCTACTTGGCGATTGTGAATTGTTGTGAATATTGATTACTCTTTTACATATTGCTGGATGCAGTTTGCGAATTTTTGTTAAGGAGTTTTCTGTCTATTTCAGGGATATTGGACTATAGTTTTCTTGCAAAAATTTGTCAGGCTTTGTAATGGGTAATACTGGCATCACAGCATTAGTTGAGAAGTAGTGTACCCTCCTCATTTATTTTCTGGAAGAGTTTCTAAAGGATTGGTATTATTTCTTTAAATATTTGATCGAATTAACCAATGAAGCCATTGGGACCTATGCGTTTCTTTGAGGGAAGGTTTTAAATAACCCATTAGTCTATTTAGATTATGTATTTCTTCATGAGCCAGTTTAGGTAGTTTGGTATTTTTAGGGGCAAATCCCTAGAAATGACTTACAGTTGTTCATGATATTCCCTTATAATCATTAAAATTTCTTTAGGGTCAGTAGTGGTGTTCTTTTCTTCATTCCTGATTTTGATAATTTCTGTCTCCCACCCCCCCCCCCCATTTTTTTTTAGTTTAGCCAAAGATTTGTCAGTTTTGTTGATCTTTCAAAGAACTAGCTTTGGGTTTCATTAATTTTTTCCCCCCCTGCATTCTAGTCTACTGATCTCTGCTCTGATCTTCTTTCTTTTGCTTGCTGTAGGCTTGATTCACTCTTCTCTTTCTAATTTCTTAATTGTGGAAGCCTAGGTTATTGACTCGGGACTTTTCTTCTCTGGTATCTGTGTTTAAAGCTATGCATTTCCTTCCTACATTGCTTTAGATACATCTCATAAATTTTGACGTGTCTTTGTTTTCATTCAGCTTAAAATATTTTCCATTTTCCATTTGATTTATTCTTGATACATAGGTTACTTAGAAAATTTTAATTTCTAAATATTTGGAGATTTATTTTCTGTTTTACAATTTAATTCAGTTGTGGTTGGGAAACATGCTTTGACTTCTGTCCTTTTAAATGTATTAACATTTGTTTCATGACTGGCCCTTAATATATCCTTAAGAACTGTCCAGATGCACTTGAAAAGAATGTATTTTATAGTCGTTGGGTTGAATGTTCTAGGTTAAGTTGGGTGATTACTCAAGTCTTCTATGTCCTTGATGATTTTCCATCTGGTTCTATCAATTATTGTGTACGTATGGACATTTCCAACTATAATCGTTACATGATCTATTTCTCCTTTCATTTTGTCAGGTTTTGCTTCGTGTACTTTGAGGCTTTGTTATTAAGTGTGTATGTGCTTATCATTGTTATATCATCCTGATGTATTAACTTCTTTCTCATTGTGAAAAGTCTCTTTTTGTCTCTTATAATATTTTTGTCTTAAATTCTACTTGTCTGGTATTAATATAGCCAATCCTGATCTCTAATGGTTACTGTTTGCATGGTGTATCTTTTCCCATCTTTTTACTTTCACTCTGTGTCTTTGAATCTAAAGTCTGTCTCTTATAGACAGCATATAGTTGGAGCTTGCTTTTTTTTTTTTAATTTCTTTTTTGGAGCTTGCTTTTTTATTCTGTCTGGCAATCTCTACTTTTTGGTTGGGATAATTAGACTGTTTACACTTAATATAATTATTGAAATAGTTGGATTTACTTTTGCCATTGTGCTATTTGTTCTGTATGTCTCCTGCCTTTTTTGTTTCTCTTGTCCTCTTCAACTGCCTTGTTTTGTCTTAGATAAATATTTTCAGTGTATCACCTTACTTTTTCTGTCAATATTTTCACTTTTTTTGTTTTTTCTTAGTTGTTACTCTAGGGATTAGCACATACATTTTACTTTACCACAGTCTACCTCAGATTATTACTAATTTAATTTTAGTAAGATATAGAATCTGTTCTCCAATATATTTTCATTCTCTCTGGGCTCCTATTTGCTATAATTGTCATGTATATGATGTGTATGTGTTATAAATCCAACAACATACAGTCAATCTCAAACAGCGTGGGAGCTAAGGGAGCCAACCTCCCAGGTAGTTGAAAATCTGCATGTAATTTTTGACTCCTCCAGAACATAACTGCTAAAACTCAACTGTTGACCAGAAACCTTACTGATACTGTAAACAACACATTTTTTTTTTAAAGATTTTATTTATTTGACAGAGAGAGATCACAAGTAGGCAGAGAGGCAGGCAGAGAGAAAGGGGGAAGCAGGCTCCCCGCCGAGCAGAGAGCCCTATGCGAGGCTCGATCCCAGGACCCTGAGATCATGACCTGAGCTGACGGCAGAGGCTTTAACCCACTGAGCCACCCAGGGGCCCCAACAACACATATTTTATGTTATATGTATTATATGCTGTGTTCTTACAATAAAGTAGGCCAGAGAAAAGAAACTGTTATTAATTATGAGGAAGAGAAAATATCTTTGCAGTACTTTGTTATAAAAAGTCTGCATATAAATTGACCCATGTGATTCAAATCTGTTCAAGGGTCAACTGTAATGTTAATAATTATTGCTTTATAACATTTTATGTCCTTTAAAGTAGTTGAGAGAAATGAAAAAAAGTTATCTATGGACTCTTTTATGTCAGCTCACATATTTATCATTTCTAGTACTCTTTATTTCTCCTTGATGAATCACATCACTGTTTAGTGTAAATCTTTTCTTTTTTTTTTTTAATATTTTATTTATTTGACAGAGAGATCACAAATAGGCAGAGAGGCAGGCGGGGGTGGGGGGGGCGGGGAAGCAGGCTCCCCTCTGAGCAGAGAGCCCGATTGCGAGGCTCGATCCCAGAACCCTGAGATCATGACCTGAGCCAAAGGCAGAGGCTTTTACCCACTGAGCCACCCACGTGCCCCTGTTTAGTGTAAATCTTTAGGTCTAAAGACTTCCTTTAGTATTTTTTGTAAATCTGGCAGCAGTGCATTCCCTCAGTCACTGCTTATCTGGTAACATATTTGTTAGCCTTCATTTTTTGGAGGATAGTTTTGCTGGATATAGAATTCTTGTCTTTCTATTTCAGCACTTTGACTATGGCATTCTACTGCCTTATCTCTTCCATTGTTCGGGTGGAAAGGTAGCCACCTGATTGTATTGATGCTCCCCTGTAAAACACGATGAGTAGTTTTTATCTTGCTGCTGCCAAAATCTTCTCTTTGTTTTATGCTTTCAGTGAATTGACTATGGTGTGTCTCTGTGTGGATCTTTTTATCATGCATGGGATTTTTTGAACTACTCAAGTGCACGGATTAATGCTTTCATCAAATTTGGGCAATTTTTTTTCATTATTTCTTCATATATTCCGTGCACCTTTGTCTCTCTCTTTTCCTTCCGGGGCTCCTATTATGCAGTTGTTCATGCCCTTGGTCATATTCCATAGATCTCCAAGGCTAGGTTCTTTTTTTTTTTCATTCTTTTTTCTTTGTTTTTCTTAGCTGGATTATCTCAGTTTACCTACCTTCAGGTTTACGGATTTCTTTCTACTGCCAGTGAAGATCAGCTGCTGAATTGCCGATTTGAATTTTTTTTAGAAATTCATTATTGCACTTTACATATCCAGAATTTCTATTTGGCTTCTTTAAAAACAACAACACAGTAAATTAACCAAAACTCCTTTCTCTTTATTGATATTCTCTCTTTGGTGAGGTATGATTGTCATGTCTTTAATTCTCTTTAATTCTTTAGACATGGTTTCCTTTATTTCTTTGAACGTGTTTATATTCATTGACAAAGTCTTTGGTAAATCCAATACCAAATCTAATACCTGGGCCTCCCTAAGAATGATTGCTATGGACTGCATACTTTACTATTTCTTTACATGTGTCATAACTTTTTGTCAAAAACTGGCTATTTTAAGTGATGTGATATCTCTGGTAATCACATTTCCGTCTTCCCCATCCTCAAAAGTTGTTATTATTGCTGCTTGTTGGTTGTCCTTTGTTTAGTGACTTTCCTGGATGAATTATGAAGTCTTACTCTTTGTCAGGTGCAGTCACTGAAGTCTCTGCTTGATTAGCTAAGTCATCAGCTGATGATTTGACAGATTTTCTTAAATGATTTAAGCCAGTAGGTCTCTAACTCTTTTTCTAATGGGCACTTTGTTTGTTGGGACATGCCTTCCATGGTATACCAGGTGGTTTACACGTGCCACATGGTTTACAACCCTGCCTTAGCCTTCACTTCCTATGTGCACAGAACCTCAAAGTCAGGCATGGGTGAGAGCTTTCTTAGTGCTTGTCTTGTCTTTCCTGAGTATTTACATGGCTTTCTACATGTGCATGGCCTTCTGGATACCCAGGAATATGTCAGAAATTGCCAACGTCTCTTATGGTGATCTTGTTTCTCAGATTTTCTTTTTAAGTTTTTTTGGCCAGCCTCTTGTTTGCCCCAGGTGGAATCACTGGCCCGGCAACTGCAGTGTTAAACAGTTGCCACTGATTTTCTGGGACAAACTTGCTGAGGCTAGGGCTTTCCTCACTGATTGGGCTCTGAGTCAGATGAAATAAAGACTAGCTCCATGAATGGGGCTTTTCTAGGGAGCATCAGTGAGGTCAAATAGTGACAGTTTCCTGGGGACAGGGCTTTTGAGAGAGCTCCAAACCCATCTGCCTCCTCCAATGGCTGCTAGGCTGCTGGCTTTCAGAGCTATTGCAATTCTGAGGCTGCTGATTTCCAAGGCTACCATGAAACTGGGAAGAAGGACTAAAAAATAGAGCAAGTGAAAATACCAGAAAGCTTGTCTGCTGTTGTTATGAAGATTCAGCTCTTTTTTTGAATAAATGTTTCTGGGATTATTGCAAGCCTTTGGCTAATTTCTAGAGTGCTGAGAAAGTTAATTTTGAAAATTTATGCCAGCGTTCTCATTGCTTTAATGGAGGAATGGATTTTCAGGGGTCCTTCATCCATAATTCCAAAAGTGCTTCTCAGTCTGCCTGTGTTTTTAACTCTATACATATTATACCTGTTCTTTTTGATATCTAATGATGCTCTATTTGTATTTATTGTCAGCCATGAAAGTCCACTCTTTGATTTCATTGAGAGCTGCTTGCGAAATAAACACGAAATGGTTATTTATGAAGCTGCGTCAGCTGTCATCCATCTTCCTAACTGTACTGCCAGGGAGTTGGCACCTGCCGTTTCAGGTTAGTTGTATGTTTGATAGCTGCATGTTGTTTTTATCCATATGTTTTTGTTTTCAGGTCCATAGTTCTGCAGGATAGGTAGTAAGAATGATTTTGAATGTTAGCTCTATTATATAAACCTTTGTGCTCTGATATGTAAATGCTTTATTTTTGTTGTTCTTTACTAAATTACCTCTTTTTCTGAACTTACCATTTCCCTATATAAAATATTAAAAATTTTGTGCTTGGAAGACAAGTAACTTTCATGCTTTCAGTTCTCTTTCATGTTTGAAAAGCCCATTTGCTCTTAAAACCATAAATATTGCTACCACAAATTCAGATATCAATGGGTATATTAATTTATATAGAAAAATAAGCTTTGTTTCCTATATTTTAAACTTTGTATAGTTTAACAAGAAGTGCTTTTGTTATTTTTAATGGTACATTTCTCATGTGAAGTTTTGATACTGTGATCTAATCTTATGCATATTTTGAATACAATACTTCATGTACTATATTTTCAGATATATGCAATATAATTAAATGAGCTATATTAACAGCGATCTTTTTCTCTTTGTAGTTCTTCAGCTTTTCTGTAGCTCTCCTAAGCCAGCTTTGAGATATGCAGCTGTGAGGACCTTGAACAAGGTAGGTGTCCCTTTGCCAACTATTGACTTATATCAGTGTTTGATTGCGAATCATTACATGTGAAGCATTTGGCTTTCTCCCCAAGGTTAGTAGATGGAATTTATGAGCTTCACTTCTATAGCACCTTCCTTGTATTTGTGGCCTCAGGTGTGGCTGTTTTTCCTATTCAACTAAAGATTATAATTCATTTGTGACTTTGAGCATTTTATAGCTGAGAATCACATTGTCCAATATGATGGCCATTAGCCATGAGTGGCCATTTCCATTTAAATTAAGTACAATTACATAAAACTAAAAATTCAGCTCCTCAGTCACTCTCATCCCACTTCATCTGGTTAGCTGTCATGTGGTTAGGGACTCTCGTATTGGACAGTGGAAAAATATAGAACATTTCTGTCACTGTAGAAAGTTCTCTTGGACTGTGCTGGTGCAACACAATGTGAGTCACATGTCTAATTTTAAATTTTATAGTAACCACATTAAAAATTTTTTAAGATGAGGGTCACCTGGGTGGCTCAGGTCATGATCCCAGGGTCCCGGGATCAAGCCCCACATCAGGCTCCCTGCTCTGCTGGAAGCCTGCTTCTCCACTCCCTCTCTCCCACTCCCCCTGTTTGTGTTCCCTCTCTCGCTGTCTGTCTCTCTGTCAAATAAATAAATAAAATCTTTTTAAACAAATTTTTTTAAGATGAAATTAATTTGAATTATTTACTCTAATATTTATAAAATGTCTTATCACCATGGAACTGGTATAAAATTATTAAAGATCTATTTTGCCTTAATATTTTTTCACACTAAATCTTTGACATCCAGTGCTTATTTCAGATTTAGAGCATATCTTAATTTGGACTAGCCACATTTCAGGTACTTAGTAGTCACATTCGGTTATTAGCTACCATATTGGATGTCATAGGTTTAGAAGATACAATTCAGGAACATATAATAAATTAAAAAACCATAAACATTTGAAATGAAAGTTTTGTGGGTTTTTTTTTTTAAGATTTTATTTATTTGAGAGAGAGAGCACATGAGCGATCACGAATGGGGAAGGGGGAAGGGTAGAGCGAGAAGCAGACTCCCCGCTGAGCAGGGAGCCTGACAAGGGACTCGATCCCAGGACCCCTAGATCATGACCTGAGCTGAAGGCAGATGCTTAACCAACTGAGCCACCCAGCACCCTTGAAATGAAATTTTAAGGTAGTAGAAGACTTAAGGCAGTATGTGATCTATTATAAATTAATTGTATGAACAATTGGAGGCAAGAGAAGCCATGGATAAACCTTTACAAGACAGCCACGGAAGAAGACTTTACAGAATAACAATATGAATTGTATTTTTAAGAAGTGATATAAGGCCACATTCCTTTATAATCTTGGGGCCAGATGTGTCTCAGATTTCAGTATTTTATGAATTTTAGGAGGGCAAAATGGTGCTCTTAACCCCATTGAGCCTCTAGCAGTACCCTACCATTAAAAACATTAATATTTATTTTTTTTAAGACCTATTAGTATTTCTGTGCTGTACAAAGGACTTGTCCTCACTACGCAGAATAAATTAATATTTAACTCGTTTTACATTAGTTTGGGTCATATTTTCCTGTTAACTGAATTCTGATGCCCATACTTCGCTGAGTTTTCAGATTTTTTAAATTGTGGGTAAAGGATTCTCTGCCAGTATTGAGATGGAGAGGTGAACAATTTTGACCAAAACAAAGAAGCAGGAGAACGACAGACATGTCTTAGGGAGTGTTAGCGGCCCAGTTTGGCTGCAGTTTGCTCAAATACAGAAATGTTTTCGAAGCGATAAGGTATTATCAGTCTTTGAGCCATGTTTAGCGCGGTAGCTACTATTTTCCGAGATCCTTACATCTGGTAGAATAGATATCCACGTACACACGTACTGGAAAGAGAAATAGGCCAGCTGTAAAACAACACAGACCGTGATATTGTTATAAAGATAATAGAAACCTGGGAGGAGAAATTGCTATGTCATAGTGTGACTCTGGCAGTTAATCGTTGATCAAAGGATATATCATATCTTGTTAGTTGGAAATGGTCTTCTTAAAACAATTACTTTTGACCTATATTATCCCATTTAGATTTTTAAAAAGCTGCTTACCTTAATTAAAATTTCTATTTTCCTCTTCCTTTGTTTTTGAAAGTTCTGGTCTTCATCAGTAGCAGTTTGCTTATTTATTTTTCTTGCCCTTCCACAAGGTGGCGATGAAGCACCCCTCTGCTGTTACTGCCTGCAATCTGGACTTAGAAAACTTGATCACAGACTCAAACAGAAGCATCGCTACTCTGGCCATTACTACACTCCTCAAAACAGGGAGTGAGAGCAGTGTGGACAGGCTCATGAAGCAGATCTCTTCTTTTGTGTCTGAAATCTCAGATGAGTTCAAGGTAAAAGTTTAAATATGATCAAGTTTCTCCCAGTCTCTGGCTTGCCTGTTTCTTTCCTTAACAGTATCTGTGGATGAGCAAAAGTGTTACATTGTTATAAGGTCTAATTTATTAATTTCTTTCACTGTTATATTGCCGTTGTCTGGTTCCACACCTTAAAGATATTTTCTCATGTTTTCTAAATGTTTTATGGGTTCAACTTTTACATTTTGGTCTGTGATCCAATTTGAATTAAATATTTATGTATTGTGTGTGATAAGTTCAAGGTTTTTTCCCATACTAATATCTAGTCATTCCAGCATAATTTGTTGAAAAAGTCTTCTTTTTCCCCCACTGGAGTGCTTTGGTATCCTTGTCTGAAAAGCAGATAACTATGTAATTGTAGGTATATTCTGGGCTACTTACCACATTCAATGAGATCTGTTTATCAGTCCTATGCCAGTAGCATACTGTTTTGATTAATGTAGCTTTATGGTACCTCTTAAATGTAAAGCAGTGTGGTCTTCCAACTTTGTCCTTTTTTTACTATTCTGGGTCCTTTACATTTCCATATAAAATAGAGGATCAGAGGGGCACCTGAGTGGCTCAGTGGGTGAAAGCCTCTGCCTTTGGCTTAGGTCATGATCTCAGGGTCCTGGGATCAAGGCCCTGCTTTGGGCTCTCTGCTCGGCGGGAAGCCTTCTTCCCCCTTTGTCTCTGCCTGCTTCTCTGCCTACTTGTGATCTTTCTCTCTCTGTCAAATAAATAAATAAAATCTTTAAAAATAAAATTTAGGATCAGCTTAAATTTCTATAAAACAAAGTCTGCTAGAATTATGACTGGAGTTATGTTGAATCTATAAATAAATGTGGGGAAACTGACATTCTACTGTATTCTTCCAGTTCATGGATATGGTATACTTCTCTATTTAAGTCTTCTTTAATTTCTCTGAGCAATGTTTTATAGCATTTACTCTATCGATCTTGCACGTCTTTTGTTAAATTTATATCTAAATATTTTGTGCTTTTATGTGCTATTGAAATTTCTATTTTATTGGTTGCTAGTGGTATATAAAAATACTTTTTTTTTTTTTTGCCTTTCTCATAACTTGGTATCCTTACTGAGTACCCTTATTGGTTCCAGTAGTTGTTTCGCATTTCTTAAGATTGTCTGTATAAATAATCATGTTATCTGTGAATAGAGACAGTTTTGCTTCTTCATTTCCAATCTAAATGCCTTTCCTTTCTTTCTTTTCGTTGTTTTTTTTTTTGCCTTATTAAAATGACTAGGACTTCCATTATAGTGTTGAATAGAACCGGTGAGAATGTGTCAGGGATGATCAAAAGAGCACTAAAATAAATTTTAGTTAAAGTACAGTAGAAAGATTTTATTATTTCATTCTTTTTTCTCAATCAAGTACAACTGGCTCTATCCTCTTCTACTATATATCTGTCTAGACTTTTTACTTTTATTTTTTTTTAGAGAGTACACAGGAGAGCAGTGAGGGGGAGAGAGACAATCTTAAGCAGGCTATATGCTCAGTGGGAGAGAGAGAGAATCTTAAACAGGCTATATGCTCAGTGCGGAGCCTGATGCAGGGCTTGATCCCAGGATACTGAGATCATGAGTTGAGCCAAAGTCAAGAGTTGGATGCTTAACTGACTGAGTCACCCAGATACTCCTGTATTTAGACTTTTAAAAAACAAACTTAGCCTATATATTCAAGTAGACATTTTGAATCTTGGGGAACCTTAGGAGGTTATGAAGGTCACTGTGTGGTATAGCTTATTGAATGAGTCTTCTATGCTTAGGTATTTAGATAGTGTTCAGTATATTGCAACTACAAATAATGCTGCAATGGATAACCTGGTGCATATGTTTTCTTAAAATATTGGAGGTGTATCTCAGGGTCAGTTCCTAGAAGTTCATATGCTAGGCTGAAGGGTAAATCAATATGTAGTCTGTTTGTAGAGAATGCTAAATTCACCAGCACGTATAAGGGTGCCGGTTTCCCCATGGTCTCACCAGTAGAGTGTATTGTGTGTTGAAGTTTTGCCAACCTGATGGATGAGAAAGTGATCTCAATGTAGTTCTAATGAATTTTTCCTCTTATGAGGGAAGTTAAACATCTTTTTTTACATTTTTAAAGATCGTTTAATGTTTCTTTTTGAATATAATTTGTTAATCTCTTTTCTCCTTTTTTCTATAGGAATTTTGGTTTTTTGTTTCCTCAGTTATTTCAAGTTTCTCATATGTTAGGGATAGTAGTTTTTTATATATAAAATATGTTATGATTTTTTCTCCCAGTTTGTCATTTGTCTTTTGACTTTTCTTATGATCTCTTCTGTTGTGCAAAAGGTGGTTCTTTTTATGTAGTAAGATTTGTCAATCTTGTTGCATTTGACTTTTGGGTAATAGAAAGCTTTCCCTTCAGGGGCACCTGGGTGGCTCAGTTGGCTAAGCGTCCAGCTCTTGATTTGTGCTCAGGTCATGATCGTAGGGTCTTGAGATCAAGCCCCACACAGATCTCCATGCTGGGTGTTTTCTGTCTCCCTCCGCCCTTCCCCCTACTCCTTTAAAAAAAAAAATGGCTTTCCCTTCAGATTATAGAATGATTGGGTGAATAGGGATTCACCTACGATTTCTTCCAGTACATGCTTTCATTTAGATGTCTGATACATTGGATTTTATCATTATGTATTATTAGGAGAAATGGATCTAATCTTACCCATTTTCAGTGATTATCCAGCCCCCCCAATTTTATTTAAAAGACTGTCTTTGCCCCAGTGATTTGAGATACCACCTTTATTATCCACTAAAGTTCCATATATATGTGGGTCTGTTTCTAGGCTTCCTTGTTGTTCATTTATACATCAGTATCACACACTATTTTAAATATATGCACTTTGTAGGGCATATTAATATCTCTCAGTCCCCTCGCATGGCTCTTTGTTTTCATCGTTTCCCTAGCTCTTCTTACGTGTTTATTTTTCCTTCATAAATTTTGGTACTAACTTGTCTAGCTTCATAAAAAATTTCACTGGCATCCTCACTGGGATCACATCAGGATATCTTGATGATGGTGAGACATCCTATCCCAGAACAAGGGATATCTTTTAATTAGTTCAAATTTACTGTTTTGCCTTTCAAGAATATTTTATAGTATTTTTGTTAGTTTTGAATGCTTTTAAAATGCTTTTCTTATTTTATCTTGTTTGTTAGTGTTAGAAATGATTGTATCCATTGTATCTTCTAACTAGTTATGCATGTATATATTCCCTTTGTATAGTGCAAGATCTCTTCCAGCCTTAGAATTCTAGAGACAGTGGCTCCCTCTGAAAGTAAAGTCTGGTTTCCACACAGCCCTAAAAGATACAGCTAGTGCTTTCCCTACAGCGAAAAGCAAGCTTGTTCACTGTCCAGGATAATAAAGACGTTTCCCTTCAGCACAAAGGTCCCGCATGCTTACTACCCTCTGTAAAATATTTTAGTCCCACATCTCAGGATTCTTCTGTAATGAGAGCTACTGTGGTCCTTTTGACGTTGTCCTGTGAGGAAACTGGCCCCAAAATGCTGATGCTCTAGCTACTGCTATTGTTGTATTGAATTGTCCTTCATCTCTGATCCAGGAGTCTTGTGTTTTCTCTACTACAGTCCATGAAATTGTGGCAGACTAACTTGTTAGCTTGCAAGTAGGGGAATATCTCATCCTCTGCTCACTTCTTGAAAGTGTTCTTTAAAGTTGTGGTAAAATTTTTCTGGAAACCATTTTGTGAAGTAGTTTCCTGGTAATTTTCTATTTCTTTTATGGAAATTGATCTATTTATGCTTTTTAAAAAAAATTTATTTTAGAGAGTGCGAGTGCGCAGGGGGAAGGGACAGAGGGAGAGGGAGTGAGAGAGAATCTCACATAGACTCCTGAGCTGAGCACGGAGCCTGGTGTGAGGCTTAATCTCATGACTGTGAGATCATGAGCCCAAACCAAGAGTAGGAAGGATGCTTACCCAACTGAGCCATCCAGGTGCCCCTCTGTTTGCTTTTTTTTTTTTCTCTGTTTGCTTTTTATCTTTACTCTTCACTTTAAAATTTTTATGTGCTTATTGGCTTGGAGCAAAGGGATGGGGTCTCTTGAATGAACTTTTTTTTTTTTTTTTAATTAAAGATTTTTTAAATTATTTATTTGACACACAGAGATCACAAGTAGGCAGGGAGGCAGGCAGAGAGAGAGGGGGAAGCAGGCTCCCTGCTGAGCAGAGAGCCCGATGCGGGGCTCGATCCCAGGACCTGAGATCATGACCTGAGCCGAAGGCAGAGGCTTTAACCCACTGAGCCACCCAGGCGCCCCTGAACTTCTTTTTTACATTGTTTTTTATTTCCTGGGAGGTCTCCTTGCCTGTCTTCCATGAAGAATCATTAATGCCATTCTAGGGAACTATAGCGCTGCCTTAGCTTGCAGTAAATAAGGGGGAACGTAGGCCTCATAGTTCAAGGTGTGAACGTGAACGTCCTCTCTGTTTCTCCACAGGTGGTGGTTGTGCAGGCAATTAGCGCGCTCTGTCAGAAATACCCTCGAAAGCACAGCGTCATGATGACTTTCCTCTCCAACATGCTCCGAGATGATGTAGGTAGACATGTTTTCATCATAGGAAGTTGCTCCCTTAAATTTTTATGATTCCCATGAAATATCAGACATAGTATTTAAAACAGCTCTGTCGTCTCGGCATGCCTCCAGAATGGTATGCTTAATTCTGCTTGCTATTTTATCGTTACTAAACTTGCTGTTGTTTTAGTTTTCCCATTTGGAGAGAGGAAAAAAAAACCACTTTTGTTTCTTTCAGAAGGGAAAGGAAATGAAATTTGACTATTAGAAGCTTGAGCCTGGGAGTAGAAGCATTTCTCCAAAAAGCGTCCCCAGAATGAATGGCAGTTTTCTCTTTTGCCAGGGAGGCTTTGAATATAAGCGGGCCATTGTGGACTGCATAATCAGCATTGTGGAAGAGAACCCCGAGGGTAAAGAAGCAGGTCTAGCCCACCTTTGTGAATTCATTGAGGACTGTGAACACACTGTTCTGGCTACTAAGATTCTACACTTGTTGGGCAAAGAGGGCCCCAGAACGCCCGTCCCCTCCAAGTATATCCGCTTTATTTTTAATAGGGTCGTCCTGGAGAATGAGGCTGTCAGAGCTGGTGAGTCACTGGAACACTGATACCAATGTACCTGCTAATCTTTGGAAATGCCTGTTAACTCAGGGGGGTGGTGAGGACATTGGAAAATGAAATTGCGAGGTCTGTTTGACGGTAGGATCTTGGAGCATCCTTAGGCCAAGCACACGGCTCTTCGCCTGCACTCCAGTTTCCACCCTGATTTGTGCCTTATGTTAGAGACAAACGACCCTTGACTTTCAGTATGATGGGAGTACGGTAATGGTAAAGAGAGTTATTCATACCATCGACACAAATATCTGTGAATTTCGTGTGTGTGTATGTGTTTAAGTGACTTTTTACACAGCTGGTAGGAAATTTTTTTTACTTCTTCCTTCCTCCCCTTAGCATATGAACAGGCGAAAATCTCTCCTATTAAAAATATAAAGCCTCCTCTGATGCGTTGTTTCTTACTTGCTACTGACTAGACCGCCCCGTCAGGCAAACTTGAAGCAGCCGTTACTAGCTGCCTCCGCGAATTTATTCTCCATTTTTTCTTTAACTCACTATAATCTAGCTCTCTCCCTTAAAAGCCCTCTGAAGCTACTATTTTTAAAAATTACTTAGAAGCTAGTTGGAAAAGCCAGTCAGTCACTGACGTTCTTACCTGTGTTCACCTCTCACTCAGCCTGATGGACTGCTGACTAAACTCACCTTGAGACTCTCTCCCCCTGCGGTGTTCACCACAGCCCGCCCCTTCCACCTCTCCCTGATTTATAGGGCCCTCTCATTCCATAAAATACCGAGTTTTTCCTGGGGGCCTGTCTTACAACACACTCCCATCCCGGGGGTCATCTTCAGCGCCCCACCAGTGCGCGGGGACATCGCCGTCCTGTGTCTCTTCCCTGAAGACGGAAGCTCCCTGTGCTGTTTCAGAGCCCCCCTCTGCCCTCTGCCAGAATTCTCTCAGTCCCACTGTAGGCTCCCCCCAGAATCAGACCCCCTCTCTCTGCTGCCGCGCTCCTCCCCTGCCTTCCTCTCTGTTGGTGTGGGGAGCAAGGGGCAGCTCCTCGGCTTACTTCTCCAATAGTTCTGAGCTCCTTTCTCTGTTCTCACACGGAGTCCTGGGTGTTGCTTTCCCAGGACTTCCTCTGCTACCTTGTCATTATGGCTTCCCCTCTGGAGTACCAGTCCCGGAGGCCAGGAACTGTGTCTTTTCCCTTTCCACCTCCAGCACCTAGCACAGTTCCTGACACAAGTTAGCGATAAATCTCTACTAAATGAAGTGAATTTAATAATAGGGTTTTTTATGCTTGGGGGGGCTGGTGCTTTGAGTTAGAGCTGAATTACCTCCCTGGGGTATACAAGGGGTTGTGGTCAGAGTGGAGGAGAGCGCCTGTAAGAAATATATATGAATCTTTTTCCTCAGTGCATGGAGAATTTTCCTATTCATAGCTCTCTTGGGCCTACAGATTTCTAGTTATGCTTATTACATGGATCAAAGAAATAAATCAAGAAACGCACACTAATTTTTTTTTGAACGACGATTGCTTAACTCTGAGAAACCAATATAGTATTTACGTTGTTTTATTTTATGCTTCATTATAGCTGCTGTGAGTGCTTTGGCTAAATTTGGGGCTCAAAATGAGAATCTTCTCCCAAGCATCCTTGTACTCTTACAAAGGTAAGTAAAACAATGCCTTTTTTTCTTTTCTTTTTTTTTTTTTGGAAGAATACCGAATGGCTGAATAGAGAATTCCTCATATCAAGTGCTTCGTGGGGCCTGAGAGTAGAATTGATGGAGTAAGTCAAGGGCAAATGGCATTTCTGTTACCTTTCTAGTAATCTTGTGTGTGCTGTATACGTGTAATTTTGACTTTCAATTTCTGTTTTGTGAGTTTGAGGAAGGAACTTGAATGCCTGTGCCTCCATTTGCATAATAGGGGCCAACTTCAAAGTGATTCACTGTGGAGAGTTGAAAAATCAGCTTTTCATGGTTTCCATGACTCCCTATTTGATGAGGAAAAGACCTGCTTTCGCAAATACACTGTGATTACATCTTATAATTGAAGCAGAAAAATTACAAGCCAAAGGCTGGTTGGTTTAACTAAAACAAATTGCCATTTGAGTAGTAACACCGCCTGGATTCTGAATACTTGTTAGGATCCTTGGAAAGCAGAATATTCGTGTCTCGTAATTATAAAGAAGTTGAAGTCTGCCAGGGTCGTGTGGTTGCATATTCAAGAATAGACTCCAAACTGCTAGCTCACGTTGCCGTTGCTGTAACCTTCCTGATGATTCTACCGCCTAGTCGCATAGTGCTTCTGGTTTCTAACGACCCTGTTTCTTTACCAATTTCAAACAGTCTCCCAAATTTATGGGGATTGTAGGATCCGCCATTGGCCGTTGTGGAACTCTTTTAGAAAGGGAGTAGCAGAGGGCCTCGACTGTGCCCTTGTGGTGTGGTGGTAAAGAAGACCATTGGAAGTTGTTAGGGTACCGTGTGTGACATGCCTCTTTGGTGTCCCCTGGACAGGTGTATGATGGACACGGACGATGAGGTTCGGGACAGGGCTACTTTCTACCTGAATGTGCTACAGCAGAGGCAGATGGCGCTGAATGCTACGTACATCTTCAACGGTCAGTGAGAGCCAGGAATGGAGACAGATACGCTTTGTTCCCCAAATGGGGTCTTGGAAGCATTATCTCATGATTTGCATACCAGCCAACTTCATTAGGCAAAATGCTTATTTTTTTGTCTTTGAATGTACTTCCATTTCTAGGGGAACCTCAAGTATGTAAGGGCCCAAAGAACATGGCTTGTTCCTGGTTCTCTTTGAGCTCCCTTTGGGGTTGCCTTTTTTTCTTATTTTAGGATTATTCCCACATGGCTAATAAGTTGCTTTCTTTTCCAGAAAGTACTTCTACTAATCTGTTGGAAATTTTTATGCTCTGCTCCCATGCTTCCTTGGGCAAAATTATAAGGCAGTTTTATAAAACAGCTTCATTTTGAATGACTTCAACTCTAAAGTCTATGGTTTTACTATTCTCTTTTGTCAGAAAGCTTAGGTAAATATTACAAAGCTGGGCCGGTCTGGATCGCGGGATTGTTATAACACTGAGATTTCTGTTTCATAGGCCTCACCGTCTCGGTGCCAGGGATGGAGAAGGCCCTCCACCAGTACACACTGGAGCCTTCCGAGAAGCCCTTTGACATGAAGTCTATTCCTCTTGCTATGGCTCCCGTCTTTGAGCAGAAAGCAGGTAATGGGAACGCTTAACTGTTAGTTTTTCTACCGTGTGGGTAGTTTTATACCCATTGAATATGCTGTTAGTGCATTTTCTTTAATACTTCTTTTGTGTGTTTAATTGTCACTCCTAAATCTTACGGTACTAAGATGGGTGAATTTTCTTAACTAGGGATTTAGATAGTCTTCTCCTGGGGCGCCTGTGTGGCTCAGTCAGTTGAGCATCTAATTCTTGGTTTTGGCTCAGGTCATGATCTCAGGGTCATGAGATCAAGCCCCACACTGGCTCTGCACCCCGGGGTGGAGGGGACGTCTGCTTGAAAGATTCCCTCGGCCCCTCCCCGCACTTGCATGTACATGTTCACTCACATTCTTTCTCAAATAAATAAATCTTAAAAAAAAAAATAAAAGTTTTCCCCTGATTTTCACACAGAATATGAAGCCTGACCCAGATTGAGTGTTTTCTCCTTTTAAGTGCTAAGTGTTAGAGCATTTGAAATTAGTGGGTCACCATGTGTCTCAGAACAGTGATTGTGCTGTTACCTCCTGGTTGTTTTGTTTTGTTTTTTTCTGAAATTGGTAAAGTCTTAGTTAATTTTGCTATTGGAGGTTTGTTGTGAAAGAATATATGGAACAGGATCATAAAAAGTATTCCCAAAGAATGTCTAACTTTAAAACTCCAACAACAACAAAAAAGAAAACAAGAAAGGAAAGTGTTTAGTGGCTCAAACTGAGGATGAAAGATATTATGCTAATCTTCAAAACTTTCAGTTTTTCTGTTGATATTATACCAGTTATTTTTCCTGTTTGAATCATGAGATTTGTTTTATAAACTGTTCCTCCTTTTAAGAATATATATTTTTTTAACATCCTGGTCCATTTAAATCAAATTCTGTATTTTTAGGACCACTTTATTATTTCACAAAATACGTTCACTAAATACACTTTAAGTTGAGCTTCTCTCTAAAAAAGGTGACAAAGAATCTACCGGTATGGTTTAGGAATAGCTCTTTATATATCTGCTAGAAGTTTCTGCCCTCATTTCTTTCTGTCTGCATTTTTAGCTTGATAGCAGGAGGGAAACTCATTTGATTGCTCATTTCTGCCTTTGTAGAAATTACACTTGTGGCCGCTAAGCCAGAGAAATTGGCTCCTTCCAGGCAAGACATTTTCCAAGGTATGTTGCTTTGATGTGTAGACGTAATAGTCTTGCATCCCAGGCATTGTCAATATAATGAAGTCCACTACTTTTACTCAAAGTGGTTAATTCTCAATATAGGAAATCTTCATATTACTGAATATCTATTGTTCCAAGTGATAGTTGCCGGGGCAATCGTGGGGCTTTTCAGTTTCCCCCTGCTAATTTACTAACTGGGAATATTGTCCTTACTCTGTTACTCTGTTACTCTGTAATCTGGGTTAACAGGGGACTCAAATTCTACAAAATTAGGAATTTTGTTTTTTTTTTCCCTTGTAATAATTCAGTATATAAACTCTCTTAAAAGATTATTTCACTAAAGCTTGGGGACATAGTTGAGCCTTCCACTGTGACTAAAGCAGTGGAAACTTAAAACATTTTAGGCACCCAGAGTAATGTGTTACTTTCGTCCTTCTCTTCTTTTCTTTTTTTCTCAAAAGAACAATTGGCTGCCATTCCTGAGTTTATGGATCTGGGACCTTTGTTCAAGTCATCTGAGCCCGTTCAACTTACAGAAGCAGAGACAGAATATTTTGTTCGTTGTATCAAGCACATGTTTACCAATCACATCGTGTTCCAGGTGAGGAAAGTGCCACCACTGGCTCCCGTGGCATCTCCAGGTGCTCGGAGACGAGTGTTGATTCCCCTTCGGTTTATGATTCTAGCTGCTTTCTACAGAAAAGAAACTTGGCCTCATTTCTGGGGTTTTCCCTAACTCCAAAGCTATAGAAATACCTTCATATGATGGTTAAAATTTAAAAGGACATAAAACCGGAATGTCTGAAGAAGTCAGACAACATCACATACGACCTATTCAAAAATAATCATCTTTTAACATCAGGGTAAATTAAGTGGGTTGTTCCAAGAACTTGGATTTCAGTTTGAGGCTTAGCTACCAGACTTCTGCCATCTCGCTTGGTAGAACTCAGTCTCAGGAAAGAGAAGAAATGGACAGATAAAAGAAACAAAAGGAACTCAAGGCAACCCCTGTTGCCTCAAGAAAAATCTTAGGAGGAGACCCACAGGACAGAGAGGGAAAGGCTAGTGGGTTCCCTAATGGAGTCGTGGGTCATGGGTGGGAAGGACCAACGTGCTAGAAAAGAGTTGTTCGCCTTCATCACTTTTCTGTCTGCTGACTTTTCAGTTTGACTGCACCAATACTCTTAACGACCAGCTGCTGGAGAAAGTGACCGTGCAGGTGGAGCCGTCGGATCCCTACGAGGTCCTGTGTTGCATCCCAGCCCCGAGCCTCGCTTACAATCAGCCGGGCATGTGTTACACTCTGGTTCGCCTGCCTGATGATGACCCGACTGCAGGTACGAACCCACAGGAGGGAAGAGAGAGGAGTAGGAGTGCGTTACAGCCTGAGCTCTTAAATGTCTGGGCAAATGTGTGGGGCTTGGGAACATGGTTCTTTTCCAGAATGAAATGTAATGATAATGATGGTGTATTTAGATTTATAAAATTAATTACTGCTGCAGAAATATTGGTTTTATAGCTCGCTGAGTAGTATTCACTGGACGTTTAATGTTAAAAACTGAAAATATGCAGAGGTAGCTCAACAAGGAATTCCCCTATCAGAGGACCGCTGATAAGGGTCTCCTGTGAAGGATCATGGCCTTCTCCTCCTCCTCCTTGATGTTTGTTTCTGGGGCGGCCTAAGGACTTTGTATGTAGTAGGTCCATGGCATTTTAAAATAATTGTTTCTGGGGTCCTATAGCACGAGGCTGGTAGCTGAGAGTATGTCTCATCCTAATAAGTGGCTCAGCCAACTTCTGTGTATCCACATTTGAGAAGGGCGTTGTAATTCTCTCCTTGACCCATATGCAGTCTTGAGAGAGGGGCAGGGAGGCCTGTGAAGGAGGGGCAACTTCGAGGGCCAGTAGTGTCTACAAACTTGGGGTTTGAGGTGACCTTGCAACTGACCTCTTGGGAATGTCAAGTATTTCTTGTACTTGATTTCTCTTTCCATTTTCCCACCTGAATTCTTCTCTTCCCACATTCACTCCACATCTCGCCACTATTACCCAGTCTTTACAGAAATAAGCACACATATCACATCTATGTTTTGAACAATTTTTATTACTAGTACAGGAAAAAACAATTTTTACTACTAGTACACGAAGAAACAGTTTTTACTACTAGTACACGAAGAAACAATTTTTACTACTAGTACACGAAGAAACAATTTTTACTACTAGTACACGAAGAAACAATTTTTACTACTAGTACAGGAAGAAACAATTTTTACTACTGGTACAGGAGAAAACAGAAGTTAACAAAATTCACAAATACTGGTGAAAGAAATTACAGAGTTACAAGAAATCGTAAAGTACTAGTAAATAGTTATCCCTGGTCATCATTCAGTTCTGTCTGGGGCTTAACCTGCCTTCTCTTAGTCGTTCTCTCAACTCCCTTTTTAGATGTTGGTTCTGGGAGCCCCTGCCCAATCTCCTCTGTGTTGGACGATAGACCAGGCTACTCTCTCTAGCACGAGGTAGATTCAAGTTGGCACCATTGCTGGGTCTGAATCCCAGGTGGTTCCCTCTGGCCCTCGGCGGACCTGCTCTTCTCATCTCTAGCCACTCTGGATCCATAACCCCCTGGGTAGGAAGGCACTTTCCTATCTGGCCTCTAGCATTCCTCCTTCAAGCATTAGGCCATCTGACTTTATCTTTTAATCAACTCCTTTATCCCTTTATGAAGTTTCTCGAGCTCCATCCCCTTTTGGCTTCACTTTCTCTCCTGGTCTGTTTCCCTCTGGTTACATTTGTCTCAAGGATGCCCACCAGCCACTGATGAAGCTGGCCGTACCCTTGAGCCAGTTTTATTCACCCTTATTCCAAACCAGTATCGGGGCCCAGTCTTAACATCACCCTGTGGCTTCAGCCATCATCCTGGGAAACTGCATTTTATCTTTTTTTCCCAATAGCCACCTCTCCTTTTTTCAAAATTCCTCCCCTTATTGTACTTCTAAGGTTTCTCTTTTTTTAAGGGATGCCATTACTTTGCAACTTAATTTTAAAGGGAAGTGAAATGCTGAACTCACTGAAGAATCCAACTCTTCCCAACTGAGAATACTAGCTCCTTCCATTTCCCCAGGTTCACTCGGATAATTGATAACTCAGGTGCCTCACACCCCAGGGAGTGGTCTTAACAGAATACAAAAAATACGAGTTTACAATATCAAAATACAGAAAACAACAATATCGAAATTACAGAAATTACGTCGTACAGGAGAAAACAACCACACAATAAGAGAAAACATTTCTATCAAGAGAAGAAGCATAGGGAAGGTTTTTTCACCCCTCTTTTCAAAGGAGCTAATTTATTTTTAAAGCATAGATCTTACAAATTAGCCCAGAGGCTTCAACCTTTGGTCTGCTGGCTATGGACTCTTTTGCTTGATGGTTTGTTAGTATTTTATTTATAAAAATTTGGCACTTGGAGAATTTTCTTTGTTTGCTATTAAACTTTTCAAAGGGCTTGCTGATTGGTGTTAAACTTTGCATCTTAGAGAAAAGAAATGGAATTTTGTCTCAACACTTGGACCTTTAAAACCTAATTGTTAGTAGTCAGTTTATATTTGACCCATCACATACCTGCTTAAAACCAAACTCCTTTCTATTCTTTAGTTTGGTCAGAAATTCTCAGATTTTTAATCAACGGCCAATTCAGAGTCTTTGCTATGCAAAGAACAGAAGTGAAATACCAGGGCATAGATGGTAATAAGAATCTTCTACCGCCCTCCCCCCGCCCCCCGCATTTTCCCCACCGCGCAAGTACTATGAATTTTTCCAATCACCTGAAGATCTATACATCACTTCTACTAATTGCAAAAAGTATATTTTCATACAACCACAGAAGAGAAAAGAAGTTACACAGATTGCGATTTCTATCAACTCGAGAACTGTATAGCATAATAGAAAAACAGAGATAGATAGATTTTTGGGAGATAGATTGGGATCTGGATTTTGACTGCTACATATGGACTGGGTAACTTAGACAGATTATTAATTCTCTGTAAACCTTTTCAGACTGTTGTAAGGATGAAATGAAATTAAATAAGATGATTAGCATGGTACCAGACACATAGTAAATACTCAATAAATAGAAGTTGTTATTGCTTGATCTGGAACTACCCCCTTTCTCTCTTTATCTTCTTTAAAACCAAGTGTTCCACAGTTCACAGGACACACCCCTCCCACCTCCAGAGAACTGTTCTAGCAATTATCCTGATCTTGGCTCTATCCTGAGACTTCCTCCCTCCCCCTTACTTTATATGTGTACAAAACACCTAAACCCCATGTGACAAAACTGGCCTGAACTCAACACCAAGATGGTCCCGAAAGTCCTTCCCTCAGATCGTGGTCAGTGTGTGGAGAGAGTAATCGGTGTCACAGATGTCAATTCCGCCCTCCTGCTGTTCCTCCTTGTGCCAGAATGTTTAGAAAAGCCTTCAGGGCAGCCTTCTTTCTCCACACCCTTTCCCAGTCAGCAACTTTCTTTCCCCTGAGGCTTTGCCGCACTCATAGATGATGTGTGCCACATCCTACAAACCCTCCTCTCTCCTTTCGCTGGCCCCTGCCTGTTGAACTTTTTGTCCCACTCCCTTCTCCGAATCACTGCGACCCCTCTTGCATTATGGGACCGTCGGGCCTTAGTGCATCACCCGTCTCATCTCAGACCTCTTCACCCCACTCGAGAGAGGACCGCAGGATTCCGACGGGCTCCGAACCCGCCCCTCCCCCGCCCCCCACCCCCTGCCAGTCTGTAGTCTGGTGTTTGATATTCATCATATTAACTCCTGACACGCTGGATGAACAGCTTCACTTAACTGAGCTACATCTCAGAGTTTTTCACTTTTTCTCACCTCCATCCACTCACTGGAATCCTTCATGACCCTTCACGAAACTTCACATCCTTCCCAGCTGAGGACATATTCCGCATTTTTATTCAAATACTAAAAAAGCAGGACACGTAGAACAGTATCATCCAACCACCACGTCCTCTGCGTCAGTCACCGGAATGAGTAGCCGTCTAGCCTTAGGGTCCATATTCCTGCAGTCTGACCCATGATGACTGGCCAAGATTCGCAGTCTCCGATCTCCTTATCCACCTGCTCCCCTATCCCGCCCTCAGTCGGGCCCTCCTCACATACACTGAAATTTCTAACATTCCCTTCTCTGCTCACTTTCAACCTGTCTTCCCACCCTATTTACATGTTCCCTCGTCACACCATCGACGTACAAATCTTTATTGCTGCCTTTCTTACATGATATCATCTCTCCAGAAGGCAGCAAAAGGTGGCATATCTACTCATTTGCTCTTTTCCCTTCTTGTGGCCTTAGGGGAAAAAAACCTCTGCTTGTGTGCAGCACTCAGGCTTGGTTCCACTTGGGAACGTCCCCTTCACCTGCTGTCCTCACTCAGTTCCTCTAATGGCTGACACGCACCTTCATCTTTGGACGTGAGGAGCGCGTGCAGCGCCTTTAGGCTTCACTTCCTGAATTCATCTCTCGGTGATACGACATTCTTCTCCTGGACCCACCCACTTCCATGTGACGATCGCAGAGCTTGCAGGCAGACACCTGTTTTCCTACAACAATTGATTTTTGTATACTTCTCCCATTTTCCCTTTATCCCATTAACGGGGATCAAGTTCACAGGCAGCGCTGTACATCATAACCATGAGAATGTTGCTCAGTCATAAGTACACTGTAAGCTTAATTTCATTTTAACCACTTCTCTTTCCATTTTTCCTCTGCTCATTTCCATTGGCAAAAAAGGGTAAATATATAAGTAGTGTGTTGCCATCGACAACACGTGTATTTTCCAGTGCTCGCTGTGGTGCTTTCAAAGTCCAGTGGGCTGCCCGGGACCACCCGTGCTTTCTGCTTGGCGGTCCGACAGCCTCTCCCTCTGCAAACAGCCTACACCGTCTACTGTCCCGTCAGAGCGGTTGCCTGAAGATACAAGAGCACCCACTCGCTTCTGTTCCCTAGCGTGCTCCTGCCTTCGGGCCTCAGTACCGCCCGCGCCTTTCCTCGCCCCCAGAGCGGCCCGTGTCCCGGATGCGGAGCTCTTCACAGCGCTGTTCCATTCTCTGTGATGCCCTTTTACCAAACCTGAGCCCCTCAAGCCACCAGAGGTTCTACTCCTCCTCCCTCGTGTCCCTTTCTTGTCCCCGCTACTCCCGCGACACACCCTCGACCACCCTCCCATGGTGGCCCCAGACTCCACTGTCCCTCTCTTTTACACACTGCGTGCGGGATCACTGTGCTGAGACACAGATTCTGCTCCACTTTGCTGCCGCCTGCCAGGCCCCTGAGGGAGTCCCAATCTTTTCTTTGACATCTGCTCCCTACTTGACCTGCCCCCCCGCACCCCAGGTGACCGGCTTCTCCATCCCCAGTGCGCTGTACTGAGTCCCTCTGCCACTGAAATCACTGCTAAACCTTCTCAGGGCCGCCATTTGAGAGGAGGTCATTCTCTGGGTGTTTCTCTGACCTTCTGACTTGTCGCCGTGCCCTGCACCGACAGGGTTGTCTCCAGCGTTCTAAATGGGACATAACGTCTCCCATCGCCTCGTCCGCTGGCCTCCTGCCCCCTCTTCCCCACGGTCCTCACTGGCTGTGCTCTTCCTCCTACACCGGCTTCCTCACGCCCTTGTCCCCACTCGGGGGAACGGAAGCCGCTCCAGCCCCGGCCATCGCCCTCCGCCTTCCTCTTCAGGTGTCCTCAGCAGGTCTGCACCCCCCACCCACTGACAGTAAACCCCAGCCTTCAACCCCCCACCGCCCCACCCCCCCATCCCACATCAAACCAGAGGCCTCCTCGGCTACATCCATTTGCTCGCTGTCTGCCTGGGCCGGGCTCCTGCTCCCCCACATCTGACCGCCCCGACTCTGCGGCCTCCCCCGTCACCTGCCCCGGCTGGGGGGCTCCCCTGCTCAAGCGTCACCTCTCTGCCCACCCTCCACTCGGCCCCTTCCACCCAGTGATTCTCACCCGAGGACCCACGACCCCCAGGACCGCCTATCAGTGTCATCGTCTGGGCGTGGTTTGGGGTTTGCTTTTGCACAGAGCAGAGCACTGCTCCCCCTCCGATGTTCCGATAGGCTTGCCCTGGGGGCCAGGCCCGCAGCCCCCCTCGGGTGAAAACCACCCCCCATCCTCGGGGAGAATCACTGGGTGGAAGCCCGCCCCGCTCCCCCTCCCCAGGCTGCGCTCTGCCCTCGCGCACCTCTAGCCTCCACCAGTTGTCAGGGACACTGTTCCTCAAATTCCCAGAGTGTCCCCACCCTCGGACATTGACCCGGCTCTGTCCTCTTGGAACCACCACATTCCTTCCATAGTTACTCTTGGACACTGACGCGCCCCAGACCCCAGTGCGCACTAGAGCACTGTCCCCTTCACCCCTCACCCTCACCCCCCTCCCGCCCCCACCCTTTATGACACAAGGCACTGTGACACCGTCTTTGGTCCAATACTGGTCTTGGTGCTTGCCACTGTCTCCTGCCCTAGGTTACCCTCCTGATTTCAGACCCGTGACACCGTGTCCCTGCAGAGCCTCGCCCCCGTGATCCTCACGTCCCTGTGTCACTCGTGCCAAGCCCACTTCCCTTCCGCCTTGCCTGCAGCTACCCTCCCTTGTCCTCTGCGGGG